>VWZW01002511.1:192334-252472 GCA_013397115.1 Edolisoma coerulescens | reverse complement strand
CGAGGGGCCGCCATGGCCGCGGGGGCTCGGCCGGGGCCCGGCCCGGGCTGGGGCCGCTCCTCGCCCGCCACCGGCTGCGGCCACGGTGTGACTGCGGCACGGCCCGCTCCGCCTCTCACACGCCCCCCTCTGTTCTCTCCTCCACGCGGGAAGGACGAAGGCGCCGGTGCCGCCCGGCCATGCTGGTCAGCGAGAGGGTGAAGCGCCTTTTGAAGCTGGTGCCCGGACAGCGGCGCTTTGGCTTTTACAGGTTCCTGCCTTTCTTCTTCGTGCTCGGCGGAGCCATGGAGTGGTTCATGATCAACGTCCGCATCGGCCAAGAGACCTTCTGTGAGTGCGGGGTCCCCGCCGCCCCCCGCGGCCGGGGATCCCCGTAACAACAACGCGGGGTTAGCGGGGCCCGGCCTGCGGTCAGACTCTGCTCCTGTTCGGGCAGGACGGGGCGCTTCGGGCTCTGCCTCCCCAGCAGAAACCCTGGGCAGAAACAAACAAAACCCCTGGGTTTAGAGTACTGAGTAAAATTTTCGCTGAAAGAGGGTACATTTAGATTGGATATTAGGAAAAAAGTCTTTCCTGTGAGGGTGGTGAGGCCCTGGCACAGGTTGCCCAGAGAAGCTGTGGTGCCCCATCCCTAGAAGCATTCAAGGCCAAGCTGGATGGGGCTTAGAGAAAACTGGTCCGGCAGAAAGTGTCCCTGCCCATGGCAGGGGGATAGAACTGGGTGATCTTTAAGATCCCTTTCAACCCAAGCCATTCTGTGATTCCATGATGATTTTTTACATTGAAAAATACTCATGAGGTTTGCCAGCATTTAAGCGTAGGTGTGGGGTCATCTGAAACGTGACTTTTACAACTAAAAAAATAAGTATGAAAATAAGTCATGAGGACTTGGCTTATGGCATTTAGTTTCTATAAGTTAAAGCATTTATTTCTGATGTGACATTCTTCCCTTTAATAAACCCTGCTAGAAATTTTTGTGTACTTCACTGAAAGGATCAGCTCGACTGTATGTTGTATCAGGGAGCAGGGAGGCAAGAAGAATGACTGGGAAGACCATGGAGGTGGGAATATTCCTGTGTTTTGTTTATATAAAAAAGACTGAAATACTTAAGCCAGGCTGGAAGACCTCAGGCATTGACTTCATGCCTATAATTTATTTTCCCTTCAGCTAGTTAGGGCATTTGTAATTTTAATTACCCTCGTGGGAAAGAAATGACTGTATCACACTGGAAACTTAGTTTTTCTAGAAAAACATTTCATTGGGACTGATGGGAAGAACTTTAGCCTGTATGGGAGAGAGAACATGAGCTATTTTAAGTGGCAATAAGGATTTCTGTTGGCTTGAATTTCCAGTTGCCTGTCAGTCAGCATCTGCAAGAGAAGTTTGGATTGAAAAGTTTAAAAAGAGATTACAGGATTCATGTGTTGAACACCATCCTGCACTGGGGAAACTAATAAAAAACATCTTTTTCTGCAGATGATGTTTACCGTAGGAAACAATCTGAGAGACTGTATGAGGAAAGGATGGAGAAAGGGGAATTTTAGCTGAATCGGTTCAAGGGGGAGCTCCTGAGTGCTTCAAATGTACAAATGCCAAAGCAGCAGCACTGCCACGTTGATGGTGGGGGATGTTTGGCTCTGCAAGATGAACTGTGATCCACACGTTCGTGTAATACACTCGGGTCGTTTGGGCAGTTTTGTTCTTCCCTATCTGTAATATTGGTATTCAAATCAAGTGAAGATTTCATTGTGTTTGGGCATCTGCCACTAATTTAATGTTTGCTCAGTACTTTTAAATAAACTAAACTGAGTAAACAGTCTGGCTGTTGCTTTTGTTTGCTTGGTGAAACACTCCCCTTGTGACAAGACCAGTGGGAAAGAAACATTACACGGTGCATCCATCTCAGCCTAATGGAAATAGTAATTTTGAGTTAGTTTCTTTTGTACTGACCGGAACTGCTCTGGCAGCTGATTTGTTTTCTTTGCACTGTGCCATAATTTTAACTGGATAAAGAGAGCACAGATTCACTGCTCGAGTGTTTGCTCAGCCCACAGTGCTTGGAAAGTGACCCGTGTGTTTGGGCTGTCTGATAGGTAGCAGAGCAATGTGTGGTGTCAGTCCTGGCACCCCTGAGTCCTGGGGTAGGACTCCTGTCCCCAGGGCAGGAAAACGGGGCTGGCTGCTGTATCCCAGCAGCGTTCACTGGTGCAGTGTCATCCTTGAGGATCCTACCTTGATACAAGTGCTTTATTTCTGAGGGTAGGGGTGAGGCTGAAGGTGCAACAAAGAAGCCAATTCTTAAGATCAGCCTAAAAACAACCCCGAGGGAGTTCATGCCCTTACCGGTGTTACTGTGCTGCCTCCTGGCAGCCTTTGTAAGTCTTCATCAGCTGCAGAGAGAGGGCAGCTCTGTAGAGGTCAAGGTGCAGGTTCTCCACTTGCAAACAAAGGGGAACCTTCGTGTTGTGCCTTCCAAGGGCTTGATCTGGAGGATTAGTGCTACTTGTGTTTTCAATAGATAAAAACTGACAATTAAAGATGTGACTGTCACTGCCACTTTTGACTGAGCAGCAAGTGAATCACTTGAGGAAAGTCCCTATTTCAGAATAAGAACCTTTGGCTTTGGTTCCAAGGTAGAGCCCAAAACTCCTGAACGAGCTGCTTTTTGCAGTCAGATCTTTGCACTGAAGTCAACCCTGATTTAATGTAGCAGTACATTGAAGAATAAAGCAATAATAAAAAAGCCAGATTTTGAAAATTGCTGAGCTTTAAGCTCCATCTGCTTTTATTTCTTGAGCCTTTGAAACTCTCTTGTGCTCTGTTTTCATGGAACAAATAAGTTTTTCAATATATGGGGTTTTTTTTCCAAGCAAAAGCCCTGTGCCCTAGTTATTTTGTAGGACTCAGGAGCCTGATGTGAAAACTTCCTGTGGCTTCCCTTGAGCACTCCTGTAATAGTAGCAGAGTGTTCCACAGACAGCAGTGAGCCAAGCCCAGTTCTCACCTCAGACCTCTTGCTTGTTTTGCACTGCCTGTTTCCCATTTGCAGCTGGGAGTGCCAGGCATGTCTGGAAGACCTCTGGGGTGTCTCCAGCCAGGTAAACAGAAAGGGAGAGAGGCTGCAGTCACTCACAAAAAGTCTGGTGTCAGGGAGTTCCATGTCACTGATCTTGGTGACCGCTGCAGGAATAAAATCCTCTAAGTTGGCATCGTACCATTTCAGGTAACACAGATCTGTTATGACAGAATATGAAGCTTGACACTTAGAAATCTGAGCTGCAGTCTCCAATCCTCAGTGTGTTTGGTAGTGCTGACCCTTTGGCATTCTTAGATTTTGCCAGTCTCTCACTAATGCTGGAAATTAGAGTAGCTGCAATGCCCCATTCCAGAATTTCAGCCCATTCCAGACCTGAGCACACTCGGGGATTTAGTATCAGTTTTAATCTACACCCCATCTTCAATAACCAAACTCTTCATTTGGTTTTGCAGTTTTATTCCTGCTGACTCCTAGTTCTGTGCTCTTTGCCTTCCCCAGGAATCTCTGACTCTCATATCCCTGTCTCCTTCCCATCCTCCAGCTTCCCCCTGGCTGCTGTGGCAAAGGCCAACAGGAGGAAGCAAGAGCTCTCCTTTGGCTCAGCACTCAGGGAACAACTGTGTGGCTGTTCCAGGCTCCTGGAGTGAGCCAGGGTCACAGCTTTCACTTCTAGCCCTGCCAAACCCCTGCCATCTCCAGGGCTGAGCACATCCCTTCCTTCTGCAGGGAATTCAGGAGGGAATTCAGCCGGTGTCCGCCTGGAGCGCGGCTCTGCGCTGACCAACAGCATTTTCTGTGTTCTGCAATAGCCACAGCAGCAGCTTCTGAGTGAGACTCAGCAAAGCATTCCTGCTGCAAGCTTTCCAAACTGTGGAAATCAGGGCAAGATGGATACCAAGCATGGAAAATTTCAACCCAGTAAGGCAGCAGCAGTAAGAAGTTACCTGTGAACAAACAGTGATACCTACGTACAAGCAGTGCTGCTCACCACTCCAGCATCAGAGAGGGGACAACTCCATCACCAATCCAGAATGAGGCTGTGGAAAAAATGGATCTGTTGATCATTCCCCTGCAGCTGTGCACACAAGGATGCAGCTGTCTGCTGAAAAACCTGTGGTGAGCCAGGGAAGAGCTGAAAGAAGTTATGGTCAAGGAAGGGTGTGCCCAGCCTGCACTCCTCCCTGGCACAGGGCTGCAGTAGAGTTTTGTCCAAGCTTTTCAAAAGCAGCCAAAGGAAGTAACAGCCATCTGAGGCATTGGGGAATTTTTCCTTGGAGCAAAACTTTTCCTGTCATCAGTGGAGGTGTGCTTTCACTTTGGACTTAATACACAGATCCAAACTGTACCTGCACTCTGGTCATGGCCATCCCCAGCTCCTTCAAAGAAAGGGGAAAAACTCTTCCAGGCACTGGTGGGATGAATGCTGTTCCTGAGGAACTTCCTGAAATCAGTACTGTATGCTGGTGCTTCACACCAAAAATGAGGGTCAAATTAGACTTGCTGGAAAATGCAGCTGGCAAAATGAACATAAGGTTTTATTTTATTACTCAAAATTTCATGTGTATCACTGAATCAGAGCCCATCCCTTACACAATGTTCAGTGCCCAGCCATTCTGAAACTTCAGTTTTGTGCACTTGCAGCCAAGAGGGAGCTACATACATTTTATGGTTGATCTTTAGTATCTCAGACTGAGCAAATAAGATGTGGAAGATGATTAGAATTAGTTTCCTCTGGGCAGCTGCAACAGAAGGGTAGAAGCTGGCAGCCTGTGTGAGAGGCACCATTTATCCCCCAGGTTGAAAACATGGATGTGTGTTAATTAAATGTAATGCTCTGTTCTGATTGTTTAAATAGCTCTCTGTAAATTTTTGCCAGGTACCTTACGAGGTTCCTCTCACTTAATTTTTCAGTTTGTACAGAAAATTTCTATCCTTGGTTCTAATTTAATTGTGTAAAAGATGCTTTTTCCGTATTACTCATCTAATTTCCTCTAATAAACAGCTACATGGAAGACAGTCCTGAACCACATTAGCTTCCATATGAAATTAAGGCTTGCTGTTTATTTTCAAAGCAATTAATATGGGGGCATCTGGGACTGACTGAATCTTATCACCTCCACTCAGCTGGTTCCCAGTGCTTCACGTGTTTTTCAAGGTTTACTGTTCATGCTCGTTATGGCTCAATTTTCAACATCACTGTTCTTATCACCTACAGGCACATCTCACAATACGCAGGACAATAGAAAAAGGATATTTTATCCACACACAATCACACATGTAGCAGGGACTTGAGAACATCTGGATCAGCAACAGCCAGAATTACTTGAAATAAAATCCTAACAGAAGTCTTAATGGAACACTCAAACCTGGTTAATCCAAAACACTTTGCAAACTATTTTTATTCAAATTAAAAAGACTCAAGTAAACAAAGTGATGGTACATACATCTTATAAACCTGGTTAGCAGCTCAGCCTTCAGGAGTACAAGAGCTAATGAAAAGCCAAGCATGGATAAACCAGGTACAAAAACATATGCTGAAAAAAAGTCACCAACATCAACATTTTGAATTTTTACACAAACAGTAAATTTTCTCATGGAAGGGAAGGACTGAGGAAGAGAACAAATAATCATTAGTTGTCTCCAACTGGTTTATGAAAATACCTGTCCTAGTTTTATCTATTTTCCACTCTCACAGAAGCCAACCATTGCCCACACATCCTTTTATTTTAATATGAAAGTTTTGTTTACGCCAGTACAATGAATGGCAGTGAAAAACAAATGAAGGGTTCAAACACCCACAAAGAGAGAGAGACAGACAGACATGTCTTTTTTTTTTTCTTTTAAACCAGAGTGAGAAAAGTTTCTTTTGCTGGTTTTGAATTCTAGACTGTAGCCATTATATCCTAAATTTCACTGCAATCGACTGAAATGCCTCCAGTATAGAGAGAAACGATTTTGAAATAAATAAGGCTTAAAATAATTGATCAGGGCCAGCCCAGTGGCTTAGTGGTAGTGCTCTGCACTGCCTTGAGGGAGGAGCCAGGTTTTGTTTGCACTTCCAATCTCTTGCTCCTGGGCCAGAAAGAGCAGTGAAAGGAGGGATTCAGCTGCTCGGCAGGAGAGAGCCAGTGCTGCACGTCTGCTCATCACTGACCTTCAGATAAATTAAACATCTGAGTTATACAGGCTCCAAAGGGAGTCCCATCCAGTCCTCAAAAGAAAATAAATAAAACAATAATTTAATTAAAATTCATCCCAGGTTCTTTGGTGTAATTTTTGTTAATGCTGAGAAGGAGGAGAATCTGGTGGTGTATTAGTATAATCCAGGATAGTTCCAAATGCTCAAAAACTAGGACTTTGCTGCCTGATTCACTTCCAACATCCCATCTTTGTGGCTAAAAACTGCAAAACCTATGGTAACTTAAACACATTTTATAGGGGTGGTCTAAGACTATTCAATTTCTACTTTATTAAATAAAATTGGTCATTTACAAAGGCCAGCAAAGAATTTCTGTACCATGGGTGTGCTACTTGGAGAGTTCAAAACTGTCATTTCCCTCTATGTTGTTTTGCTCCATTTCCTTCACATCCATTGCACATCTGACCTAAACTGTCTTTAAGTGCCTATTTTTAATTATCTGGGGTATTTTGTGCAATGACTGGAGGACTGCAACAGGAGAGGGAGAGGAATTGGCCAGTAAAATTAAATCACAGTTTATACTTGCAAGTGTCACTTCCCTCATGAGTATTAATTACATCAGCAAAACAAACCCCAAGATATCCAGTATTTGAAGGAAAATATTTAATTTAACCTTCTGCCAAATATATTGAAATGAAAATGTTCTGTACTAACAGAGGTTAAAACTCATTTCCATGTGATGAACATCTCTAGCATAAATGAAGTGTATCAGTAAACCAGTTCATTTGGGCTAAGCTGCAGTGCCCACGTTCCTGCTGACTTTTTCCAAATTCATAGAGCTTTCATAATTACTTAAAGCAATCCAAAAGTATTAATTCTTTTTCCAAAATTAAATAAATGAAAGGATTTATCTTTAAACAAATAACTTTGTAGTCCAAAAGGTTGGTTAGTTATGAGGACAGGTAAGTCTTTAGCAGAAGGCAGCCACGACCTTGAAATTTGGCAAGAAGAGTCAATACCTACTTTACTTAGATTAAAAAAAAAAAACAAAAAACCAAAAAAACCCCAAACCCTTTGAAGGCTGCAATGCAAGTACTCTACTTTTCCAATGTACTGGGTAAGCTGACCTTACACATACCATACCATACCATACAGTAGTATTTTACTTTCAAGTTAATTTAAGCATCAAATTTCACTTAAATTTGCATTGCAAAACTTTCACTAAGGTTAATGAATACACTTAAAGAAAGCATACAAAAATGCCTTACAATGCCCCATCATGAACAGAGTATGTGTGAATTTAAAAAAACCTCACGTTACTTCACTAACAGAACAATTCCACTTTTCTCCCCTAACTTACCTTCCAAGACCTGGGCTGGTTCTGAGTTCTGTGAGCCTCTCCCAGCATGGACAGAATCTCTCAGGGAAGCAGCTTCCCTGTCCCACTGCTGGGTGTTGGGGACATCGCAGAACCCCCAGCACAAGCCATGGCAGATGAAACACTTCCCCTCTAAGGGCCTGCCAGCACAGGGATTGTGTTACTGATTTAGGATCACAATGGCCTTGGCTACACAGTTAAATAACTGGACAGGACTGGACAACATGAGCAGTCAAGACACCCTTGTCCCGTCCACACCAGCACTTCCAGGGCTGCTGTGGCCCACTCAGCCGCCTCAGTGTTGACTTGGAATGCCAAATTTCCTTAGTGCCAAAGCACATCTTACCTTTAGCTTCTTTTAAGAGATCCTCCCTGTTCACATCCGAGCGAGAGTTCTGCCCGAAGTGGCCAGCACACACAAGCACAGGTACACACATTCTTATAGGATGTAAACTATGACTAATTCACATTCCACTGCATCAATCTGTAAATACTTTGTTTTCCTTTTTTTTTTTTTTATATAAAAACAATGGCATCAGATTCTCAGCAATAAAGTATAAGAAAGATGAATCCTTGACTACACTCAACCAATTATGAAATCGCCTTTCAAACAAAGGAAACATATGCAAAAAATCTGTGTATTTGATAAAGTCAACTTAATATAACAAAAAGTGAAATATGCTTATTAAAAGTGTCCTTATATAAAAATGGTCTTGCAATGTACAGTAAAATGCAATACAAATTATTGTTGGTTATCTCTTCCCACCCCGTAACTAAACCAGCTATTGTCCCATGAACTCCTGAGGCAGGAGTGTTGCTGTGCCTACACGTTCTCCAGGTTGTAGGCCTGGCGGATGTTCAGGGTGTCCCGCAGCATCAGATCCCGCAGGCGCCACAGCGCGTCGGCCATGGTGGTGTGAGCCCCTTTGCTCTTCAGCCAGTGCGAGGGGAGGCGGCTCTCCTGCTCCTTGGACAAGTGCACGTCTCGTCTTCGTGCTGGAAAATCCAAGAAATGGCCCAGTTATCTACTGGTTTATTCTAGAAAAAGGTAAATATAACTCTATAGTATTAGGTATTCTACTTTTGTTCTCTGTATTGAAGACCATACCACTGATTCTTAGGTTTAGACAACACTGGTGGAATTAGCCTGTGGATAACATACATATTCTCAGTCTGTTGATTTGTCTTTAGGAATTAACTGCATGTATATACTTCAATAAGCAAACAGCAGATTTATGTCGCATCTTCTATAAAAGCAAAAATCACGGGTTACGAGGAACCCAAAACCTTACCTGCGAGGGTCTGGTCCCACTTGCTGATGCTGTTTGACTCGGCGCTGAGCCCCTCAATGTATTTCAGGTAGGCTTCAGAGTGGAGGAGCCTCTGTGTCTTTGGTGGGGGGGAGACGAACATGGGGGTGCTGGGCTGCTGCAGGACGGGCTGGCTGGCGGGGCTCTGCCCGGGGTACGGCGGCGGGGCCTGCTGGCCCGGCGGGCCCAGGATTCCCATCTGCAACGGCAAAGCCGGGAGAGGTCACCCGGGGGGGAACGGCAGGGAACGCCCGAGCCCCGGGGCATCCTCATGCAATGGAGTTTCAAGTGAGGTTATGTGCAAAGGCCTGAGAAAATCTCCCCTGAGACGCTCACTTTGGCCAGGAGATGCACAGAGAGAGGAAGTGCAAACCAACCACTCGTACTCAACAGATACTGTTCATATTTCTGATCTATGTAAACTTACTCTGGTTATCATCACCATACCTCTTTTCTCCTACTAACCTTAGTCACACCTTTTATCTCCTTTTTATTTCATGTTTTCTCCAATTTGAGCCAAAATGCTGTGGTCTGTGAAGTGCAAAATTTAAAACTCTAAAACATCCAATCCAAACTGGCATGGATCCTTGGACAACTGGGTTATTTCCATAGAACCACTGTCAGGCAAAAATCTCAGGCAGGACAATTCCCAGTCACACAGAAGAATTCCTCCCACTGTGATTAACCAGCAACACTGAGAACTCTCAGCACAGACATCCCATGGTCTGGAATAACTCAACGTCATGACATCAGCACTTTACCACTTACTCAACTTCTGGTTCTCATAGAATCCTGAAATGGTTTGGGTTGGAAGAGGCCTTAAAGCTCATCTCTTTCCAAACCTGCTGCCACGGGCAGGGACACCTTACACTATCCCAGACTGCTCCAAGCCCCATCCAACCTGGCCTTGGACACTTCCAGAGATGGAAAAGCCACAGCTTCTCTGGGCAGCCTGTGCCAGGGCCTCTTAATAAGTAACTTCTTCCCAGCATCTAACCTAAACCTCTCCTCTTTTAGTTTAAAACCATTCCCCCTCATCCTATCACTATCTGCCTGTGCACAGCCACTCTCCCTCCCTTTCTTTACACCCTCAAGCCAAAATCACGTTTCTCTTTATGATGCAAAAATTTAGTGAATGAAGTTGGAAATGTTCTGAACAGTTCATCTGCATTAATCACTGACAAGGAACATCTGATCATCACAGCTACCCAAACTCACAAATTCTGAACTGCCAGTGAGCATCTGCTCCACCAGTTTGTGAAATAAAAATATTTTTTACCTACGCATCAACAGCTGATAAAATGGGCAGTGTCCTCTCTGTGTCACAAAGCATGCAAAACCTAAATCATCACCAGTTTCACAGTGTGCTGAAATGACTCAGTTTAGTAGAAAACTAAGACAAAACAGTGTTGTTTATGCTGAAGTTACCTCACTGGACAAACACCATGAGTGTAACAGCAATTCAACCATCAAATACAGACATACCCTCCGAGTGTGAGATATTAACCAGTTCTAAACACACCAGTGTGCATTTAATTTCTGTTCTCCCTGGGAAAGCCTGTGTGCATCCCTACATGTCTGAACTGGGATGTTGCTCAAATGCTGATTCTGAGCCTTAAAGCCTCAAAAATAATGCAAGAATGACTCACCTGCTGTCCAAAAGGACTTGCTCCTGGTGCTGGAGTGCCTACCATGGGAGCCACATTTTGGCCTATAACACCTATATTCCAAAATATAAAATAATTAGTCTTACTTCAGAGCAGTGACAAATACTTCTCTTTGGTCTTCTATAGTAAGAATTTATACTTTGATATCGCTGCTCACAGTTATTTTAAGCAGAAGTACAACATTCAAATATCCCCTTCACCCCCAATAAAAAACTTCACAAGTTTCTGAATGAAAAAAGAAAAAAAGCCAACATGACAACTACCAAACACTGATATGTGGTCTGTTGAGTTATTTTTATTACAGAAATGCAAAGTGAATAGTTTTTGCTTTTCAGGTTTTTTTCATGTTATTTAGTGATTGCCTGACTGCCTCTTTTCATTAATATACACCTTTGGCTTGACAGGATCTTCCTGTAGTCCTTTAAGAAAGGAAATGCTGATGTGCTTTAGCAACATTTAACATTTCCTTGTGTTCAGTTTTGTAAACTATGTTCACAGCAGGATAAATTCAAGCCTCTGCACGAATTCTGTTAGATCTCACTAATATAAAATGCAACTTGCAGGTAGAGCTTCAACAGCCTTAAATACACAACAATGAATATTTGAAATCAATGTCAAAAAAATAAAAGCTGTTTTTCTCAAGCATTTTGGGACTTTTCCCTACTGCACAGAGTGCAGCACAACTGTGTCAGTCTTACATACAAAAATGTACAGATCTAAATGAGAGTCATGTAGTTCCTGATATTTTACATACAGATGCTTTGCTCTGAAAAAAATGAAAGTTATGTGTGCTGCTGCTTTTCTTTCTGTTTGTGCCACTTCTCGTGTTCATTCATTGGAAAAGCTGCAGACTAACTGTGCTCTTCCTGAGGGTTTAATTTACATGAATTAAATGCATGATTTCTGTATCAGTGATCAAAGGATGTGCCACTGGGTTTCACACACTAAAGCATTTTTCAAATGCACTTTCCATTTGATCACAGCTCCCATTTTAAATGCATCTGTACTAAGAGTATGTCAGAAGTTGGGAAAAACATTGGTAACACAAGCTGTGGAATTATTTTTGGTCCAAAGGGAAGGGGTCTGGAGGAAGGCACCCTCCCCTTCCCAGAGCACAGCTTCACCCTTAGCCTGCTGTGCCCAGCACCACTTCACGTGTGGTCCTCCATTCCCAGGCATTGTTTCTTTGCTAATCCACATCCTGTCAGTTTTAAACACGACCCATCCAGCCCACTGCAGTGGGAAAAGCCCTTCAAAGGGAGGCACTGTCCTGGATTCAGCTCCCACACGTTTGCTGCCGTGTGCTAAGTGTCACTGCACAGCTGCTGTCCTGCTCCCTCCAGGTGCCATCGCAGGGAATCGTGCCCTCCAGCCAAGCTGCTCGTGTAACACTGATGGATCTCATGAACACCAGGCAGGCAAACAAAAACTCCCCAACTCAAATAATTTACACACAGATAAAATTCTGAACAGAGCTTCTGATAAACACAGTTGGTAGGGGTAGGGGGAGGCAAATGAGACCATTTTGTCCACAGCTTGTCTAACTGCTGAACAGAGGGATGCACATCTTTTACACAGGCACATGAGTTATCAGAGGTAAAAAATGAATCAGCAGAAAACAGGAGCAGAGGGCAGATGGATGTTTTTCCCCTTAATGGGGACACGTTAATGGCATTAACATTGGCAAAGTATTTGTTTCATTTAGCCTCACTTTCCATCAAAAGTGTGGCAAAAATACAGCAAAAGTGGTAGAAATGCTCTCAAAAATCAATTCAAAATTTGGCCCCAGAGAACACTGAATTCACCTTGTCCCTACATGTTTCCAGTCACTGTTCTATCAGCAAGTTTTAATCTGAACATTGTTTTACAATAACACATCAGTGCCCCGGTGGCCAAGGAGCTTTACATGGCCAGGCTCATTTCAGTGCAGTCTGACATTAACACACCAAAAAAGACTTGGTAAGGAATGAGAACAATAAATTTCATTTATAAGCCCACTTCAAATAAGAAAAGGACGAGTGTAGGGAAGCTGTTCAAATGACACAAGGATATGAAGAGGCTGATTTCAGCTTTTCACACTTCTGATAAACTCATGCACAATCATCAAGCTTTTTTTGGCTGGAACAAAACTCCTGCTGGAGCAGACCACGTTTCTCCAGTACCCTTTCCCTGAGGGTTTACTGGACATGATGCTGTGTCAGTGTTTTGCACATCCCTCATATTCAGCAGTGCTGCTGCTCACAAACCAAAGCCACGATGGGAACAAGCTGCAGAGAACTCCTGTAACAATGGGTTAAACCAAGTACATGACAATGAAATAAAGAGGGAATGAGGATGAGGTTCTTACCGGGTGGTGGGATGCCTGGGATGCCTGGCATACCTGGCGGGAGTTGGTGGGGTGGGGGCACCCCTGGGTGAAGTGGCTGCATGCTGCCCATGCTAACAATGCCATCAACTGGGCCCTGCAAAGGTGGCAGCACCGGTGGATAGCCACTTATCATGCCTTGAAGGACACAACAAATTTCAAACATGCATCAATAACATGCAATATGGTCTACACAGTATGCACAGACATGCACTATCCACACACACACACAAAAAAAAGCACCTTTAGTACAGCAAGACAATACTACAATTAGTATCTTGCAAAAAAAAAAACCAAAACAAAAACAAAACCTAAAAATAAAGAAATGCTGTAAATATGAAACACTATACTTTTGATGAATTAGTATTTAGCGTATTTGTATGCTTCTCATGGGGCAATAAATGTTGAATACTCAGATATGTTAACACGAGGAATAAATTCAGCCACAATTAAATGTTACCAATGCAAGCAGTTTTAATACAGCTTAAAGCTCTGCCATCTGCATACAGATTACAAACACAACACTAACTTGCCAGCCCCAGGGACAGCCCTGCTCTGTGGGCTAGCTCAGAGGCCACAAAAATAAAACCCCAGACATTTTCCTGCAGTACACATGCAAAATTGATGCACAAAAGCCCTACAACATTCACATACTTGAAACTAACGGCAGTGATGGGTGATTTTTATTAAACCATCTCCAGTATGAACTGAGGCAGTAACGCAAATTTACACTTGGGTGTGCTGGGCTGCAGTAATTTACACTCATGGCATTAGACTGAAGTGAAAGGGCTTAAAAGGAGCACCTGCAGTCCCTCACAGACTTTCATTGTCCATGTCTTCAAGGTGTCTTTATAGGAAAATCAGCAACACTGCAAACACTGTATTGTGCTGCTGCTCAGAATTTTAGTTTTCTGCATGTGAGGGAAGAAAATGGAGAGCTTTTTCTGGCTTCAGCTCAGATTTGCTGCTATCCATGAAGTGAACCTACACAGTATAACTGCACTATGCTTGTTAGGCCTTGGAATGTTTAATTTAAATGGATGCATTGCCAGGTAAGCAAGGAAAGGGGTTGGAAAGACAGTGAAAAGATGACAGAGGACAGAAACAGGTCTAGAGAGATGAGGTAAGTTAGAAATGCAAATTTGCTGGGGCTTCTATAGTCTGTTCCAAGAAACCACCAAGTCTTTGCCACACTCTCTGTAATCCAGAAAAGGAACTTTCAAAACAGAGATTTCTGGAATGAGACTGGCCAAAAACTCTCACCAGTTCTGACTGAGAACAGAGTTGTCGCAAGCTCAGGGTCTAAACAGGAGGAGCAGCTCCAAAATAAAAGCTAAACCTGTCGCTTCCTCAGGAAGTTACAAAAGTGAGAAACCTCTAATCCCAAAAGCTTTACATGGAGACAACACCAAGCAAATAAAGAACTATTCTCCCTTGAGCCTTCATTTTCCACAGGACACCTAGACTGACACATTAAATATGCCTTAGGTACCTATTTCAAATATCTGGAACCTTATCTGTACCTGTTTATTACAGGGAAATCCTTATTTCCAATGGAGAAAGTAAAAGAAGAAAAACAACAAAAGCCTCCTTGGCATAAAGGGCTTTCTCACTGTAGCTACTGCCTGGTACCTGCAGTGCACCCCGAGCTGCTGACACACCTTCAGTGCAGTTTACACGCACTTCTGGAGCTTTAAAACAAACAAAAAACCCTCCAAGGAATCAAACCCGTATTCATCAATCATGGAAGCTTCTTTCTATATTTCCAATTAAAATACTCAACAACTGGTTAACAAAGGTGCCATCAAATCTCCATGAGAAATCAGTTCTTGTAGCTCATTCTGAATAAGAGCAGCCACTTTCTTACCCCATGTATGAATTCCAAACTTTTATTTTAAACTAGCAAACATGGCCAAACTGTTTCCAGCTCCCACAGCTGTGGTTTAGGATGTCTTTGAAAGTACTTGTTCTCCTCTTTTTTACCATAACAATGTAAGGTTAAGTAAAGTTTAGCAAAACTTAAATGTAGAAGACACTGAAGTGCTGCAAGCTAAGAGAAACACATCTCAGAAGGCTTCCAGATTTCCTTGACCCATGGGCCATGAAGAAGTTCTGTGATGGAGAAGCTCTCTGAACTAGAGAAAAGCAATCCAAGGATGGAGGAGGATGTGAGAGGTCCAAACAGAACAAGACACTTCCAAGTACGACTTGTGAAAACCAAAAGATGAAAGACTGTGTTTTTCAAATGGGCCACAAAAGTAGAAAGAGTTTAAAGGGATCTGCTCCATCATCTACTTTAAGGAAGTATTTCCCAAAGCCAAAGTGAAGAGCCTTGAGTGTTGATCTGCTTGAATAAGACAATGGTCTGAAATAGAGGTTTGCTGTCACAGGAAATAAGGTAGCATGAGTAGTTTGCAGAATGCACATTTTTGGGAACGTTTTAAGGAAGTGTTAATAGCAAGCATTACTGCCCATCAACACCTGCCTCCAAAAATTGGAAAAGTGACTCAGTGCCAAAAAACCCAAGAACCAAACCAAGAAAACACAACCACAAGAGGATGATATTTCTATATACTCTAGATTGAAGCAAATTATTCACAAAAGAGATCAGCACTGGGGAACTCTTTTTTTTTCTCCCCTCCTTTTTCTTAATATATGCACAGATAAGTGTACATACACACACACACAAACATACACCAACTGCAAACAGTTCAGAGGGAAATTACCACAAACAGAGTGAAAAAAAGCCAAAAGAAAAATGCAACTCAGTGTAAACAAATGCTTTGTAACCTGGAGATCATGAACCAACTAAGGAATGTGCCTTCAGTTAAACATCCATGCAGCCTATTTACTGAAAAGGGATTTAGAGACCGTGATAAAAACGCTTCAGGCTGTCAGCTCGAAATAAGGCCACAGCCTGTGAGATGAGAAAGAAAAAGAAAAATGACAAAAGAATAAATGGAATAATTGGGATGTCTTAAGAGAAAGTTAAAAAGACCCCGAAACTCAAATCAAAACCCTCCAAATACTCATTTTTATCTACTCGGCACTATTTTGACCTTGACTGAAGCAATTTAATTCTTATTTTAAATAGAAACTGGGGAAGGAAAACAACCTATCAGGTCACACCTAATTAATTTTCTCACCCACGTATGGCTGATTTCCATACAAGAATCTTCAGTGGACTACATTGTCTTCAGATCTGATCCTGAAAATACTTACTCCGAGCATACTCCCTATGAAATCAAGCCGGATTACAACTGGTAACGAGCTCAACACCCAGCAACAGGGACCTCGTGGAAGAGTTCTCCAAGCTCAGTTCTATTCTGAAAAATAACCTGATAAAATCAGCAATGTTGTCATTTTGTCTTTGTTTCTGCAATGGCTCTAGATCCTGGTCTGCTCTGCTTACCAGTGCCTAAGACGCAATTCTACAAAGCTTTTGCCTGGATTTAAAATCTGGGTTAGACTCTGTTGGCCTCTCACCTCGCTGACAATAAAACCCCCAACAATCTCCCTCCTGCTTTACCACTGCCACAGATGCTGCGTGCACTAGAAGACTATTTAGCTGCTGCCCTCCTGCCACAGCAGGGCTAAAGGTGAACTCTGCAAGGCAGAGTGAATAAACACGACTGCACACTAACAGAACAGGAGCACTGCAAGGAGGACCCTGCTTCCCTGCGTTTTCCACAGGCTACTCTCCACTGGAGCAAGTAACACTGGACACCAGGCCACCGCTGCACTAGGTACGTTCATCATGAAGAAGGACTGAAGAGTTTGAGCTTTTGCTTCCAACGTGACCCAAGAGAGTGTTCAGAGTTATGAAGGGGGTTGATAAAGTGGATGAGGAAAAAATGGTCATAGCTCCTACGTTTTACCTGCAACGGGTGTCAACTGCTGATTGAGCATTCCCATTGGTGTTGGTGGCGGCACCACCCCCATAAGAGCCCCGACAGGAGTGCCTGCCCGGGGGGAGGAATTCTGCTGCTGTGCTGCTCGCTCTCTCTCCTGCTGCTCAGCAACTTTAGCTGCCCGCTCTGTAAAAGTATTTTAGATTTTCAGTTCTGTTTTGTAACCCAGAATTTCAAAATATTATCTGTTTATTAAAAAGGACTAGTCAGACACTGGCATAGTTTAGTCAAATATAAAAGTAGAACAGATGAATCTTTTTTATACAGCATATGATTGGATTTCATGTGGCTGCAGCTAAGACTTTTAGAGAACCTTTCATGAAAAATATTCTGCAAAGTTTTATTTCTTTCTAAAAAAAAAAGTAATTAAAATAAATAATAAAATAAAAATTTAAAAAATTAAAGAACAAATTTGATGATAATAACACCAGTGTTACCAACATGAAGCAGCAGTCCAGCACTAGGCTCGGTCCGCTCTAGGACATGGCAAAACATTCCCTGTTTTGACACCACTGGCTCAGCCAAACCAGCTGCAGCCAAGGCCAGCAGCTCTTGGGCAGATCCTCTACCAGCTGCTGTGGGAATTGAAGCCCCACATCTGCCAGGTGTGCCCTAAAGAACGCTGCAAAGAGCAGACAGCAGTGCCAGCTGGTGGCACGGTTATTCGTGGGCTCCCCATATATTTTACTTCTGATGCAGCTGAAAAGTGGTGGCAAAATCGGGGAGCATTTGTAAAGTTTCCCTGGTGCAGATTGGTCCTTAGCTTTTGGAACATAACAAGCAGCAGTTTGATAAACCAAAAATATTTTTCTCTGCCTCTTTCTGTCATTTCCCCATTTGGTACCCTATGAGTTATTTTTTTTTTTCTGAAGATGTCTAACTCACATTGTGCTGCTCACTGGAGGTCATGTGTGTCCTTTGTACGATGAATCTGGTCATTATCTCAATCAAGTCTCTCACTGTGACTGCAAGAACAAAAGATCTACTGCAGGGTAATCTGACCAGAGGACAATTTTATATTAAGGGAAGGGCGAAGGGTCATGGGAAGAAGAAAGAAAAAAAACAAAACCCAAACAAACAAAAAAGGAGATTACTGAATGCCCGCTCCAGGTGCTTTGGGGGCGTGCAAGCTCCTGCTTTGTTTACTCTGAACGTTGTGTCTGACTGGCACAATGAGGAACAAAGAAGAATAAATGGACACAGGATACATCTCCAGCAATTTTCAACAACAGTGAATGCAGGGCTGTGAGTTCTCTTGCAGTTGGTGAAAGATGGAAACTGCCACTACACCAGCAATCAAGGTCCTCTGTCAAACGAAGGCTAAGAAGAAGTTCATCAAGGAGATCAAGTCATGCATCCTGCCAGTGTTACTCGCTTCCTCTAGGACATGGCTTTGAATGTCTACCACACTTTTGATTCCTCTAGAACCTGTTTGTGCAGCTTCTAGCACTACTTCCACATACTCAAAGACCAGTTTCATTTCCAAAGGCATTTCCTTCCTTCTTCCCACTTCTGCAATTTCAGGGAATGATGACGACGCAGAGAAACTCCTACATTTAACACAGGCAACTTAGATGAGTTCGAGCACAAAATACACAAGATATTTAAAGGTAGATCCTGAAGTAGAAAAATGAGATAATCTTCTCCAGGGCACAGCAAGCACTTGGGGAAAAGATGAAACAGTTGTTCTGACTCTCACCTACTTTTGGCCAGCTAAAAAAAAAAGGTCAGACAAAAGCATAAGAGACACTCTGATGAATGAGAAATCACTGTTAAGTGTTCAGCTTTATCAGACTTCAGAGTGCTGAGGTTTGAAGAAGGACCTGATGTAGGACAGTACTTAAGTTTTACCTAGCCCCTATCCATGCCCTGACTGCCACAGAACTAACAAATGGAATAACACTGCCAAAGGGAACTGCAGGAGGTATCTGAGAGTTCAGCCTAGAGCATTCACCCTAATACTCAACACTAAACCCAAATCACATAGGCCAGATCATTCAAACATTTCCAACACATCTCAAGAGACAGGAAAGAGACCCTCTGCTTTGAACAGAGTTTTTCCTTAAAACAGGCCTTTCCCTCAATCCCATGCTTTCTTTTATCTTACTTTATTTAGCCATGCAGGCACTTCTAACACAGCCTCTTCTTTACTCAACTATTGCTAAAAAACCAACTAATACCCTGCACATAAACCAAACTAAATCTTCAGTGGGTCAAAATGGATCTAAAATGTAAACTACTTTTCACCAGAAAACAGAAGGGCCCTTTTTCACTGAGGTGTCAAACCATGCCCACTCCCTGCTCCCTGGTTCACATCCACACCAGGGAACACATGAATTTTGACTCCTCACAGTGGAAGGAGTGGAGTCTCTCTCCTTCCACATACAGTAACCAAACACAGTTTGGACATTTTGTTACCCCATCCCAACCCCTCAAAACAAAGCAAAAGTAAGTCTAGTTCGGGGCAGACACCAAGCCAGGGAAACTTCAGCTCAAACCCCAAAAGCTTTAGAAAATTTTAATTGAGAAGGAAGATTAAAATGGAAGCACACAGACAATCATTAACACGGTGGACAGACAGAGCCTTCCTGCAGAAGGGCAGGACTTTAAGCTGCTCTAAGCAAGGAAGCAGTGACATGCCAGCCATCCTCCTGCTGAAGGATGAGGCTGTAAGGAGGGATCTGCCAATATAAAGATCACACATGCACCTAGAAGGGTGTAAAAGGAAACAACTACAGAACAAAGTAAGGCCCCAGTACCCTCACAAAGAAAGAGCGTCACCGCTTCCCTTCGCAGCAAAGCAAACTTGCACAGAGCAAAGGGTGCTGTGTCACCCTCCAGAACTGCCAAGAGCTGCTACTGAAAATTCAGAAAGGACTGAGGTGGCTGAGAGTGGACAGTGACAGCATGCAAGCTTCCAGCCTCAAGATCAGAGCTGCCTTTAAGTCGTGAGTGTGCGGAAAACCTGTCAAATCTCATTTTCAAAGTTATAACTTAATGGGGCCATAACTTTCCAGGGTGTTGAAATGTTCCTATCCAAAGGAGCATTTTCTTTCAATAAAATTGCATCAATACAGTAGTTATTAGTGTTGACATGCTATTAACTAGAGAAATAACTATGGAAGTTAAACCCATGTAATTGGCTTGGGTAAGGGCTGGCTGTTAAAGATCAGCTGTATTTTATTTTAATCAAATAAAAGTTAAAACACAATGACTATTTATCGGAAGGGAGGGAAGGAATGGAAGGAAAGGCAGGAGGGAAGAAAAGGAAGGAGGCAAAGAAAGGAAAGGAGGGAAGGAATCAAGGAAAAGAAGGGAGGAAAGGGACAAAAGATAGGTCTAAAGTATCTCATGATTATGGAATATTCCTAGGCTTACTTCAGGATATGAAATCTCTCAACAAAATCAGTTACAACAGTTGATTAATACTGTACTGAACAATAGGTCATATTTACAGTACAGTATAAAGCCTCTTAGGACTCTAAGTACTGTTAATAATGAACTTTTCCCCACTCCCCTCTAAGCCTTTCTTACCTGCTGCTACAGCTCTCAAGAGCGCCTTGTCCAAAATTCCCCTCAGTCCTTCTTTAAGGAAACATTCACAAAATATTTTTCCAGCTTACTTCTAGCCCAGGGGCTTCACAGCCCTTTACTTCTAATTTGTCCCCATTTTCTTGGTCTTTGTCAATTTGGTTATTTGTGGCAAAGACATTTAAACTATCAGTTGTGCTCTACATAACTGAAACATGCTCTTTGCTCCTCTTCAGTCATCTCTCAATATGAACTTCTCTTTAAGGTACGTCCAGAACACAAACATAAATACTTTCTTTTATTAAACCTGTCATCTGAACAACAGAAAGTGTTGAGAAAGAAAAAAAGGCAGAAAAGAGTTCAGCATCTCAGTTTTTACTTACCTTCATATTCTGCTTTCTTTGTTGCTTCCAAGTTTCTCCATTCAGTTCCTACAAGTCTGCTGAGCTCTCCAAAGGAGTAGTCTGGGTGCTGAGCTTTAATCACAGCTCTCATCTCGCTGCTAAACAAGATGTACCCACTCATGTTGATCTTCCTTTTTGATCCCTCCTTCTTGGTGCTGCCCTTAACAGACTTGGGAGTGGACTGTGAGAAAAAGCAGTTATGACCACACGTGTACAAAAGAGGAGTCCAGAAGAGAACAAAAGGAATTGTGTTATGTCACAGATTTCATCCATCGAGCTGCTCAGAGACGTTGCCAACACAAGCTGAGTAAAGTATTTCATTTGCCATAGCACAACATAGGTGTTAGACAAAATTCCATTTCTGTTGGAATACTCTTCAAGAGTTTTCATGCTGCTTATAAAATTCAGCATGTTAAACAAGAGCAGTGAGCAACCTGGCAAGGGAAAATGCATTTGGTGGCTGCCCACATGGCAAAACCTCACCCTTAAACCAGGCAAAAGCTTTCAACTTCAACAACTCTTTCATGACATCCAAAGACATTTCTACCCCGGGGTCACATCCTTGCAATGTAATGCAGCAGAAATCCACATTGCTGGTCACCAAAGTGTCTGAAACTCCCTCCTGTTCCCAGCAGATCATTCCCACTGCCTTTTTAAGACTGGCATTAGCTGGGATGTGGGAGTGTGGTGACAGAGATAAAGGGTTTAATACAGTTGCAAACAAACTTTTTTGGTTAGCTGAATTTCCAGCTAAAGCAGTTCCTCACTCTTCTTCCACACTCAGTTACACAAATTCCAGGGCTTGTGTAACAAAGTTGAGATTTGAATTTTATAGAAAGACCTGATACTTCTGAACAAGTGTCACAGAAAACCTTATTATTAGAAACAACACTAATATATAGAAATGTACCCTGGGTTTTCCTCAGCTGAATGATCCCCTTTAAAAATATTTTAATGGAATTAAACACTATCACCTGGATATCATACTGGATATGCCAAAACTGTTCTGTGTAATTTATTCCATATCCTCATAAACTGAAGTATAAATCTTTTATGTGTATGTGATAAAATGTTACTGCTCCTTTCTTCATTTGGATTGGGAAAAGGATGTGGAATATAAAGGTTTAAGGGTTCCTGAAGGAAAATCCTTACCTGTGGTGGAGTATAAGGCATTATATCCAAATCACTGGCTAAGGGGGCCTGAAGCTGAGGCATAGAAGGTGTTTCAGTCATATCACCTTCCTCTTCTCCCATCTCTTCCATGTCCTCATCACCTCCTTCCAACTCAGCAAATTTCGCTTCCAGCTGCTGAATCTTCTTTTCCAGTAGAGGAGATGGTTCCTTCTGAGGAACTATGGGTTTTCTGGAAGGTGGAGGAGGAAGACAAAAAGCAGCTGAGAACACACTCATACCTTACAGGAGAAAGAACTTATTTTTGAAGAGAAAATCAACTTTTCTTCATTTATGACTGAACAATACAGAAACAATGGTGACTTGAGGCATGTCTGTGCTTCCTTTCAGAACCCTGAGCAGAACTAATTTTGTGTCTATGGCCAGTGTTTCATTTCAGACACTTGTTAGAAGGGGATCTCAATACAAGTACTTAATTTCTGGAACAGGAGGCAGTTAACACCACATCTTCCTTAGATTTCACATTTTACTTAAGTTAGAACTTAATATTTTTATTTTATTAATATGAATGCTCACCAAAATATTTTCATTACTCATAATGAGAACTTAAGTATTTTCACAATATCCAAGAGAATGTACCAATCTGATAAAGTAATGACTTTTCTTAAAGCCAGGGGAAGAAAAAGAAAACATCCATCGGTATTAAGACCATAAAAAGACTGATGCTATCTGGACTTCTTCCCAAGAGTGTGGTTAGCTGAAATTACACCTCTGACTTCTGTGGATGTCCTGGCTCAGGCTGGGATGGGGTTAATCCCCTGCAGAGCAGCCGAGTGGTGCCGTGTTTTGGATCTGTGAGACAACAGTGTGGATAACACATCCTGTTGTAGGCACATCATCAAAGCCTTTCCTTCTCCCCACTCTGTGCCCCAGCAGGCTGGGGCTGGGCAGTGTTTTGGGAGGGGAGACAACCAGGACAGCTAAGCCAAACCAGCCAAGGGGACATTCCATACTGTGTGACACCGTGCTCAGCAATACAAGCTGGGGGGAAGGAGGAGGACAGGGGCACGTTCAGGGTTATGGCATTTGTCTTTCCAAGTAACCATCACATGTGCCAAGGCCCTGCTTTCCAGGAAACAGCTGAACATCTGCCTGCTGATGGAAAGTAGGGAATTCATTCCTTATTTTGCTCTTTGTGCATGTAGCTTTGCTTCACTTTTCCAACTGTCTTTAACTTGAGCCAGGAGTTTTTCTTCCTTCTGCCCTCCAGATTCTCTCCCCTATCCCACCGTGGGGCAGTGACCAAGAGGCTGAGTGGGGGCTTAGCTACCAGTCCACCATAATCCAGAAGAGTGTTCATGTGACCCCCTCATTCCCCTCCCATTTTTACCTAAAATAGTATATTTCATCATCTACAACTTTGGCAGAGAGTGAAAACCTCTTCAACCCTTTGAATTTCTTCATTTGTTTGTCGCTTTCGTTGTAGCGGCTCTCACAAAGAAAAACATCGTTTTCGGAGATTTCTGTTGGTCTGCAGGAGAGGAAGTCTTTGAATGACAGAACGACACACTTTCCTGCAGAAATGAAAGAGCTGGGTAAGAAGGCAGCCACACTTGCAGACTTTTTGTTAGAAGTGTGGAAAGTCCATTTTTTTGCCTGTCTCGTAAGTCTGGGAGATTCCTGGCATTTGGTGCAACTACGGAAAATGCATCAATTGATATTCCAATTGAATAATGCCACTCACAAGCAACCTACAGCAACTTAATGCAGCTTTTGCATTTTTCTAAAGAACTAGAGAACCCACAAAATAACAAACCTCCATGATCACTGTCAATTACTGTATTTATCACAGCATCATAACTCCAAAACAAGGTACACAGCCATCATCTTCCGCAACAAATCAAATTTCAACCTCCTACTCCTCCTTTCAACTTTCCAGGTAATATGTACCGGAGTAATTACATTAATAAGCAAGAACAATGGAGTCTTCTGTTCTCTGGCTGCAAACAATGTTCACTTTCATATCATATATGTCACTCCCTTATTGTAAAAACCTTCCTTACAGTGAAAATTCTCACCACAGGTCCCACAGGCAGGAATGCATATTAGAAACTCACGGAATAATATCTCCTCCTTCCCTCAATGAAACAGACATGCTTGGAATCAAGCCTACACATAACCTTCAATCACTTCAGATTGTGCAGGAGAAGAAAACGTCCATCAGATTTAAAGGTGTTAATAATTACCCAAAATGCAAGTCATGGGACAAGTCTCCTCCAAGTTACTCAAAAACACCTCCTTCTTGTAGAACATTTTAGTTGGCTCATGCTCAGTTTCTTCAGGATGTATAAAGATTGGACCAAAGAAATATGCAGCTCCATCTCGTACCCACATCTTCTCAATTCTGGAAAGAAACCAAACCAGCAACATAAATGCAAGGCCATTCCTCCCAAATGAGGCAGCAGGATGTTCAGGAAGACCATCAGTGGAAAGTGAGTATAGAACAGCAAATTCCAGCTGTACAAATGGACCAGGTTTTTATTGGCACCTAAACTTCCACCTCAATCTATCAAGAGCTTCTAACACTTCACTCACATTTTTTCCCATCCTCTTTTACACTTTTTTGCAACCAGCCCCTCTTTTGTCCAAGTTATTTTTACAGCCACAAACTGCAAACAAAGAAGCTGCCCCTACCTTCCTACTCGAGGCCGCACCAGCCCGTGTGATTTTATGAAGACACAGTCCCCAACCTTCAGCCACATGTCATTGTAGCAGAGCTGTTCAAAGTAATGGCAACCAGGTTCTCCATTGGACATTTCTACTGGAACATCTTCTTTGTCCTGCAGAAAAAAAAGCATTTAGAAATGTGTGAAAGGAGGAAAACCAAGCACAGAAATAAAAAGATGCCAGGTACCAGTAAAAGGCTTTGCTCCATCTTTGTGCTAACAATAGCAGGTAAGCACTAGGCAGAGGTGCACATGCAAAAGTTTCCTGAATTAAAACTGCAAAGCCAAAGATACCCTCCATGTCTGTCACAAGCTTTCCTATTTCACAAAGCCCTTATTTTGCCAGAATAGTAATTTACAGGTTCTTTTTTGTTCTGCTGCTTCACAGTTAACCAGCCAAGCCAAGCCTTATCAGCTTTGATGCTTTAAAGCACAGTCATGTGCTTAGGAAGCAAGAACTGAATATATGGCCAAGCTGACAGACACAGAAATACAATGATTCAACTCTCTTATACAGCAACATGAACACTCCATGTATTGCTTGTAAATTCATACCATTTGCCCTATTTAATTTCTTACTTCTTAGTAAAAACTCAAATTGTGCCTCATTTTATATTACAGCCTGGGATTTCAGAAAGCCAAGGAAACACAGGATGTCTCCCAAGGTGTGGAAGGAAAAGATCCTACGAGTTTTCGTTCTCTCAGGAGAATTAATTCCATCCTTTGTCACAATGTGAATAAATACACTAATACACACCAGGTATCTGACAAAAGCTGACAATGGGTGTGGTGGGTACTGTGTTCTCAGGTTCTGTTAGAAAATGCAAAGTGGATTTTTCTCTTTTTTTTTAGTGATTTATGATATTTTATGAGTCTCTTATTTTTTATGGCTCTAAATTTATTTCAGATGCAACTAATTAAATTTAACTGACTTCAATACATTTACCTAAATTTATTTCTTTTCTTACTCTAGGCACAATAAATGAACCATTTTATCCACTATGTTGGACAGAAATATTCTTAAGCATTTTGACAATAAACTACTTAGTTATCAACCACAAACAGGCCACAAACAATACTGCTGCCTAGCTGCTGACTGTTTTACTGAAATGCTACACAATAAAGCATTTCAGCACTGCCATGAACTAAAATTAAGACTTTTAGTTCTACTGGTTCTTTAGGCTTAGGGCAGGCTTTACAGTAAAAGTGTAATTTTCTGGAGTGGTAAAAACCCCAACCAACCCCATCACATATTCACAAGAAAGAGGCTTGTAAGAAATATTTACACAATTTATTATTATCTGTTATGTCTATTTATATTTTGTCGGTGTTTATTCACAAATGTCTATAATATCATTTATAACAGAAATATTATATTGATTTATACTTTATTGTGTCTGGATGTGGTGAAACCCAAACCATGAGGGCTGATATTCTGTCATTCTCTATCTGTCAAATACAATCAACGTTCCCCTTGCATACCTTTTCAAGATGAAGGATACTTTCTCCCACCTTACTGTCCTCCAGTGTTTCACTGTGCTTCTCCTCATCTACTTTGTCTGTATTGGCAAACACAGAAGCGACTCTGACCACAGGCAGGGGCACATCTCGTGGGACAAATCTGACAGAGCTCACAGGCATAGTCCACAGTTTAATCTTTTTAAAAGACTTTGTCTTTGCGGAATAGCGCGACTCGCACACGTAGACGTCCTCATCTCTGAAGTTTTCAGGACACAACTTAAAATATTCCTGCAGATCGAAGAAAAAATACGAAATATTTCAGCAATACCCACACCCCACAGACACACAGTGAACTTCCCTCTCATGGCTTCAGTTTTTTCTGTGCTTCTGTCAAAAGCCTTTATAGTGAGTTCTCTTCTTCCAGTTTGATGTCCAAATTTTACTAAGAATAACAGTAAACAACAAGAAATCTCACCCTTGGAGAAAGAGCTAATTCAGTACAGGCTGGCATGTGAGAGAAGTTAGGTTTTATTTATTTACCAAACCATTAACAAGTACAAGATCTGAAATCACCTTCATAAGATTTCTGACCTTTGTCTTGGAAAAATGACACACTCACCAAGTTGGGGGTGATCATAAACACAAATCAACCAGACCAGGGAAACTCCATCACCTGGGTGAACCACGTATCTCAGGAAGCAAAGGAAAATACAAACAGCCCACAGAAGCAAGTTCTGTTTTATTTAGGTATTAGTGGACTGTCTCTATGTTAGAGTGCCTACAGCTCTACAGGAAATAGCAGAAAGCATTACTCGTTTTATAAATTACTCTGAATAGTCTCTCACCTTGACAAACATGACCACACATTTGCCTAAAATTTTGCTAACAGGAACTTTATTGTAATAATCACTTTTAAAAACTTCTTTCTCCAGGAATTTTCGAGTTGCAAGATGAAACGTTTCATTTGGTCGATAAAACCAGCAGCCATAGAGCCACTTCTCTCCTTTTAAAATAGAAAACAACAAAAAAAGGGAAGGGAGATAGAAAGAAAAAAAATGTAAAATGACATTCTCTAGTGCACGAGCCAAGTAAGAACAATTAGAGATTGAGTGATTAATCAAATACCCATGTAGTCATTTATATTGAGAGCAATCTGCTTTTAAACAGGGCAATATTCATTAAACTTTTCAGGAAAGAAAAACAAGGTTGTTTAAAAAGCCTGCCAATTGTTATTTCTCCAGTAAAACCAGACTCAGCAAAATAAAGGAGAAATTCATTCAAGATTTATAGATCTTGACTTTCAGGCCTTGAAATGGCTTCAAAGTCCACACAACAATCACCTGATTATTTAAAGAATCTCAGGTAACTGGTTTTAAGTTTTTTAAGAATTACTTCTTTCATTTTATGCTGTGACAAATTATATGGTGACAAACTCAAATTGATAACAATGATTTATAAAGAAGTTACAATTTTGTACTATTTTTCTAAATCAAAGGAAACCTGTGCCCAGCTTTGGTTCAGATTTCTCAGCACAGAAAAACCGTGTTCTTCTGCACCTAAATTACAAGGAGTCCATCCCACTCAGAATCCCATCCCTGCAAGGCTTACAATTTGAGGGTAGGCAGAAATGAACACCAAAAAGAGCACATGCTGTTCCAAGAATTTTCTATTTGTAGTATCTTTTAGAAAAAAGCAACTCAGAAACAAACAAAAAAAATACTCACTGGTCTAAACAGTTCTGCAAATAAAATAAGTAACATCTACACTGGAAAAAAAATTAAATTGGAAGCTTAAAATAATAAGAATAAATTTCACCCTACTGTTTTCCTGCAGTAAGGACATCCTTACCAGCTGAATCTTCCCACAGCCTCTCAATGCAGACGATGTGAGGCTGCAGGTTGGCCTCTGCAGGCTCCACATACACATAATCTCCCACATGGTACATGCTGTTCTTGAAGCTGCAGTCCTGGCTGTAGGTCCGATGCAAACTTGACAGCCCAGCTGATCCAGAGGAATCTTCACTCTTTTCAGCTTCTTATTTCAAGAAGGGAAAAACCAGATGTTAGTAATGTCACATTTCCGTATCAGCCAAGATTCCTGATGTCAATGTCTCACTCTGAGCCCGGAGTAACCAGACTTTACTGCTGCTGACATCTATGGGGGAAGATGAACCGTGTTAGAAAGACAGCTCAAGGACAAAATTGCCAACAGCTCTGCTCCTCTCTGTGCAAAGGTGCAATTGGAGAACTTATTTATTCCTTCAAACATGGTGCACAATGAAGCATGGACAGAAACAGCCAGGAACTGTGAAATAAAGGACCTTCAGGGCAGGCTTCATGCCTTACAAAATAGTGCAAGCCCACTCCTCTTCACACTCACAGCAGCCAAGTAAAAACACAAAAGCCTTACCAAACTTCAGTTCTTTAGCAGTGTTAAAAGCATGATCATAGACAACACCATCAGTATTTGTCAAAAAGAAAATGACTAAAAGGTCGATGGGAAAATTCATTGTTAAGTTCATTATCAGCAGAAAGCTCAGGTAAAAAACTATTGTTTTCTTTTATAATATCCTTGAAATAATATTGGTACCCCAATGTATTCTGATTAAAGAGTTCACATAGGGTTAATATCTACCTACATCTCTTTCTTAAAAGCCCTCTGGCCTGGCTGGTAAGGATCAACATAAAATAAATGTCTCATAACCTGGAAATAAGAGACTGGGGGACAGGCAGACTACTGAAGTCTTTTCAGAAGGCAAAGCTGCAGCAACACATCATATGTGTGGGTACATTTTTCATTTAGTACATTCAAAATTAATGAAAAAAAGGCAGCTACCTCTCTTTTCCTCCTCCCTTTTGAGCTTATCCTCCTCTATTTCTTTGGGCAGCTTTTCCTTCTTTTCCTTTTCTACATCATTGTGAAGGTGCTTGGTGGTGTAGCTGAGAGCAGGTGACAGCAGAATCTCTCCATTTTTACACAGTTCATCTCGAATTTTAATGAAGAACTGCTGAAGTTCCACTGCATCCTCGTAGATCTCCGAATCAGTCCTGTACAAAAACGTGAGCAACAGGTGTAAAACACAGTTTGTGCAGGGTCAAACAGGAGCCTAAACCCACCCATCAATCACCACTCTTTGTGGTCAACCAAAAACTTCACTCTGCCAGTAGATTTCTGTGCTTACTCATAAGCAGCAGGAGAGATTGTCTTGAAGCCATGAAGCATTAAGTGATGCTTCACCTGTTAGTCCTCTGTCAAATTGCATTATAGCTTACCCAAAACAGTATTTTTGTATACACCAGTCCTGAAATGCCTGGAGAATCAAAGGTAACTAGTTGTGACCACAGCTACTTGTCACTGGACCTCTACAATCTGTTAACTTCTGAAAACTTGAGTAATAACAGTACTATCAACAAAACTGACTTATTTTAATTATCCATACTCCGCTTAGTAGATGTTTTAAGTTAATTTTTTACTTCCTTTCCTTCACAGTCAGGCTCTCACTTGCACATTCCCAAAAAGGCTACTGAATTCAAGCAAAACACTACAAGAAGTTGCAAGTGTTCATAGTTTTTGCACAGCGTTACTATAACTCATCCAAGTGTGATTGCTCCAAAAGAGTGATTCATTATTTGAGCAGTTAATGAACAGCCCTCTTCATTTTCTCAATTTAAAAGTTAGCAGAAACCTGTTTTTCATAAAGTGTTCCTTTGGATGATTATTGTCAAAATTATCTCTTGGCAGAAAACCAACTCCTTCCTTGTTTTCAAATGAAAGCAAACATTACACTGAAGACTGATAGAGCTTTTGAGATTTAGTTTTCTAAACATCCATATCAAGGAAAGCAAACACCTTAAAAAACCTTCAGCCTTTGTCTAACATTAAATGCAAAACTCATGATAAAAGATACCTGAAAAATAAGGGTTTGCTCACCTATTCATTCTCCGTGCTCTCTCCAGTACCTCAAACATGTTCTCCTGGAACAAATCCAACCTTCTATAGCGATTATTTTCAACATTTTTTCGGATAATATCAAAAGTCAGAGGAGGTTTATTTGGGAAGTTGGGATCAACAGCAGGGATCTCAGCTAAGGAGTCGCTGTAGCATCTGCCCTCATCATCCTGGTGGCTCATAACGGACACAAAGAGGTTATGGATAAGTTCCTGAATCAGCAAAGTGACATTGGGCACATGAGAATCCTCATCTCCTTCTATTTCTCTCCGAGTTTCAAGCAAAACTTTATGCAGGACCAAGGCATCTTTATAAATCAAAGATTCCGGCTCGTTGTACGTGCAAGCGTTATTGAACATCATGACAAAGTCCTCCACCATGGAGTCGATATCCTGGTATTTATTTGCCATCATATGGCTTCTGATCTTCTCCATGTCCACGGGCTTCTTGATGGTGACGTAGTAGTCGGGGAGCTCGGAGCGGGACGGCAGCCGCAGGAAGATGGCGCTCAGCCGCCGCCCGCGCTTGTCCGTGTAGTTCTTCACGGCCTCGTACACCTCGTTCAGCTTCTGCTGCATGGGAGTCATGTACTTGGACTTTTTAGGAGAAATGCCGCTTTTCCTACCTAAGATGACAAAAAGAAAAAAGCAGTTAAAATTACAAAGATGAGAACTCGCACGTTTCTTTGTCCAGCTCTGGTGGAAACTGGGGAATTGCTCATGGAAGAGCCACGTCATGGTGGGAGCAGAAGCCTCACAACATGGAGCCCATTCCAGGCTCCAGCTTCTCTCATTTTTCATAATTGTATAAATTTTTTTTTTAATGTTCTTTTTGGCAAACACAGAATATGGTGCTCCATGCTCCACCTGGCAAAGGTCTCCTCAGGCTTTAGGATGGAAAACATCTTTTCCTACCTAACATCATTAACAAACTCCTCTAAACTCATTTTGGTCTTACAGCTCTGCATGAATTTCTCTCTGCAGCTGTTAAAAATCCAGGCATCACAGGGGTTTTGTTACCACTAAAATTAAGTATTCAAAATACTATTAGATTTCTTTATGATGTGTTTATGCCAAATTAGAAAGGATTATTACAAGTAAAATGCAAATTAAGGCCTCCCATGAGATTATCAGGTTGGCTTTTTGATTAACTCAGGATCTCTGTTACTGCACTGCACAGACTCTACCTGAGAGTTCTCTACACCTGTACTTTACCTAAGAGCTACACATTTAATTTGCAAGGGGACTGTGTGCAGTTATTTTCTTTAAGACTTTTTGTGCAATTTTATCCTTCTCAGTTTGCTCAGTTCTGAGCACATACTAAGAGAACGTAAGATTTGAGTAGCAGCAAGTTCATAAGGGCAAGAGCTCTAGGAACACATGTGGGAAATTTCACTTCCAAGTTTTTCATAGCTTTCCATAATCTGTCAAACCAAGTTCACTTTTTTTTTTATCATTCTGTGAAAATCCCAGACATTAAACCAGGGAAATTGAGAGGTTTGCTCAGTTTGAGAAGCCCCTTACTTTACTGGGCACATAGTGCAGCATCTAACATTTGGGTAACACTACATAACTAAATCTCACTCATTCCACACATTCCCAAGGTTTTTTTCTCCACTCTAAGTTACTTTTCTAAGAAAACACTATATGCAACAACTTAATTCTATTGTATAATAAAGACATGCCATTGCTGTCAAGATTTTGAAAATATAATTCTACTCTCCTCATCAGTGTTAACAATTGTGCAGAACATGTCTATTCTAAAAGGAAGATCTGTTCACCTGTATTGTGTTGCAAGTATTGAAATGAGACAAGGCAATGCACAAGGGTGTCTTACTTAGCTTTAGTTTGGGGGATGCAACATCATCATCTTCAGCCAAGGGTCCCAGCTCTTTCCTTTTTTCTTTAAGGATCTTTTCCAGCATATGGGCATCATTGTACACCTATTAATCAGTAAAGTAATCAAAATCCAACCAAAACAAGGTTTACTTTGGTTAGACTACTTTAGAACTACCTCCTAAGAAATACTTAAATGTTACTTTGGAAAAGCTGAAAGCAAAACTGAGTAATTTATTTAAGGTGTACATTTGAGAAATAAGCCTTTCATTTTAACTGACTTACACAGGTAAGCAGAACTGATGACACCATCTAAATCAGGGAGCTACAAATGTCGAAGAAATTATCCAGTTAAGCTGCATTTCTATTCCAAAGACTACAAAATGGCAAGGGGCAGCTGTGTTATCAACTTCCTCATCAAACCCTTTTGCTGAGCAATGAAAGATCCCTTGAACTACTGTGATTCCATCAAGGTACAAAGGACTAGAACAGCCCTGGATCTTCAAGTCCAATCCTGGTGATGAAGTCCTGTGCAGCAGCTGATCAAGTTCCTTATTAGAAACAGCTGGAGATTTCTCAGCACCCCCTGTTTCACATCATTCTTGCTGCCTGAGAAACATCTCAGTATAGACACACCCAACAAAATACTTGTAAATTAAAACCGTATTCCTTTCAGACTCATTTTGCTAAGCTAAACAAGTCAGGTCCTCTAGTCTGATCTCCCACACTCTCCACTTCCATGAAACAAAAGCTGTTTTCCTTCTAAGACATCCTTTCTCAGAAGGTCTGAGAATTTCTACTTTAGTTCAATAAACCACTGGAATAAATAATATGAGTAATGGTCAAAGTGAAACCATCCTAACAGCAGTCTGTGTTTGCAAAGCAGCAGAGAGAAGTGTGGCTCTGACCCCAGTGAGTACCTGGGAGCCTTCCTCGTTGTAATGCCTGGCGTTGCGGAACATGAGCTTCATGTCCTCAATCATGGCCTCTTCCGCCGCGTACTTGTCATTGCGGATGTTGTGCTCTATCATCTTCAAGTCCATTGGCTCCAAGATAATTTTGTAGTAGTCTGGATAGTCCTTTTTGGATGGCTTAACCATGAACAGATCACAGAGCCTCCTGCCTGTGCCTGGCTCTCGAGCTTCCAGAACCGCGTTGTACAAGATCTTCATCCGCTGCTTTCGTATGTTCTTTTTACTGTCAGGTTAAGAACACAAAGGAAAAGAATAAATGTCAGCAGCTCCTTTCCCCACTTCCAACACTAATATCACAATGACATTATCCTCTGCCACGGAGAAACAACCAGAAGCACCTAAACACACACAAGAAGTTCAACGTGAATACAGTGCACTAGAATTTGCAAATGATGACAGCATCATAACCAACAGCCTGATACAGAAACAGGAAACTACTCTTCAAGATGATTGTCCTCTCATTGACCTTGAGCTAAGTGCTCTACAAAATAAACCAACTAACTCATTTTTCAAAGTGCAAAGGCCAAAAGGAGCTCTGAGCACTTTCCAGCTGCAGAGAAAAAAGACCAGTCAGAATCAGGCATCTGAATCCAAGAGCTCGAGATCCAGATCGAGCAGGGTAAAAACCCCCAGCCAGCACCTTCATGACTTCTTCTGCTGAACAGAGTACCAAAGACATGAGCTATTTATCTCAGAATAATTTTGTACGTTCTTCAGTACGAAGTAAGGACATCAAGGATGTAGTAGAAAGAATTGCTTAAATATATCTATCAATCCAAATGAAGTTTGAAGCCAATAAAGCTCACCAAAACTGCAAACCCAGGTAGAAAACGGTACGTGCTATCCCCACAAACTTTACAGTTATCCTGTGTGTAGCTGCTATGTTTGTCTCAAGAAATTTGACAGCACAACCAAGACACAGCTTATCAGAAAACAGTACATGGCTCCCTGCTCACATATCTCATGGCCTATAAGCAAATCAGATAAGGGAGAGGAAAACTTATGTCAATAATGCATAGTCTCAGCTCAGACACTGGGGCACTCAGCACTACACTCACTACAAAGCACTTGCAAACAGCCTTCCAATCTGTAATCTCCTTAAGACTTATTCAGGTAGTTATAACTTTGACTGTATTACCTGTGAAGACAACAATGACAACCAATCTTCAATTGCAGAATGTGCAAAACACCCCTGTACAACTTGGAAGAAACCAAACTGCAACACAGATTTTTCATCATCTGGATCCTTTCATCACACATTTAAAATATAACTAATTCAGCAGAGTCTCATGCCTCAGATGCCTCTTGCTCCTTGGTGAGATCAGTGAAATAACTAATGAAAACTAACAGCAAAGAAAACTCAAAATACATGTTCTATAGGCTAAACATTACCACTGTTGGCAAATGTTGGTTAGTTGCTCACACTAGCAGGTGAGCAATGCCAGAACACAGATATGCTGCCAAATCCCCCATTTTAACATGCTTCCAGGTTTTTCTCACACATTTCAACAGAAGTAGGGAAAGGAAAACCAAAGCAGAAATAGCAAAAGGCCTGCCAGTACTCAAGATTCAGGTCATGCACCTGATACATAAAAATTCAAATAACTTTCCTCTGGGTAACTGTTATTTTCCTAATGGGATGAATTTTGCATGGGTTATTAGCTTCCTTTTCCAGCAACATTTTGGAATTCCTCTCATTGCTTCACTTCTGTGATCAGCAGCATTTACCATCTTCTTTTCCTTGCTATCACTCAGCAAGTGAAATGGATAACAAGTATCAAACCGACAACATCAAAAGCATTTCCAGGTTCTCTTCAGGCATCGTTCTGATCCCTCTTGCCTATGAACATGGGAAATCCCTTGTTCTCTTTCCTCTTTTATTGTTCTCAGATGACAGGGCCTGACAGATTTTTTTCCTTTTAAGCTCTTCAGTATTGTCTGGCACAAGGTGATCAAAAGCAACATGGGGTTAAAAGGACACTGATGACAATCTGACTTGCTTGATTAGATTAGTACTTCTTTTTGAATCTGAAGATCACAAAGCTAGCAATTTTTACCATTTGTTCCTTCTTGACTACTTGGTTCTGTGGTCTGCCTTTCCTTTTCACCTCATTTCTTCTTCCCAGCATCCCTAGACCACACCACCTCCTAAATCCATGTTCATATTTAATGAGTGTACATTGTTGAACTTATTTGATTGTTCTTCAGTGACTCTTTGTTGATGCTCTACTCCATTCCCTTCCTCCTCCCACAATTGCTGTTACTTTGACAAAACAAGAAATAAATATCCAGGAAGCTGAAGGTCATAAGCAACACCAAAGAAAGATACTGAATCACAATTTTACACTGGCTGTTGCTACCACTGCAACAATATTATCAGAGCTGGAATTTATTTCAAATGATACCATGAGGCAGACTTGAGAAGCTACCCCTTGTTGGAGTGAAATGCATCACTAATACTAATTACATAACAGCTACCACTGTAAAGAATACCTCCCATAAGCCATCATTATGCTCAATAAAAGAGTTTACTGCAAATCACTGGGAATTTGGTTTATGTTACAGGACCCAACACAATCAACCTCTTATAATCAGTTTATCTATTTGTCAGGCTAAAATAAAACAACCCCCCCAGAAAAATCCTGAAATCCACTGACAAAATGACCTAATTCAGTGCTATTACAGTGTCCATTTCACTGACAACTGATGTTAACAACTGTCAACTAATGGACCAAAATAAGGAAAATAAAAGTCAGCAAATAAGTTTTGAATTAATTAGAACCAACACTAAATGATGTTTCAGAATTATGAATCCTTACACAAATGCTAAAACCCATGGCTTAATACTCTCTTTAACAAATGAAAGATGCAGTAATGTTGTGGTCTGCAGGAACTACAGAAGCAGATACCTTTTCCTTTTTGAGCTTCCAGTATCAGATGTAGCAGAAGAAATCATGCTGTCCCCATCCTCAATGTCATCCCTCCTAGCAAGCTCCTTCTTCTTCGCCTGAAAAAAGAACAAACCCCTGAAGCCAGACTCACTGCTGGACACTTTTAGAACAGAATTTAACAGTAGTGTAGTTCTTTCTAACTGACAGAACAACTTATGAGGAACCAATTTGAAAACAATGCCATTTCAGACTGCAGCACTTAGCTCAAACACTTAATGAAATCTGAAAGGTTTCAGTGTTATCCAGTTGCATGCAAACCCTAAAAAAACCCTGTATGATCAATTTTCTCACAATTTAATTGAGTTAGGAGTCATAGTAAGGAATAAAGTGACTGAAAGAAATCACAGAGGCAGCAGGTGTGCTGAGAAAAAAATCACTTCATGATGCTCTTCATTCCCATACTTCCCCCTAAGAAAATACTCCTGCAAATACAGGTCTAGTCAAAAATTATTTTGGAAAAATATCCATTAGGGAAATAAATTTACATGTGAAGTTACATCCTTTTGCTTCTTCTCTTCCACATACCTGCATAACCTGCTGCATTTTCAGCACTCGTTTATAGATGGCAGAATTGGGAACATTGTAGCGCTTGGCATTTTCAAACATCAAATTCAGATCAGCCTCCAACTGGTCTAAAGTTTCATATTCATGGTTCTTCAGCTTGGTTCTGCAAAAGAGAAATACCAGTCAGCTATTTCACTAGTTACACAGTGCAAAACAGTTCTGTAATACCTTTATTCTCATGATAAATCAATAGTCAAAGAGCTCTAACTACACAAATGGGATTTATTTTTTGATTCTCTAGTAACATCTTCCACTTGTAACTGTATTAGGGAAACATACCTCCTCAAGGAATGGTTTCGGTAATTTTGGAAGCTGTGGAGACTGAAGTCCTGTTTTCATACTCAGGTGAGATTTACAGGTGAGGCAGCAGCACAGGCTGCTGAGACTGCTGCAGTGCCCCGAGCCCTGACCTCAGGGCAATGCCAGGCCAGCTCTGCACAGCCCCACACGCTGCCTTCCCTCCATCAATTCCACTCATCTTCAGTGAGAGCCAAAAGCACCCAGCACCTCTCACAGTAAACCCTTCAATTTGTGCCTTCTCTTAAAAAAACACCTGGTTGTTGACTGGTGCTACGAACAAAGTGCACTTCATGTGAAAACAGTTACAAGAGGACTAAAACCAACAAAAAAGTCATTTTTCATATGCTAAACACATGAATCAACATAACTTAATGTTTAATTTAATATGTTTTCTTGCACAATGCTGAAAGTTCTAGCCAACTTTTTTAAATTTTCCAGTACTTCATTACACACAGCAGAAAACACTCATCTGCAGCAACACAAGCCCCAAAGCCTGTCACAGCTGCAAACCACAGCCATCCTCCTCACCCTTCCTCACCCTCCTGCCTGGCACATTCACATTCACACACCACCTTTTAACCCAGTCTGGTTTCTGCAGCACCTGGCCAAACGTGACCCTGCTTGATGGAGCATCACTACCACAAAATAAATTTCTTATAAAGCCTTTTAGTCCAAAGTTTGCTCCTACCACCATTTGTTTCTCCACAACCCAACAATCGAGGTGCAGGCCATCTGATTTTAAGCACACAATTTACATTCACAGTTGTGTTCATCAAAGGCCTGACAGCAAAAGTCAAAATCCAGACTTAGCCTGAATGGTTTGGAAAGTGATGACTTCTGACCAGGGGTGTGAGGAATGAAAAATGTACAGGCACAAAAGTGATCCTGTTCTATTCTGCAAAGAACCCCCTCTCCTACCATTCTCTTCTCTGTACGTGCTGTCAGCAAACAATAGGATGATTAATTAGGTAGGTTATTCACATAAGTACTTTGAACAGATTTAATTACACTCAAACTCAGCAGAATACAAGCATCATGACTTCTCTGGATTTAGAGGATGAAGTGCAGCTTCACAATGGATTTTTAACAAGCCAACACACTTGGGAAGAAATTATTTTATAAACATGAGTTTATTTCACAAAGTGAGGCTGAAACTAATCAGACCCACAGCTCTACAGAAAGTCACTGCCAACATAATACAAATTATTTACTAGAAATTAAGAGACATTTCTGTGAAAATGATTGACAGGGATATAATTGTACCTGAAAGCATGAGGAAAACTAGAAAGAATTTTCTTTTAAACATTATTTTCCTTTGCAAAATAAGCAAAAAAAAGTTTAAAAGTAAGGCTACAGTTTCATAATGCCACTAAGTCCAAAACAACACTGGCAAGACATTTAATTTGGTTGAAATCAGAATATTAATTTAAAAAATACTCTAAGTTGGCACTCAACTCCCTAAAATGTCTGAAATACTGAAACTCATCAGTCCTTCCAGGTAGAATATCTGAAAACACTGATGGTGAGAGAGATACTCTCTCCATAAAATCAAAAGATCCATTTATTAGATACATGCTTAGCCTAAAAATTTCCTACTGAAAAAATTCAAACACCAGGATAAGACCAGTTATGCAACTTATTTTCTTTCCATCAGAAATTGTGAAGTGCTAGTCCTGCCTCTTCAGGAAAAAACAACCCAATAACAAAGAACAAGTGGGGTCAAGAGATGCATTTGACAACTGTCCTATTGAGGATGACAGTCTTCTTGTAAAATACATTGGGAACTGTGTTTATTTGAACCTGAGATTTTATAACCATTTATTACCATATGCATTGAAAGTACTTGCTAAGGTAGGAAAACTGGTTACACAAACAGAAGATTTCAAAAATACACAATATTCACCAAATAATAAATTATATTAAGTGACAAAAGGAATGAAAGAACTCCTAAATCTCAGATAAAGAAAAATTTTACAATGTATTGAAAATATCGGAGACGTTATTTTCTCTTCCCAGTTGGCTCATTCATAAATCAAGCAAACAGAAACATGGAAGTTCTCCATAAACCCTTCAAACTTTAGCCCAGGCACCAGTCTCCACTATTTCAAAATAAATTCCACTCCTTGATTTGCCATATTGCTAAAACTGCTTATGTTATAGGGCAAAATATGCTTGGCCAGGTGATGACATTTACTATAAGCTCCACTCAAATAATTCAGAACTAACTCAAAACCAACAAGAGCCACCACAAAATTTGAGTACCTCAACACATCACATAAATGCAACATGTAGATTCCTGAGCTACAGACTATTGTCCAAAAAGGGTCACACTCATAAGAACAATTCATTTCAATTCCCCAAAAAGCAGCTATCACACAAACCCAAGAGTGTTTTACACCAGATCCCTGCACATTTTTAAACCTCAGCTACAACCCCAGGAGCCCAAGACACCGGGGTGTGTCACGAAGACACTGATTTCAGTGCCTGTACTCCCACACATGTTTTAGGAGAGAGCTGCTGCCAGGGAATTCCCTGGCATGCCTTCCTCCTCTGGTATAAAAGAGCCTGACCCACTTGCCTTGGGGATCACACTTCTTAGCACTGTAAAATTTAATAAGGAACAGTGTTCTTGTAAGCCTGCCAGGATCTAGCACTTCTGCACTTGGTAACTGAACACATTCTCCTGCATCATTTCCTGACTGTTCCTGTGGTTATTTGTAATTACAGAATGACTTCTCCCCAGCAATGTCAAGTTTGCATCAGGCACTTTTACCACATGTGAAAGTCATAGCCTTGACAGCATCATGCCTTTCTCTTTAAATAGGATTGTCTTGCAGTCCAGCTTTAAGCTTTACCCCTTTGAGGCAGGGAATTCTCATCAGCGTGTTAAACATCTGGTGGGAGGGAACGAAGGGAGAGCCAGGGTCACCTCAGCTGTGCCCCCTGACTGGAAAAGAGATGAGGGGAACAAATGGAAACAAATGGAATTTCAGCTGAACACAAATGTTTTTTACTGTGAGGGTGCTCAAACACTGGCTGGCACTGGTTGCCCTGGGAGGATGTGGAGCCTCCATCTGTGGAGATAATCAAAACCTGACTAGACACAGTCCTGCACACAGGGCTCTGGGTGACCCTGCCACAGCCAGGGGCTGGGCAGGATGGTCTCTCCCTTCCAGTCTCAGCTATTCTGTGCTTCTGTGAACAGAAAGCCAGGAGGAAATTAGGAGAGAGATAAAAGCCATCAGCATGATTACCTCCCACACCCAGGAACAGCTCAGGATCAGCACTCAGCTCAAATGACTGAGGTTCGTAACACCCAAAGTGACTGAGAGGCTGGGATAGGTATAATCTCATTAAACCAAAACACGCTCACACACTCCCTCTGGAAATCTCGTATTATTTTAAAGACTTTTCCTGCATTTAGCACACACAAACCTCTCTGAAATACATGACTAGCTGTAAAATTTGCAACAGCCACACATTTCACAGTTCACTCTGGCAGGACAGCTGAGGCAGCCAGATGCCAGAGCCAAACAGATATGAAACAGGACTGGCAGGCTTCACTCCACCTCCGCCAGCTTTTCAGTAGGACACAAAACTTTTCTGTCCCCATCTGGGAACAGAAGATATGCTCTATTTATGTACATCTCAAAAAAAACCAACCCCAAACCACCAAACACAAAAAAACCCACCCCACAAGGAAAGAAGGAAAAAACCCTACAGAAAACCAAACTCCCAAAACTCTACAAACAACCTTCACCCCTAATGAGTGGCAGTTTTTAATACCTAAAGACATATTTGCAGTATCAGTAAAGCCATGATGCTCCAGTTTTCCCTAAAGCACATCAATTAAGTGTCCATATGCATGACTTCAAAGCTTTTCAGGTGTCATAAGAAGTTAAGATTATACGGTAATTTAAAAAACAGCTGAATTTCAGAATTTGCAGAAAGTTAGACTACTACAAACATTATACTTAAACTTGTGAGTGTCAAACACTATTTCTAAAAAGCCTGGCTGTCCCTTTTTTATTTTCTAAGCTCCCAAGCAGTAAGTCAAGTTACTTTTATCTACAGTTCTTCATACACTTGTGTGGAATTTCTGTGCTGCTCACAAAGCCAGATGCAACCTGCCTACGCTGTAAGGAAAGCAGAAGTACAGCTGCCTCTCCATGGCAAGTTATTTTTTCTATAACTTATATCAAGGATATTTTTAATGGAAAGTCTCTCCCAAACAAATCTGTTTATACATAATTTGAGCCAATACTTTTAGGTACATTCAGGCACAAAGCTTCCTCACAACTGTCAATGGGCTTTTTTTCATCAAGTACATTGTGTGCTTTGTTCAAGGCAAGACAGTTTCTTTGCCACTATTATAGCCACACTAAGACATAAGAAAAAATGCTTTAAAGCCACTGATGGAGAGATAACCAGTGTGGCAGCTTTTATTCCCCAGCACACATAAAACACCCTCTGACAAGTTAAAAAACCAAAAAGCAGCTTTGTGAGTTTCTGATTTAACAAAGACGCTGCTCATTCAACAATTACACCAAGTCTGACAGATCATATTATGGTATAACTAAAATGTACAGACCCGTGCATCAGAGTGGATTACAAAGGGAGGAGCAGTGGGAGGGTCCAGTGCTCCCTCACTGAAGCTTGAAGGACTGGCACTCCTGGCTTGGGCAGGGCCTGGAGCCCCAGTGGCCACTGGGCAGGAGGCCTGGGCCCCCTGAGGCTGGGCAGCACCATTAAAGGCTATTAATGCTCTCAGGACCCTACTCACACCCATCATATTGGTTTATCTTGAGCCACTCAATAAAGACATTGCTCACTTCACTCAGGTCTTTCATCTGACAACTGCACTCTGGCAGCTCATGGACCTTTCATGGCTCACAGATTGATAACTGGTGAACTGCTGGCTTCAGTCCAGACCAGCTACATCACCATGAAAATAATCATTCTCCACAGCTAAACCGTGACCTAGACAGGAGGAATGTAATTGCAACCATCTTCCTACAATTCACACTGAAGACCATGAACTTAAAAAATGTGGCAGTAAGAGGTAATCAAGCCATCAGGGTCAAGGAAAGAGAAAAATGGGGAGTTCTGCAAAACCTTTCATCTCTGCTGCACACCTGGCCTCCAGAATTATTCATATGGCAATTTTCAGGCACATTATAAATGAAACTCAATGGAAAATAAACCCAAGAGCAGCCATGTATAAAAGATGATTGAAAGACTGATGCAGACTGAGTTGAAACAAGCAGCAATCAGATGTAGAGGAGAGATGGTGCAAAAACAGCATTAGGTGCCAATAACCTGACCATAAGAGAAGATTCTGGGAATAAAAGAAACCCTTGAATAGTTTCACACCAGATGTAGTTTGCATTCTGTTTTCTTACCTGATCTGCTGCAATGAAATGGGTGTTTTAATTTGCTGATAATAATCAGGATACTTTTTCTTGGAGGGCAAATGGAAAAAGGGTTCAGAGATGAGCTGGCCCTGGTTATTTCGGCAACTTCTAACTGTGTCATAGAGCTGGTAAAGAGGATTAGAAGTGTCCATGAAGGAAGTAATGCTCTCAGCTTCAGATTCCCCCTCTTCATAACGAGCAGCAGCTGCACAGAGAGAAAAGAAAAACAGGAAACTCAGCAGGACAGCTCAGAGTGGGTTTTTGGTGGATAAAGGTCTAAAGCAGAAGAAAAGGAAACCCCTCGCTGGCAGTCAGATTCACGCCTCAGAAAATGACACAACATGTATCTAATGAGCCTCCAGCTAACAAAAAAGAAAAAAAAAAGCACTCTATTGCAATCCTTTAGACAGTATTAATCACAGCTCAACACAAAATTGTGAAGCTTAGCAGAAAAAACTGACACTAAAGCCTGACAATGCACCTCTAATATACGTAGCAAGTGAAGAAGAAATAGATGTTTCACAGTGTTTATGTAATTAGCCTGAAAAATTCATAGTTAAGTATTAAAAAATTTCATAGCAAACTTTTCTGGTTACCTTGTTTCAGGATTAGGATGAATGAAAGAAATGCTATGAAGAGCTAATAATTACTGCAGAAAAAATTAGGAGAAACATTACATGAACAACAGAAACACAACAGGAATGAGAAAACACTGGTACTGGAAATACAGGATGGGAAGCAATAAATGGCCAATCCTTTCAAACTTTTAAGTAACACAAACAATGCAATTTGTACCTTGCAGACAGACATAACATAAAATCTACGTGGCTTTGCACATGCTAGAGTTAAATTATTCACCCCTTCTCCCCTCTGTGAGCCTGAAGGACAGCCTGGCAGATGACACACTGGGTAATTCAGCTACACAAAACACGGCTCTCTAATGCCAGGTTTCCAGCTGGCATTGCCATTATTGCTCAGAGGAGGCTGGCACAGTCTCAAGCTCTCTATCCATGTTCACTAAAGTCATATGGAAACGGTGACAAAGGCAGGGGACACTCAGACTGTAACAACACCGTGCTGTCGTGGCTTCTCTGCAGTCTGACACCAGATCTACGTCAGTGTGTGGCACGTGGGACCCACCAGGGTCAGAGGCAAAGCTAAAACACAACCAGGCACCAGCTGATGTGCAAACATGCAATGAAGATGTTCATTACTGAGCTGGGGAGACACTCAAAATTATCCTAACGATGCCAATCAGCATCACTTAATGGCCCACCACCGACCACACAGCAGCCAGCAAAGCAGGAGCTGGACAGAAGAACTTGGGTAGAAACAAACCACTGGAGCTCTCACTGTGTTTGCCTGTACCCTGATCATGGAGATACAGGCCAACAGTTCAGAGACTGCAATCAGGTAAAGTAAGTTTCAAAAATAAGTTATGGTTTAGTTTACTCAAACAGTTTGGTCTGTTTACTCAAATTGTTCAGTTCTGAGTGCTCCACCAAAAAGTAAGAAAAAAAGAGAAAAAGCAGAATAACTTGTTTCTATGACAGAGAAAACATAAAGGGACTAGCCAAATATTTGCTGTTCTCTGCTATGTGTGAGCCAGCAACAAAACAGTTCAATACCCTAAATAAGAAATGTACTTTCTTTGTGTTGAAAGTAGAACACAAGGCATTCCCTAAAAAGAAGTCTAAAGTAAATTAGATTTTAATTAATAATTTAAAAACGTACCAAACTATTATAGTTTTACTGTATTTTTATATTTACATAATATACAGCTATAAACATTTTCATTATGATGTGCATGTTCTTTAAAAGTGATGTGTAAACATCATATATTCTTACATATCTAGAAAATTATAGTGACCTAATATGAAACCTGCTATATTAAGAGCCAAAGAAGAATGTATTATTCAGACTAGAAGACAGAAAAAATCTTATTTTTGCTATAGAGCAAACAATCTAATTCAAGACTGGACATTCTTTAATGCGCAGTAGCACCAGGTCCCATATCCCAAGCAAGCACTGGCAGAGGAGAGGGACAGGCAGTTATTGCCCTTTCATGCTGCTGTTACCACAGCAGGTACCACAAAAAACCCCACTGTCTCCTCTGTGGTCCCAAAGCACCCAAACAACAATGAATGCTCAATGTCCAACTGAAGACGGCTGCCAGTAAAACCAAAAGCAGCACCCAGTCCTAAACCATCTCTAAGTGATACAGTAAAAACCAAAATACCCTTGTTTACAAAATTAAATACATGCAAGTAATACATAATGACCACCTATGCCTGCCTTTATAGACTTAAAATGAGGAGCAAGGGAGCTGCTGAAGCTGCTCACATCCTTGTACATGGGAGCTGGAAATGTTCTACAAGCTCCATCACACCAAAACACCATCTGCAGCTGTCAGGATAAACTCTCAGTCAGAAACTGATATTGTTCATTGCTTAGGCAACAGCTACAACCAAAGAAGCTCATAAAGATTCAGTTCTCTGTTTCAAGAAGGAGAGAGTTCTATTGATGTTCAGTCATGCAGCCCCGTTCTCATTTCTTTTAACAAGCATTAGAGGAAGGAAAAAAAATGAGACAGCAGAGCAACTAATAAAAATATCACTTGGTTTAAAGAAAAATCCTTGTCACCCAGAGACTGAAAAGCATAGGGTTGTCCAAGTAGTACTCTAGAAGGACAGAAAATCTTAAGGGATGACAGATCTTTCAAAAAAATTAACATTGCCTCTTAGGCGAATGCAATAAAGATAGGAGAGCTTCAACAGCAGCTAGGAAAAAGTCTCACACATAGAGAGAGGTCCCATGAAAATTACAGTAATGTCCATAGCAAAGGTGGCACCTGAAAGTGGTTAAATCACTCCAAGAATTTAAATCACTAAAACATAAAAAGCTACATGTTTTTACAGCATTGCAATTTGGAAAAAATAACAGCTAACAAACACGCTAAACCCAGCTCATAAACACTCCCCACACCTCCCAGAAAGCAGCTGCTCTGAAGCAGTAACTAAAATCTGGGCCAACCAGGAATCAAAATGCTTTTGCTTGCACCAAGAGCTAAAATCCCAAAAATTCTACATATCCATCCACTAGAAAACTGTGGGGAATACAGTTCAATTACCAGGTAAGAAATAAATGCCCTAATAATACATATTGAACAGATGGATCATTTAACACCAATGAAGAAATAATGTAAACAAAAAATTAAACAAAGAAACAATTCCAGCACTACTAATCTCTTTTGCTGCACGGAGCACCCAATGTCTTCTCCAGTATCTCCTCTTCTGTTCCACATTAGAAGGAATAAAACCAAGCAACAGGCCCCTAAAGCTTGGGTAAGTATACTTGGAAACACACAGAAAATTCAAAGCATGCCAGCAAGTTTGGCCCACCCTATCTTAATAGCTGTAAGATTCAAAGGAATTACACACTGAGTGCAAAATACTTCTGAAATAAATATATTTGAATGTATCAGGAGCTCTACAGATTTGCTCACTTTGAACATTTTAATGAAAGGAATTAAGAGAAACTGCATTTCAGTTCCTACCAGCCAAAGCTGCATCCTCATCGCTTTCTGATCCATATTGCAATGCCATGGTTATTGCTGATAAACGATCCCCTTGGGCTGATCTTTTGTTACTATGAAAGAGAAAAGGTAAAGAAAGAAATGAAAAAAGGGAAAAAAATTAAAATGAAAAAAAAAGGAAAAGGTTATCATATGGACCATTAAAAGTCACCCAGAGTGTGTAAGCAAACAAGTCAAGCTCGTGACTCCATGACCAGGAACACAGCCATGACTAAAGAAGGCTGGAGCCTTTAACAGGAGAAATTCTTACCAAGCCATGAGTCTGCCTCTATTTTATGAGATGGTTCATCCAACACAGTCAGAAAGCTGAGCTCCAGCTTACTATCTTCTATCCTATTTTGTATACTTGAGTATTAGATCAATTGCAGAAGGGCAACGACAGGAAGTCTCTCCCAATTAGTAACTTGGTTACCATTTGATTCCGTTTGATGGGGATTTGTCTACAGAAGGAATTCAGCACACTGAAAGCTGTACATTCTATCTCCTTCCATTCCCCCACCCCCACCTTTGGCATTTCCAGCACACACAGTGCCTGCACATGAAGCAGCCTCCTATGATTCTCAGGTGGAGTAAACTGGCATCCACACTGGCTATGGTCTCACCAAGACTTCTTCAATATCCTTCTCATTTGTCCCAAACCTGGGGCACATTATTTCATATCTACACTATAAGCTATGCCTGACATTCTCTGCCTTTTTACAAGATCAGCTCTTCAGGCACCTCCAGAAATGGGCTCAGCCTTGTCCTGCAGGAGCCAAGTGAAGACTGGGAAAAAGCAGATGAGTTGAGTTCATGACTGGGCCCACCACTTTCCAATGCATCCTTTCCTGCCTTTTGATATAAACACACAGATATCATTCCCTTAGTCTGTGGGCCATCCCACTGAGTTCCTTTAGTCCATGGTTTTGGGTCCATCTGTCCCTGCAGTCCTCCAGGGCAGCAGTGCTGGTGTGTGGTGCCGGGCTGTTGCCTGATGAAGCCCCTTTTGGTTCTGTCCTTGCTGTGCTTTCCCTCATTTCATCAAAAAACCTTCTTCATTCACGTGGGTCATTTTTATTGCAGTACCACTGACAGGGTGTGCAAGCCCACACCGGGATCATGAGCACATCTCTATGTAGCATCTCTTCCCTCATGGCCTGAGGTGCCACGGGCCCCTGGAGCTGAAATTCACCTTCACTGCCAGTGCAGATCCACCTGAGCCACCCCAGCCTCAGCATCCTGACCCACCCCTGGCTGCTCTGCTGTTGTTCAGTGGCCCAGCTCTTGGATCCATGAGCACCTACATGATGCACTTCCACAGCCAGGTTCTCTACCTGAGCAGCAACATCCAGCCACAGCTGAGCAGCCCAGGTGGGTTTATCCCTGTGCTGCTGTAGCCACCCCACAGAGCATTGCCACCGTCCATCAGTCAGCATGAAGGACTGCACCTTCTTCTCACTCAGCAATAACTCCAATATCAGTGTGTTATCAGCATTAATCTCATCCTAATCCAAAGCACAGCACCACAGCAGGCATGAGGAAGAAAATCAAACAAAATTTAGCATTTCCATAGGATGGCGACCCAGCTTTTCCTGCAAGGGCACAATTTACTTACCGATAATATTTGTTAGAAGAATTTCTCTCATCCCCAACACTGCCTTTACCCTGTGAGGAAGGACCTGTCAGCTTGGAAGCAGCCAAATTTGATGCAGTCCTTAAGGCAGGAGAGGCAAGCCAAGGAAAGGGGGAGGAAAAAAAACAGGCCCACCTTAAACCCATGAAAAGACGCAGCAAGAAAAAAGCTTTTTACAGAATCACTTTGATAGATCAGCCAAAAGGTTCAGAGACAGATGTTTGGAAGCTAAAAGATAAGTAATACTGAGATCCTTTCAGTGCTCCACAATTTATGTGAATTTTGTTTATAAAGTCAGAGGAAAGTAACGTTTAGCTCAAGCACTGATAGCTGTACACACAGCTCAGTCTAAACAGCAGTGAAAGCAAAATGTTCCTTAGCATCCAGATAAAGCTAATCATACAAGTCCAGTCATGTTTTATCAACACTTAAAGTCACTGTCAAGTTGGTTGACAGTGCATATTATCAAGCAATTTAATTTTGCCACTTTAAGGGAGGACAGTTAAATGCACCCACAAAGTTCAGTATGGCAAAGGAGACAATGAGCTCTGCAATTAAAAACATGATTTTTGACACAGGGGCAACATATAAAGCTTAGGTTAGTAGCATTATGATGATTTGCGTTTGAGCCAACAGTGACAAAGAACAACAGATGTAAATTCAGAAGAAAAATATAGAAAATGCACTTGAAGTGAACTTCTGAGGGAATTTTACCCAAATCAGCAACAGGTAAAGGAGAACTCCCCTTTAAGACAATTAACCATTTAGGAATTTAAATAAAAATAATGATTCTGTGAAGCATGTTCTTGACAAAGAAACAAAAAAACGAATAATGATTCAACAAAAAAAAGTAACCAGTGACATACAGAATAGCAGGTGAAAGGTTTGGTTTTCATAACACTTTTTCTCTCATCCCAGTCTTTTCTGCTTTCAGCCCAGTATTACTGTAGCCTGCTTCAGGCATTATTTTTTTTCCCCCAAGTTAGACAAACAAAGAAGGGAGCTGTCAATTATTCTGACAGATAACCTCAGGATTTGAAGGTCTATTGAGAACACAATACATAAGAGAACATCTAGAATAAGGTAGCTGAGAAGTGGAAATGGGTTGGCAGTGCAAGAGAGGAATTCAGCTAACAAATATCAGTGTGATTTATCTGTCATCCCTTCTTACACATCAGCTTTGTTTTCAAGAAAAACCACTGAGCCTCAGAAATAAATATGGCACACACCCTGACATCCTGAGCTTCATCAATGGCCAACACAGTGAGAAAAATAAAATCAAATCCCAATTTAAATAGAAAACCTCTATGCCTATGTGTAATTCCAGTTACTGCAAAACAAACTCTTATGTATGTTCAGTGTCTGTAGAATCAAAGCCTTCTGGCACTACACATACTTTTAAGAAGGGAAATTATTCAACTGTGTGTCAGGAATTACTCCTTAGAGAGTATTTCTGCTTTTTATTTTTATATGCTCCAACAGTGATTCACCCGACCATGGGAAGGATGCTGATGCTGAACAAACCAACCAGAAAAACCACATCTCAAAACACCAAGCAGTAAAAATCAATCAGGCAACTTCCATTTTTTTCACACAATAATCCTAGGCAACACTTTTAATACTGACACCATCTACACAGAAAAAATTAAACTACCTTTCAGTTAAGTAAGGGAGTGACAGTGTTTCCAGTTGTACCATACAAACCTCTGCAGGAAATGACAACAGTGGTTTCCCAGCACCAAATACCAGTAAACAGTTCAAATATATAAAGAGATTCCACCTTGTAAGGGTTTCTCAACTCCTTGAATGACTTGTAGGACATTGCTTTAATTTTTTTTGATAAATGACACAGCTCAACACAGCTCATATTGGCAAGTAATATCTAAACCTACTTTTGAGGTAAAAAGTTTATATGAGAAGCAATGTAATTGCATTTCAGTTAAGAAATATTTATAATGACTGCATCACTTCTGTGTACACTATGGATTTTCACAGGAAGAAAATGCTGTTTCCTAAGTAAAATCATTCCATGAAACAAATAGAGCTATCAGCTCTCATCAAGTGTTTCATACCTGCATATTCAGGGTCAAATCTCTGCTTCACTGATTAATAAATCCAGATCTTCAGTTTTCTGTGCCTCTTTTCATAGCTAAAAATTGCTTTTCAAACAAGAGTGAACTTCCCTCTAAGTATATTTTGCCCAAGGTTCTGTTCCTGTGTTTCTGCCCCTACCTACCTATCAGCCCTTTGGTTTCAGCTCCTAACAAGGTTCAAGAACACCCAACACTTTTCATAAAACAAAGCACCTTGTTCCTCACTATTCATTTTCTGTTACTAACTCATAAACACGTGGTGGAAGTCAGCCATAGCTTAAGTTATTAAAGATCCACTGATTCCGTTTTTCATAATCAAGTACCTCACGGAAATATTTCACCACAGAAGTATTTCAGTAAAAAAAGCTTTCTTCCAAAAACTATTTTAACCAATGTAAAACTTCCAAAACAACACTAAACTAAGTTTTCAAGCCATTATTCCCCACTATACTCTCCACAGCACAATTAACGGAATGTCTATAGAGGTTTTTATATGAGATTATAGAAAGAAAATACTGTTTGCAGTACCTGATTCGGAGACTTGACTTGGCCAACTCACTGTGTTCAATCTCAGCCTTTTTCATATTAAATATCTTTTTAATTGCATTTGCATCCTGTCAATTAAAATATTTTTTTTTGTTTAATGTTCACAGTGAATAATATTGTAATCAGATATATCCAGCTATCTAAAACAAAAATTAAGGTGTTTTTACATTTAGATATCAAACAATTTTGCATGAGAAATGAAGCATAGAACAAAATCTGCCTGAAATCCACCCACACAGTATTTTTACAGTGGCCTGAAAAAACTGAATAGAAGACCTGCATAGCTTCAAGCTCATTTTTTGTCATTTTTGTACCCCAATTCTACTAAAAGCAATATAAAAAAGAAAAACCCCCTAAAAGCTATTTGAAAAAAAAAATGCAAACAGCTTTATGCTTAAGATTTATTTAAGGACCAATCAGCACAGAAAGTAGTCAAAAAAATCTGAACTCAAATCACACACTGAACAACTGAAACAAACCTTGAACACTTGGGATCCAGGCTCATTGTAGGTTTTGGCATTCTTTGCCAGAAGATCTATGTCCTTGGCCATGGCATGAATGCTTTTATAAGTTCCATTCTGTACAACAAAAAGCAGAACTGGTTAAAGTGGCAACCTTCACACAGCACGAGAACTAAGTCCATAGTGAAAAGCAAAGGAATTCATATTCAATAAAGGGAATGTTTACAGAAAAACAACTTATTTATAAAGACAACAGATAAGTATCCGGAAAAAGTAATCAAAAAAGACAGTAACATACATTTATGCTAAGTCTTTATAAAGCTCATGAATGCTAAGATTGAAAAAAATACTTAATAGAGCATGTTACCTTCATTTTGAGGAGTTCTGACAAAATGCTGTTTTAACTTTATTCTCTAGTTCAATTAGTCTATGTCCCATCCCTCACTACTACACAAAATGCTAGAATTACAGAACAATTATTTCAAATTACTGGAGAAGTAAGATGAAAAATGCATCAGTACAAAACACCTATTTATAGCACTAGAACAGAAGTAGGTGATGATAATGCACGACCAAGCCTCAGTACTTCAATGTTTTACATGAGCAGCACTTGCCAAGGAACTGCTTTAAGCCATCAAACATCAAAGAATCAGAGAGATTCTGGCTCAAAGCCAGCACTCCACAGCTTACACTGCTTGATCTTCCACACAGCTACTTCTGCAGCACTAACCCAGCACAGAACACTGAATCACCACAGTGTGCAGGTTTTTTAATTGCAGGGGGAAAACACATTGCCTTTCCTGCTACCATAAATTTTGACTTCTAACAATTCTGCAACGCTTACTGTTAAACAAGTCTGTACCCTGACACATTAATATGTTCATACCTGTATCCTTTGGGCAATAGTTTTAAGATCTATGGGTTCCTTTATTATTGCATAATAATCTGGATATTGCTGGAAAACAGAAATAATTCATGCATTACTATAAACAGTCACAAAGCTTTTGTCCTAATAGCTCACAGAATGAGCCATCAGATGAACTGCACACAAGAACAGTGTAAGCCTCAAAATATGGCACTAGGCTTCTACTTAGACAAGCCAGGTCATAAGGCAGATACAAGGAATTATAATTCATCAATAAACTGATTAAATGACCAGTTCTGATTGAAATTCAAATCCATAGTGATGATTTTCAGAACATTTATTCTGCTGGTTAAAACTTTCACCACAAAAACAGAACACCACTGCTCTGAAACAGAGCAGTAAAAACAGGGGGAGTTTGCCACTGATGAGACAGAAACAGAGAACTGTACCCTGAGCGTGGCCATCACAGCCTGTAAAATCAGTTATAGCAGCTTCCAACTTAGGACACAAGCAATATTATCAAAATACTCACCACTTTAGAAGGAAGTTTCTGAAACAGCTCACTTATGAGGCGTCCTGAGGGGTTTGTGGCAACAGCTACAGCTTCAAGAAGCTGTTCCAGAATTTCCTTCAGGTAACCTGGAGATGACTGATGTAGGAAACAAAAATCACAACAAGTTTTAATAGCAGCCATAGTGGAGTGCTTCAAGTTGCACTGAAATACAGGAATTTACACTTCAAAGACAGAAAAAAAAAATCAGCTACAAAACATGGATGCAACTTTTGAAGACAACATTGTTTACGTAGGTAAAGGTACACTAGAAAACTCTAATTTCAGGTTTATGCTGTCAGATACACATCACAGTTAACAAAAATGTGCATCCCAACATCACAAAAACCAGGCAATCCCAAACTTCGTCTCATCATATCCAGCTTATAAAACACTCCAGGAACAGCTTCACTGACTGAATGGGACACTTGCTGATAAATGATGTCATTAGATACAAATCTTGCTTGCAACAAACCTCAGCGTTGGCATGAGACCAAGCAAACTTCCCATTATTCCAACTAAACCAGAACCATGCTTCATCCATATCAGAAATCCTCACAGCTTTTTTTTTGCTAGGCAAAAGTGAAACACACATACAATGCTGTGAAGTGATTAACTAATAAACTTGCATAAGAAACACCCTTTGGGGCATAATTGAACAATGAAAATATTACTCAATGCTTTTTCACCCTCTCAGAGTCAGCTGACATCCACAGTTACAGCCTCCCCCTTCTGCAGCTGTCATGCCCACACTTACTAATTCAGAATTTGCTTGATTGTCATGTCCTTCCTCATCATCATCATCCTCCTCAGCGTCACCTTTCTGAACAAATTCATTTTTTGTGCGCAAATACAGCTCCCATAGTTTGCAGGCAGCTTTATATTCAGGAGAATCCGGCTGCAAAAACCAATCAAACATTCCAGTCAAAATTCAGGGCATTCTCATCTGAGGGAAATTTTAAGTTATTAGCTGAAAGGTATTAAATGCATTAAATGAGTAATACTAAACCTGGGAAATTCCTGCTTCATTTGCTCTTCAACAGAGGAATTAAGAATCACAAAAAGCATTTGAAAATATAACCTGTATCACTCGAAAGCATCCAAGTCTTTCAGAAAACTCAGAAATAAAATTAGCTGGGTTGAGGCTTGGATAAGCCAATTAGATGAATCTGGAGAAATCACTGGGTTTTGCTGAAGCACAACACCAGCATTTAAAACAGACTAAATATCAGTACGCCAGAAATGTGATTTAAGCCACTATTGCTGTCATTGCATGGCACTTGAAAATTAACTTCTACAGAAGAATGCCAACAAATATCTCTGAAAGCACCACAATGATTTACACCCAGCATTAACTGGGAAATTCCAAAGAACCTGACAACATGGTACCACCTAGGTACACCTCGAGATATATCTTTTAGGAGAGGTAGAAGCATTAGTTAGAAAATTAACTTTCAAAAATACAGGGCTGGCAGTGGCAGACAAGCACATGCCTATTAACATTACCACCTAAGAACATCACCCAGAACAAAGACAGCTTTTCCACCCATGTATTTTTCTTTCCCTTTCCTCTGTCATTTGAGCTCTATTTCAGGCATTCCTGCTGATAATGTCACCTTATTACTGCTGATTGCACTCTTCTTACTTCACTCTCTCAACCTCTGACAGCTTGTAACACAAATGAGAAACCAACATGAGAACTGTTCTTAATCTTGCCTTATTAGGCTTAAATATTCTCAGCACATTAGACCAGGTGTTGTTTATGAAGAGCAGATTTTTTAAGGGTATCTTGTTCCACAAGTCTGCTTCCTTCTGTATCAATGCAAGATGCTCAGGAGTGTGAGACTTGACCAGAAATACAAAAAACCCAAAGGCTGCTGTTCTGCTGTAGCACTGCCAATGAAACACCTGCTGGAATAGAGACCTTGACAATCAATCACTGTCCCTGGTTTGTAGGGACCATGGAGCTGCCTGGGAAAGGTAAAAGGTGAAAAGAGGTTAAGTTTGTGTACCACACCTCCAGCTCACAGCTCCATAATTCTCTGGAAATGCCAACATGCCTTCATCCTGGAATAACGGATACCTATTTTTAGTCTCACGCAAGATCTTTATGATACAGTTAAATGTTGAGCCCACAATTTTATAGGCAAAGGCAGCACACATTCTGTAAAACCCTGCTCATTCTTTCCTACCATCAAGTCCTTTCCCCTCATGTAAAAGCCCATTAATGCTGGGTTTTTCATGCTGAATTCCTTGCAAAGCTCCAGGAGTACACAATGGATTTGGAAATCTTTGTACTTTTTCTGCTAGAAGCAAAATGTGCAAATGCATTACCTCATAAATCTGATTGTTCTTCAAGAAGCTACTACACACACACAAGTAAAACAAACACTGCCTTTCTGAATGTCACCTGGTTACATCAGCTGGGTTATTCAGAAAGCATTCATTTGGATCATCTCCAAAGTCAAAGATATGTGAAAGGCAGTATTAGCAGGTTTTGATTTGCTGTATCATATAATTCACCACACACAATTTCACTGGTTTATGGATTTAATATAGCCTTTCATTACACAAGATTAATCCAATTTTTTTCCCACTTCCTTATCAAAACTGCAATAAAACCCATTAATATCTATAATAAAACACACACCCAGTCTGGGGAATGGCCATGGTTGTTGTAGCCTGTATAACATTACACTCACATCTATCATCACTGACCATGACAGTGAATGTGCCTTTTTTTTCATTTTATTAAGTAGCAAATGGAGGAGAAAGATTCAACACTCCTACCATAAGCTCACTGTTAGTACAAACACTTCTTTCTGGGGGAAAAAAAAACCAATAAATCCTTCTCCATTTCAAAGGGTTACACAGTGTGTTGTAAAATGGGAAGGCTTTGACAGAGGAGTATTTTTCTCAGTTTATATCTTCATTTCTGCTTTTGATCTCTTTTGGGAAAACTACATGAAGATCCTCCCCACATTATTTTACAATTTTCCACAGAAAAATTGCTATAGTAGGACATCTTAGAAAGATACAGTCAACATTATGGAAACATATGCAAATAATTGCAATGTGTGCTGTTCCCTTACCAATAATACTTCAGGCTAAACTGAAGAGGTTTTGGCCAAACCAAGGCAGAATTTGAACATCTCTTCCCCTTTTACGATGAATTTGAGCCTTTACATGTAGTCTGCTCACCTTATAGTAAGCCTTTGCATTGTTAAAGAGAAGCTGGAAATCAGCAGTCAGCACATTCACATCATCATATTCCTCCATCTTCAGCTTTTGTTGGATTTTCATCAAATCAATTGGCTGAGAAACCACTTCATAATAATCTGGCTGATTTCTGTTGCAACGACAAAAACAGGCATCATATTCCAAGCACTAAAACCAAAACCACAGCACTAAAGCTTGTGCACGTTTATGACTAAATAAACCAAAGAAAGTTCCAATATATTTTTGTTACAGCTAAAAGATCTGGACAGTGGTCTAGCAGTCAGATCATTTTATGCAAGTTCTGTTACTGTCTTCAATTTTCTGAGTTTAAGAGAAAATTCAGCCTCTTCTGTAGCTACTGCATTTTCCAGGGTCACTTCTATTAACTTTCCCAAACTATGTCCTTAGTATCACATCCCACCACTTATACAGAATATTTTATAATCAAAGGCACAGATGTTTTAGGCAGGTGTCACAAGAAACATTTTAAATTAATTCAGTGTGTCCTTTTTTTTTTTCCTGAAAAAGAGATTGTAAGCACATCCCATTGAATAACTACATCAAACACTTGGATCAAACACTGATGTGAAACTATGACAAATGAAGCTTAGATTTTTCACAAATTAATGGTGAAGTATTTATCAATTTCCACTTGTCCCTCATTAAATCTCAGGTTCAAGGTTTAAGCAGACCTGTGGCCTTACCTTCTCTTGGGTGCCCTGATGAAGAGCTCACAAAGGAGCCTGCCCTGCTCATCTTTGTAGTCTCTGATGGTGTTGTAGAGCTCATGGCAGACAGCAATCTGAAATGCAAGAGCAATGAAGTAAGGAAAAAGGAGAGAATTTTAAGGAGGTAACAAACAAAAGCCTGCTTACAAAGGGAAGGACAAGCTGCCAATCCACAGCACGCCCTAAAGCAGAAGTGAGAAGCAATTGGAGCACCTCCCACTTTAGCAGGATACCTGACAAGTGTGCCAGGTACTGCAGAATTCCCATTCATTTTTTGAACACAGGGAGCTTTATTTCAATGCTAATTCTAAGTAAAACACCCAAAATGTAAATTAATTCAGTGCAATTCTCTCCAAGTTACAGGCTTCTACAATAACAACAGGGGTTCTTCTGCCCTGCAATTAATTAACATTAGAGTGCTCATGCAAAGGCATAGCAGAGGCATTGTACACTTCAGCAATCACTGCCTGTGCCATTCTTATTCCTCTCTGCATTTGCTATGCAGACACAGCTCTCCACTTCTGCACATTATGATTTCAGCTCATTCTCCAACATCCTCCCAGCCGCTAAAATCATCAGCAAAAAGAGAAAAGCAGCAAAAGCAAAACAAGAAAGAAAAAGATGAAAGTGGGGAGTCAGGACCAAACCAAAGCTGAATTAGATCCTAAACAAAGCTCAGCCAAGGCAGGAACAGATTCAGGACCAGTGTGCATGTGCTACCTATGGTCATTAATTTTACAGTCCAGCATATCCCACACAGGGATACAGCATCCCCAAGAGAAAAAGAAAAAAGGTGCAAGCAGTGAGAAGGTACTAACAGGATCTACAGTTGGGAGATTGGAAAGTCTCCTCCTCTTCCTGCTTGGGCCTGGAACATTGGTGGAGTGATGGGCATCATCGAAGTCTCCGCCGCTGACGCTGCTGGAAGGAGAGGTGGCTCTTCGCCTCTTGGAACCCATGGAATCCAACTTCTTCTATAATGAACAGAAACATTCTTAAAGCCCTGGCATTGCATCCAAACCCTCTGCTGAGAGCTACCTGCAGAGCTAGCAAAGCTTCTGATGACACATTTGCCAAATGCTACAGCTCAGTGAAGCCATTTCTGTGAACACCAACTTTGTGAAAATTCCCAAGAGTAAAGGGAAATCAAAATGCTCCTACAGTTTTATAGTCCCCAATGACAACAAGGCCAGAAACCCCCAAGCTCACAGTGATGGAGGTGAATTTAGCAGCTCTTAGCAGAATATATTCTTAAATTCTCTACCTTTTCATACCCCATCCCATGCATGACAACTAAGCAAGAACCACTGTTTTCAACAAAAAAGCTGTACAGAGACACATGCTCAGTTCTGGTGTAAAAGCACTTCATTCCATGTCAAACTATAAAAACACGAAAAACAGACCAACAAAGCCTAGAAACCCAAATAAACAAACAAACCAAATTACAAATGTAAAAGGGCCACAGAATACCTTGTATTATATTGAAGTGAAAAAAGTCTGGACCACCGTGGGACCTCCCACTCCCACTTTATGTGTGGGATGAATGGCTCAACCATGGAGAAGCAGAAAAAGCCCCCTCCTCTTTTGGCCATAGTTTTGCATTTACCAACACAAGCAGTGACAAATGAATAACCACCATCCAACAACTATGGTAATTTATGGAACAAGTTGTTGGCTCTTGCCCAACTTCCAGTGACAGCATCAAAAAAATATCTTTATTTGTGGCTGTCTCAAAAGCTGAGGACAGAACAGATGCATCTATCCTCATTTTCCAACCAAATCCAGGGATTTCTTTTAGGAGGCACTCAGGTGATTGACAAGGTATGGCAGCACAACGTAACTGCGTTAAAGCATTTTTGTTGGAGACAGAGACAACTTCAGGCACACACAGGAGATGAATAAGGTAGGAATAATTAACAGTTAGGAAAAAGAAAAGCAAAAGGGCAAGGCAGAGGAATGGAGATACAATCAATAATTTACCAGATTTACCAGAGTAGAACCAGCACCTCGAAAAGCCAGTCTCCTCATAGTGTCTGCTGGCCAAGCACAGATACTGCGAGAAGGTGACACTCTAAGAGTGGCAAACCAGTAATGGTGTTAGTACAGCCACAACTGGAAGACAAGAAAAAGGAAAGAGAGAGAGAAGAAAATTCAGAGTAGGTAGATAAAGAATAAAATCAAAGAATAAAATGGATAATTAGAGTGACAGAGAAAAAAAGCAAGAAACAGAAGGTAACTTTTTTTAGCCCAGCAGAAACTCTACGAAGTAATTTTGTACACAGAATGCTAGACACTTCTGTCATTGTCACAGTAAAAATATATTTCTCTAACGTTCCTGAATATGCATTACAGATTTCACAGCCACTTGCTAGAGAATGATTCATCAAGCAGAGCAGAGAGTAAACAGAAGTGATATCTGACCTGAGAGTACAAACCAGAGAGCTGTAAAAGTTACAGAATGCAAAGCAGTACAGTGCTTATAACAGCATAATCTTAGGGTCAACAAGCACTTAATAAACTCTAAGACAATGCACCTCCACCACCCTTCAGAGCGGATTTTTATACTCAGAAGTAAGCAATAAGTATGCAGCCATACACTAAAAATACACTGTTTCAATTTCTAACCAGTCTCCAAGTTTGATTTTTTTTCCAAAAAATTCCATGTGAAATATACAGAACCATTTTATGGCAAAATGTTTGCTTCTGTGTAGTTCATCCAACTCCTGCCTTCAGTCAAACCCCAGAGAGATTCTTTTCCTGTTCAGCACTCTGGACATTATTATAACGTGGACATGCAGAGAAGCTCTGTGCTTTATCAGCAGGCAATTCATCTTGGGAACTGAGAGCCAGCCTCACGCTTTGGCACTGCCTCCAACCCTCATCTGAGGGCCACAGCCTGGAGAGGCTCAGGCAGGCACATGCTGAGAAACACGAGCCCTTGGTTGTGGAAGAAAGGCAGGAGGGACTACCAGAACCAATAACTCTGCTCCAGCCAGGAACCCAAAGTACATCCAGCCCAGTCCCATCCTGAAACAAAGATTTGGGAACCTCCCAAGCAGCACCTGCCTGCAAACTGCACATCAGCTGCTCCATGTCCACTATCCGAGGCACAACGCTGTGGCTCAGCCATACTCTGACACTGCTGTGACCAAGACACCCTCACCACTCACTCACAGCCTCCAAAACACGTTTTTCTCCTCCAATAACCATGCAAAACATGTGTCAGTCTGGACAACATCACACTCAGTGAGAGACCTGCCGATGTAAAACTCTTACTGAAGGTGAGGCTCCAAGACACAAACTTCTCCCTAGATCTCCACACTCCTAAGCACAGAGAACTCTGCTGTGCACAGAAACATTGTTTTACTGAAGAACCTGTCTCCCAGAGCTTCTTCTGCAACCTCACTGCTGGTTCACAAGTCTCTCGACAGTCACACCAAGAATCTCCACCGCTACAAATGAGCCACCTCCAATGCAACAGGAGCTGGAGCTGGAGCATCTCCTTAGTAATTGCTCCCACCAGCCATAAAAATGTCACAAAACCACAGCAAGAAATGCTTTGGCCATTCCTAACTCACGTTCATACTGACATAGACACAACGGGGGGAGGCTGTCTCTCCCAAAAGCTGCACGGACTGACCACAAGTGTCACCCACTCCAACCTCACTACACGAACGGGTTTTAAACACATCGGACACAACAGACTTAAAATAAAACGATGCATTCTACCGAGCGTTCCATCTTCTGCCTCTAGGTAGAGGAGAGCTAAAAGCCAATAGATACCACGGGTAGTATTTATTGCTATCGGGATCTCGCAGAAACACTAAACACGGTAAATTTAGCAAAGGGAACAAGGGAGGGAAACGTAGCCAAAATTTCTCCCGGTTACCGATCCCATTGAAACCTGCTACGGGATGGGAAGAGGGGGACGGCAGCAACCAGGCACTGTAAAAGGGCAAAGCTGGCGAAAAAGCGAGAGGGACAACACATCCATCGTTTTATCAACACCGGGACAAGGAACAAAGATGCCAGATATGTAATTTCCCCGAAGCGCCGGAGCCCCTGACGGGAGGTGAGGTGTTACCCCCGGCAGGAGACAAAGAAAAGCCCCTTCCCGGCACCGGGCGGACAGCACGGTGTCCCGGGTCCGCCCCGCGTTCCCACCACGGCGGGCAGGACCCGCTGCTGCCCCCGGGCCCGCGCCGGGGGCGGCCGTGGTCACCCTGCGGGCCCGGCCCGGCGCCGGGACGGGAAACACGGCGGGAACAGGGCGGGAAGGGCTGAGGCGCACCCGGCCCAGGGTCCGGGGACCGGGACGGCGACAAGGCCCAGGCCCGGGGAAGGTGACAGGGGGCAGGCGGCGCTCGGCGCCCCGGGCCCGGCGCGGCGGGGCCGCTGCGCGCTCGGGCGGCGCCGCCACAC
>VWZW01002511.1:177305-192078 GCA_013397115.1 Edolisoma coerulescens | reverse complement strand
GGTGGGAGCTCGGTGGCGCCCCGGTGGCGGGGGATGTGTGTGTCACACGCGGCGCTGACGGGCGCGGTGCGTTGCAGAGCTGAGGAAGGCGAGCAAGAGGCTGAGCTGCCACAAGCGCTACAAGATCCAGAAGAAGGTGAGGCCCGGCCGTGCGCGGCCCCCAGCGCCGGTGCATTGATGGTTTTGGCCTTCGACTGAGAAAGTTTCCTTGTTCCTGCCTTCAGGTCAGAGAACACCGCCGAAAAGTCAGGAAGGAGGCCAAGAAACGTGGACACAAAAAGCCGAAGAAAGATCCCGGAATTCCCAGTGCTGCGCCGTTTAAGGAAGAGCTGCTGCGGGAAGCGGAGCAAAGGAAGCAGAGGGTAAAATACAGTTCGTGGGAAAGACGATAAGAACTGAGACCATCCCTGGCTTAAAGGAAGTTTTATGTGCATAAGTGTGCACTCAGAGGTGCAGTCAGGGCAGATGGTAGATGGTCCTGGTAGACTCGAGCTTTGGAAAAATAATGTATTTATTTCCAGCACGGTACAGTGTGCAGGGACTTGCTCTTTTATTTTTAAACATCGTTTCCTCACTGTGCATATAAACAGGTTGGAAGTGGCATTTCTAATGTAGTCAGAATTGCCTGTGCTGCTGGGATACAGAGATGTCCCATCAAAGAGCTGGGAGTTAAATCATGGCATTTTGTGATTACACAGAAAATAGGGATCTGCTGTCTGTAGCATGCACTTGTGTGACATGGGAGCAGCACCTTTATCAGCTGTACTGGTTGCTGCAGAGCTGCTGGTTTGGGATCAAGCTAATGGATGGTTGCCTCTGGGTAGGATGCAAAAAAAAGAGTTCCCAGAGTCACCTGGATAGCCAGGACTTCTAACTGAGCTGTCTCAGGAGCTTGGGTCAGAAATGGGGAGAAAGAACATTCTTCCTTACCACCTTCAAAGCTCTTTTATCTGGCCTGGGTGTTTTTGTTTGCAATCAGCTTGAAGAACTGAAAAAAAAGCAGAAGCTCAACAGACAGAAAGAACATGAAAAGAAGAGGAAGCTGGAAGCTAAAAAGAATGCAGCCAAAATCAAGGAAAAAGCAGAGGGAAAGGTAGGTGTCCTGGATGATTTTGGTTCTTTGAACCTGTAGAAGTCATCCTGAAACTGCACCTTCTTAAGCAGCATGTTTCGTGTTACCTTTTCATGCTGAATATGCACACAAGTATCAGACACTAATTCTCATTTAAATAATTTCCTTCTGTTTTTATTTGCTTTAGGAATCCCCTGGCAAATCTAAAGGAAAGACTAAAATGCTGAATAAAAATTCAAAGAAATCATTCTGCAGGGAGCTCACGAAGGTGAAATGCTTTAACTATTTTTATATCATTAGATGAGAGTCAGCAATGAGACCACTTGTTATTTCCCTTTTTTTGTATTACTGTTTAGAACATGAAGATTGGGATAAACTAGAACACTGAAGTAAGGGATTTTACAACAGAAAGTGTTTACAACTATTTTTGTAAGCCACAGCTATTCCAGAGTTGTCATGGGTCTGTGATGTCTTATTTGGGTCTTGTCTTTTTTCTGGCCCAGGTGCTTGAGGCCTCAGATGTGGTTCTGGAGGTTCTGGATGCCAGAGATCCAATGGGCTGCCGCTGTCCTCAGCTGGAGCAAGCTGTCACTTGCTCTGGAGGAAACAAAAAGCTGCTGTTGGTTCTGAATAAAATTGGTAAGAAACACAGGTTTTCTCCAAGTGTTACTGGCACTGTGGTTCTGTGGTAGGTGAGCTATGAAGAAATTTTTAAAGGAATCTGAGATTCCATTGAAGACATAAGATCCAACTCTGAGCTCGCTAAAAAGGCTGGAAATTACCAAGTTACCAGCAGCTAAATAAAGACAATAAAATACCAAGAGCAACAACAGGAGCAAAGGGAGCTTTGTAGTAGAGTAGCCTTTGCAGGGATTGTAGGATAATCCTTCACAGAACATCACTCTCTACCCTACAAAGTCTTCTAGCAAGACCCCGGCATTAAAAACCTGATACAGAGGCCAGAAATGTAATTTTGATGTGTTCTGCTGAGGCAGAAAAGGAGACACTGGGTGCCTTTGGGGAATGTTCCCAGTACTTTGCTAGAGTTCTCAGCCAAACATTATTTGTCATCATAAGATTCATTTAAGGAGTGAAAAAACTGCTGTTCTTTCCAGATTTAGTGCCAAAGGACAACGTAGAGAAATGGTTGAATTATTTGAAGAAGGAGTTTCCAACAGTTGCTTTTAAGTCAGCAACAATGATGAAGGACAAGACTATGGTAAGAGCACTGCAGGCTGTCCCATGAGGAAGTCCTGTGTGTTTGCAGTCATACATGCTGAAACATCTTTAAAATTCCTTTTCCCCTGGTTTGATTGCACTTCTGTGACTCATGGATGTGCCTTTGCACTTCAGCTGAGCTTTGCAGTGCAGTGGGGGAATTCTTACCATTGAAATTACAGTAGATGTATAAATCTAAGCATCCATATTTTATCTTCCTTAATAGCTCCTCACCACAGGATTTTTTTGCCTTTGAATCCTGTAGCAGGAACAGGTCACAAAAAGACGTGCACGTGTTGATTTCTCAGAAACCTCTCAGTATTTTGGAAGCAAATGCCTTTTGAAACTTCTTCAAGAGTACAGCAAGACCCAAGACAAAGCCATTCAGGTTGGAGTGGTAGGTAAGTGTTTGGAGAGACAGGTGGAGTTTCCTTCTTCCTAAAGCTTTGGGATCCTGTAAATATCTGACTGGGTAAAACTGCTAACACCTCGTTTGTGAATGTGCTTTTTCTAGTCATTATTCTCTGATCTAAGGCTCTCAGTGTTGTAGTTCTTCAGCTGACAGTGATCCATGGTGCACTTCCATGTGTAGCATGGGGATCTGTGGGAGCACAAGGAAGGCAGCATCTGCTCCACTGGCACTGCCTTCCTCTTGCCTGACAAAAATCCCACTGGATGTAGCACCACAAATCCTACAAGTGTGAGAAATGAGGATACATTCTCTGTCTTACTTCTGTAGTGAAGACTTCAGATCCAACTCTGATCTCACACTGATGCTGTACCTGAGCAAAGATACCTGGAAGAAGCAGTTCTGATCAGTGCTAAAAGCTGTTTTCTTATTTAACTTACAAGGATTTATGTGATTTTCCTCAGGTTTCCCTAACGTGGGAAAGAGCAGCATAATCAACAGTCTTAAAGGAAAGCGTGCTTGCAATGTTGGCCTGGCAAGAGGTGTTACCAAGTAAGCTCAGTCTGAAAAAAGCTGTTCCTTTCCTTGTTTGTTGTGTTCCAGTTACCTTGAGTTTGTGTTTCAGTCCATTAGGGGCAAAGCACGCCAGTGTGCAGTTTTAAATGCACATTAAAATTTGCAAGATGAAAGGTCCTGATCTGTGTGATGCAAGCTCTCTCCAGGGGATACAGTGTATAAACATGATGTTTTGTATGTTTAAATTTCTATCCTACACAAAGCACATGATGACAAAACACTGAAACTGACTGTATGAAGTACATTCAATCCAACACTGAGCTTTGTGTCTTGCATCCCTCACCATTACCAGTCCTTCACTGATTATCTGCTCACAGTGCTTTTCTCTCTGAACAGGTCCATGCAAACTGTGCACCTTGATAAGCAGACAAAGATGTTGGACAGCCCAAGTATAATTGCAGATCCTTCCAACAGTGCCCTGGCTCTGGCCTTGAGAAGTATCATAGACACTGAAGGATCAGACTCAGCAGATGTGCTTGAAGGAGTAAATGCCATCATAAATCACTGCAGTAAGCAACAGGTAAACTCCAACACTGCTTTTAAGACCTCATCACACAGTCAGAGAGTGAAAAATGATGATATTCTTTCTGTGTCCTATAGTTACAGTGAAGACCTCAGATCCAACTCTGATTTCACTCTAATTTCAAGCAAATTAACCAGAGCCCAATTGCTTTTCAGTTCTGTGAGAAGTGTTTTCACAGACCAGTGTGCTGTCTCTATACACCCACGAGTCTGGGTGAATGGCAGATGAATTTGTTAATGAAGTAGGCATTTTGCTTTGTAATGTTTACTCCCACATGCAAGAGAAAAACAGCTTTTCACTTACTCTGTCCTCACTGTTACCCAACTCGATTTGCTCTTTTATTCCTAAAACTACCAGAAAGGTGGGCATCTCTTTCTGAATGTGCCATTTTCTTTTGCCCTAGGTAATGATGCACTATAATATCCCAGATTTCAGGGACCCTGAAGAGTTTTTATCTTTACTGGCTCAGAAGAGGGGCATGCTGAAAAAGGGAGGTGTTCCTGACATAGAAAGTATGGCTAAATCAGTGCTTTGTGACTGGACAGGGTACGTATGCTGTGAACTTGCTCTCTGCTGCTCACCTTTTTCTCCCTGTTAATCCAGCACAGCAGAAGCACCGAGTCCAGCAAAGTACTTAAATAGGAGAGGCTGCTTTTTTTCCCTTCCTTTCTCACATTTTACTTGGTTAAAGAGCTGGATTGCCCAACAGATCTAGAGAATGCCATCCACAGATAATTCTCTAAAGTAGTGAAGGATACACAAGAAGAGTCAAAGCCTGTTGCACATTACTCCATAGACAGTTTGCTGACTTAGGCTGTAACTCTGTGATGGAAATCTGCTTTCCTCTCAAATACCAAGTCCATGTAGTCCTCTCCTAGACAGGAAAGGATGTAGCAAACTTTCTGTGGAAATTTAGGGTGGTTCCTATATTCTGAGGGTAGGAATAAATGTAACTCAGGATCAGTAATTGACTGTGACTTTCTCCCTTGCTCAAGTGACTCAGGTGCTGTTACAGCTCATGGTTTCACTGTGGTGACAGTGTGCCATTGCTTCTTCCTTTCAGGAGCAAGCAATCCACTTCATACTGTTGACAACTTCAGAGTCAAATTTAAATAGCTATTGAACTACTGGTAAACAGATATTAGTGCATGAGTAGTTAAACTGAGCAGTTTGAGAGCTTTATGCTCTGGGTTTTATTTTTAAATACAGTGATTTAACTGTATTACCCTGTTCTTTAATACTGATTTTTATTTTCTCAGAGCCAGAATAAAGTACTATTCACAACCTCCAGGACTTCAGAAGCCACCACCCTATCTTACAGAACAAAAAATAGCTGAAATGCAGGAAGGCTTTAATTTAAATAACCTAGAACAAGAAAACAGCAACACTGTTCAAGGTAGGCCTGTTACTGTAATAGACTCCCATTAACCATAGAGTCACAGATTGGCCTGGGTTGGAAGGGGCCTAAAGACCATCTTGTTCCAAACCCCCTGCCATGGGCAGGGCCACCTTTCACTCATACTCAGAGCCCCATCCAGCCTGGCCTTGAACACTCCCAGGGATGGGGCAGCCACAGCTTCTCTGGGCAGCTGTGCCAGGGCCTCACCATCCTCACAGTAAAGAATTATTTTCTGCTATTTAATCTAAACCTACTTAGGTAAATTTACTATACTCAAATCCAAGTTGCCCAGCTCCTAGCAGTTTTCTGTAGATGCCTCAGGGAAAGCTTTTCTCAAGAGAATTGTCCTTGCCTTGGTGGCAGAACCCTGGGTGGGAGCCCTGTCTATGGCAGGGAGGGGGCAGAACTGCAGTGTCCCCTCGGGGGCTGGGCATTACATCTGTGCTGGCTGACAGGCACTGAACAGACACTTCCTCTGTTTTCTGCAGCTTTAAAACACCCCAGTCCAGCAAGCAGCATTGTTTTTCAGTCAGCTGGTATGACAAATGGGACAATAGAGGAAAATAAAGTGACAGAGGAAGGATCAGAGTGGGCAGACATGGAAACAAGCAAGGAAGAGGCAGAAGAGGAGGAAGAGGAATTCACAGAAAGTGATGATGATGAAGATGATGAGGAAGAAGATGATGATGATGTCAAAGAGGTAAATGAGGGTTTCACTAGGGTTGGGCTTTTTTCCTTAATTAAGGAAACAACATTTTTCCAAGTCACCTGGTCTCAAGCAGTGAGGCTCAGCTATACCAGGGGACACCCACACTATCCCCAGGCTCTGTTGGGTTTCATTTGCATGGGAGATTTCATTAGTGATGTGTAAATAATGTCTGACCTCTCGTAGGAAAGCCAAGTTCAGGTCACCAGAAAAGCAAAGCCTGGAAAACAACAAATGAATCCTACAAATTCCAGAGAGCAGATGGCAGGTGTGTATTCAGAACCCTGGCTTGAAGGATGGGCTCTGGTTCTCCAGCACTTGCACTGGTCTCACTAACACATGATTTTCTCTTCTCAGGAAGTGAACGCTCCAGATCACTGTCCTTCAGCTTAGATAAACCAGCAGATGAAGATGATGCCTATGATTTTAATACAGACTATGTGTAACAAATCAGGTGGGAAGGCACTGTTTGGAGAGTTACTCCTGGCTTTCAGAACAGTCAGGAAGACTTGGGTTGCAGCAGAAGCTGGAAGAGTGCTGCACAACCAGAGCTGCTGCAAAGACTCAATTGTTGCTGTGTCAGATAATGTACATAATACTGCATCTCCTTTGATAGTTCCAGATTTTATACAGGTCTGGGAAACTGATTGTTACTCAGCTTTAAGTAATGAAGTTTATTTCCTATATTAAAGCCTATTTAAAAAATTCCTAATAGACTCGCTTAGTCTGTTCATTTTGCCTTATAAAAAGACCTTTCAAGAGGACAAACCCTTTTTCTTTGAAAAAAAGATAAATGTTTCATTCTAGTCATGTTCAGACAACTAAATCTCAAAGTAAATTTTCATTCTTGCACAAAATTTAATTGGTTTTCCTAGAGGATTACAAAGATTTTATCCCTAGAGCATGACTTTAGACAGTAACTTTTCAGAACATTTTTGCAAAACTTGTAGAACTTTCACATGTAAAGGTTGGCTAGGAAATGCTCCTTATTTCAGCTAGGTCTAAAGTACTTTATCCAAACACTGTTTTATGTTCTGAACCTTCACTGGGAATGGTAACTGAGATTACATTGGTAATCCATCTCCACTGGGGAACAAGTTGATTGATCTTACAGTGCTCTTGAACAAGAGTCTTGCTTCCTGATGGCACCTGTTACACCTGGCAAAAACTGGTAAATACAAAGCAAAACACTGCCCTGTGCAGTAAGGATGTGCTACTGTGCTCTGCCTGTAGCAGAACTGGGATAGCAAGAGAATTGCCACGAGGCCCTGCAGCTGCTCAGAGAATTGTTTACAATAAATGCCTGACACTAAGCATCTTCCTCCTGTGCATCTGTTTTCTTCCTATTAACCAAAACCTATGATTTCTGTGTTCTTTGATAAATGTGTTTTCCCTCAATGTATGCTGAAGCAGGGATTCTTGTAGGCAGCTTAAAAAGGTGTCAGGTGCAGACACAAACAGTTCCTTTAAGCCTGCTAAAACACAGCCTGCTCAACTGAATTACATTGGCATCAAGTAATCCAAGTAAAATCTTTCAAAGTTGGTAGGTGAATTTACTTCATTACTCCTAACTGCTTCAAGGACAAGAATTATTCTTGTTCATCAAAAGCCAGGGAAAGAAACAATAGGTAACAAACCAGATTGGCATATCCATGACAGAAACAGAGCTACAGGCTGTAATGAGAAAAGCAGTTTGATTTCTTTTTAAGCAGGACTAAAACCATATTCAGAGTCATGAAGCAGTCCCTTACCTCTGCTGCCCTGTGTTTCACACCAGGCAGACTCAGCTGTTACTGCATAAACACGAAGCCTTTTGTCTGAACATCCTCCACCGAGGGCTCTTCACAAGCAACCTGAGTGCAAACCTCTATTAACTGGAATAGGTGGCACAGTGGCTGCTGGGATGTATCAGTTCAATAATTACCACTCAACAGTACAACTATAAAAAACCAAACCAACTTACCTGTAGCACAGATGAGGGGCAGCTGGCTGCAGAGGGCACAGGCATCTCACTTGATGAGTTCCCAGATGGGGAAAGGCACAGCAGGAAAAACTATAGCAGAGCCAAGCTCACTGGAGAGAACTATGAGGAACTCAACAACAACAAAATTAGTCTGTAATTCATACAGCTTGGTCCCCAAGTAAGTATTTTGTACTATTTTAGAATTAGATTGCTTTCACAAAGACCAGATCAATTCACTTTGGCTTTAATCGCTTGGTACTGTGTCTAAGTACAAAGGAAACACTTCCTCGATCAAGACTGCAATTAGATTGCCATTTGCCCGAGGCTGGAGTCAGCATGTTACAATTAGCTTTATTTTTAAACAAAGTTTCGTCCATCACTTTACAAAAAAATCATTTAGTGTTCACTGGCAGTTAAAACCATTTTGCATAGTGAAATAATACTTGAAGGAGTCATCATTCAAAAAGGATTCAATTTTGCAGAATTCTGTAAGAAAGACTTAAACAGAAATGGTTGGGGGGAGATTTCATGCAAGAAAGGGTTGTTGAGGGAATTATTTCACAGGATAACAAACAACAAAAAACAAAACCCAGGCAGCTCTTAATTACAGTACATTGCTGTGCAAGATTTGCTGGTGCAAGGACCAGCTAAATTTGTATCTTGTTCTTAGAAACTTTGTTTCTGTAATTGACAAAATGATCCTCCGCTAGAAGACTTGTAGTAAAGAGCAGGAGAACACAACTGAAATGATATAAACAAAAGTGCTCCTTTGTGGAGATCTTCCCTTGTTTTCTGTAGTGCTGCTGGAGCAGCATCTTGTATCACACAGGTGACATGAGCCTCCTTTGGACCTGTGCATTTCAGAACTGCACCTGAATAAGTGCATCACCTTGTGGCCCAGAAGGCAAGGACGGCTCTAATACAAGTTGGCTAAAAAAAAATGTTCTGCTTGGCTCCAGAAGTTTCCTGAGAAAACGTCATCATTTATTCAAGTGGACTCTACTTTGCTTCATAGGCTTCCGAGTGCCTGCGGATCAGGTTGAACTTGCCTGTAGGGTCAGGGACATACCACTTCTCCCAGACTTCTGCATAGGAAGCTGTTCTTCCCCAGGGTTTGAAATGTCCATTCCAATGGAGCAGCTTGGCAGCTTCCACAAACTGAGGAGAGTATCTTTTCCCAGCACTCGACCCTTCAATTGAAAAAGCAGCATTAGTGCTTGAAATAAAGGCAGCAGATACACCAACATGCAATCATTAACTTCAAAACAAAGGATTTAACAAAGGAAATCTTATCATTTATGGAGAAAGGAGGTATAGGGGAGGCAGAAATAAGGGCAAAGTGAAAAACAATCAGGTGCAACTGAATGCCACTTTGATCTCTCTCAGTGTCTATTTTCATACAGTGCCTTAATTCCAAGTTCTTTAATACCCACTTAACAGCCAGATGAATTCAGCAGCCAATGTATTGTTCATCAGAAACATAACCTGAAAAAGCTCTCCCAGCACTGGGGTTTCACCAGTAGAACAGACACAAATGTCTGCTCTTCTCAACAGTTTTGGAAGAAACACCTTGGATCACATCAGATACAATATGTTTGTTAAAAATGAGAAGGATTTTGTGAGTAAGTCAATTCAAGAACTAACCCCCAGCAGTTCAAGAAAGGCTCAGGCCCACAAGCCCCAAGATGGTTTTGCAAAGCTGTTTTTCCTAAAGAACAAAGGACGGAATAGGGGAATAAAAGCTCACTTTGCTGCATCATCAACGAGGTGTCCAGCAACAGACCTGGAAAAAGGCCCTGGGGGAGCAGCATCACAACTGCTTCATACGTACCGAGATGTCGGACGTTCCACATGGGATCAATACTGGAATGTTGCTTGTAAAATACAATCAGCAGTGGAGGTGTTGTGATGCTGCCAGCCAGAGTCTTACTGTAGAGTTCCTCTCTGGAAGTTGAAAGGATGCTGATCAGTTGATTTTTCACTTGCAGCAGCACGACAGGAACCCAGAGGTACACACACAGCCCTCCATTCAAGAGGGAAATGCCACCAGCAGAACCCAAGCCCTGAGCTGCTGCCACCCCCAGCCCGGGGTACTTACACCACATTAAGTGCCATCCACTTCTCCAGTTGTTTAGTGATGTTCTGTAATTTCCATTCAGTCAAATTGGCAACAAAAACTCCAGGATTGAAAGAGCAGGTGTTGGCTTTCATAGCAAGCTTTCGGATGGTTTCTTTTTTGTAATCTAGAAACCCAATGTAATTATACTGGGGGGAGAAAAGAGAGTAGAAATTAGCTTCAAATACAGTGAAATTTCTAAAGAAAAGTTCTGCACAACTCACAACAGGCAGGCATAAGTTGAAGAGCAAATATCTCTTCCTTTAAAATGAGAGAAAGAAAGCTTAATAGGTGTAATGTTTTAAAAATATGATTATATTGACTACATATTTTAAGGAATGCTGCATGGTCTTAATAATACCATATTATTAATATGGTACCAGTCTCAGAAAAAGTACTTTTTATACATTCAGAAATGAAAAATTGTCCCTCAGATGTTCTGAGACCTCCTGCTGTTCCACAATGAGAATTGCTCTCATTGTAAAGCACAGCAAAAATTCCAAGTAATTTACTGTGCCTTAAAAGAAACTGCAGGTCCCATTTGTAAAACTGGTTTGGGCAAGGACAGTCACATGTTTAGGTTTAGAGCATTTGGAACATTCCCAAATGCCTGAGATCTACAGTATTGTTGTCACTGAATAAGACTGAAACTAACCTGATTGCCTGCTCCACGGACAGCAACTTTACTACTGGTTGAGTCACAGTCATCTGAAAATGCAGCTGCATGTCCAGGTTTCAATGGAGTGTTGTAAAGTTCAACAATATCATCTGGAAAACGCAAGTAAGCACAGGAAAATCCAAAGCAATCCTGAGTAAGTGCCCAGTTAGGCTTTGTTCAGTCCCTTGTTACAGCAGACAAACCTACTCAGTTTAACCCAATTCACTCATATTTACAGTTTGTTCAGAAATGGTTGGGTTCTGTGAGAGATGAGATACTGATCTCAGCATAAGGCCAACAAAGGTCCCATACCTTGCACTATCACATCATCATCCACATAGATGACCTTCTCTGCATGAGGTACCAAGCTGGGCAAGTAGAATCTTGCAAAGGTTAACTGTGAGAACAGCAAAGCAAGAGAAGTGAAGAATTAAATGAAAAAATTGTCCAAATAAATATGAAATTGACTGATTTTTATGGCACTTATCTATGGCACTACTGTCCAAGACAACTTCTATCAAGGAAGTAAAATAGGCAGCAATATCATACAAGTAACTTAAAATAAACAGGTTCCATCAATTCCTGGTTTACCATGAATGTATGCATTGATAAACTAACTTTAAAACTGGTCTATATTAGAATTTCTTATTTCTCCACATAGACCTGCAGCATCTCTGAGGTGTTGGCATGCTTGACATGCCAGCTGCTGTTTCATTGTAGATAGCAGCAAAAAATTATCCTAGGCATGCATATGTAGATATTCAAATCCATCTCTCTCTAGAAATTTATTTTTACTGAAATTTAGGAATTTGATTATGAAAGATTGCTTCTATGCTAACAGATTTGGTTTTGATCTCTAGCTGTGTTCAAAAGCCAACATCAAAATATTGTTATTAAGCAATAACTGCAAAAAGTAATCAACATCATCCTCACTGGTTTGAAGGTGTCTGCCTTTTGGGAATCCACTTTGCCTTCTAAGACACGAGGGTCAAAATCCAAAATTCTGTATCTCATATTCTTCAGAGGAGCACTCCTCAGCCACATCCTGCAAGCAGGAGAGAGGCACAGATCTTGTTAGGTGAGACAAAAACCAAGTGAAAAGCAAGAAATCCAACTGACAGTGACACAGATCTGGATGTGGCCACTCACTTCCCTACCCAACAACCACATCTGGGATGTAATCGATGCTGGCATCGGTGCTGTCCTGTGTGGCCACAGGGGCAAGCCCAGGGCCAGCAACTGCACACCTGGAACATGAGAAAGGTATGAGGTCCCTTCTTGTTTTATCAGAAATACACAGTTCTGTTATCACAGGCCCTTCCCAAAACCATCAGTGTGGACAGAAGTGGGTAAGAATAACAGGATCAAAGAACAATCTACAAAAATGGAGAAATGTAATTGCCAGCATTTCAATTGCTTAGATGAAATGTAGAAGTACCTTTTACAACCCTTCCACCACCCAACTCCAACCTCACTGGTTGGATGTAAGCCCACTGGAAAAGATGGCTCTTTTCCATCCCTGAAACCTGACCAGGAGGAATGGTGGGACTCCCACAGCAGCCTTGTCAAAAAGCTGCAATAAGCAGCAGCAGATGGGCCTGGGAATCAGGGGAGTGCAGCTCCAGGGAAAGGCAGCTCACTCTCTTCTCAGAAATACAGAAGTTCACAGTGTTGTGGGAATCCAATGAAAAGATCATTACCTCAAGTGATCCACAGTATCATTCAAAGTAACAATGTGGAAAACCACGTTGGATCTGGTGTGCTGGTAAATGCTGTTCATGGCTGCAATTGCACCCCCGAGCCTCTCATCTGATGCTGCAATGACCACAGAGATCTCCTTGTCATTCCCCTCATCTGTCAGCCTCTGGGGAGCTGCAGGAATGAAATCTATAGGCTGAAGTCCTAAGGGACTTGGATCTGTGGAGTACAAATGACATACTTGTTTTTATTATTATATATTATTATTACCACACTAAATCCCCAGCACTTCAATTATTTCTGCTACAAACTTGGATGTCTGAGCTGAGGTGTGGATTACAGTGAGCCAGTATCAAACACTCAAAGCATCAGCTTTTGAGAATCTGAGATGCTAATGAATAGAATAACATCACATTTACAGAAAACTGCACACATTTAACCACCCATATTCACACACAGCACAAGGTATTAAAAGGCTGAGCTACAGTAGTCTGCACTTACCTTTGGTCCCCTCTGCCACGTCTATAACCTCACTAACTTCCCCCTCCCATTCACCCAAACCACATGGTGGGTTCTGTCTGGCCAGAGCATGTGTTTTCCCACCAAATCTTAATTTTTTTTTTTTTTAAATAAAATAAAACCCAACATACCCGACAATTCCCGTCTCAAGAAGTCACTGAGGCTTAGGAAGTTATGATGAATAACTAGCAAAAATATGACAACAGCCACTATAAGGATGGAAATGTTCACTGAAAATTAAGAAGAAAAAGCTTTATCAGTATAACCAGAGAAGGACTGAGAAACCCAGATACAAAAGATATTAAAAAAAAAAATACCAAGACAAACACATATTTACATACCTTTCCTTAATGTCATTTTTCTTTTCTTATTTTATTAGCATAAGGTTCCTGCAAACCTGCAAGAAAAAGAATACAGCAGTCACTCCCAGTGCATTCTTCCATGAGGCAGAGCACACCATCACCAGGAGTGTCACAACAGTTCCAGGGTCAAAGGCAGTGAATGTATCCCTCTGTCAAAGAGATAAAACTGTATGTCACGTTTTAACAAGTGAGTATGGCATCAGTAAGTACCTAACTAGAACCCAAGGATGGGTTGGGTTGGAAGGAACTTTCAAGATCACCTGGTTCCAACCCCTGCCATGGGCACAGACACCAGCCCCAGCTTCTCTGGGCAACTTGTACCAGGGCCACGCCACCCTCACCAGGAAGAATTTCTTCCTAATACCTCATTTAAACCTGCCCTCTGACAGTTTAAAGCCATTCCCCCTTGTCCTGTCATCCACGCCCTTGTTCAAAGTCCCTCTCCAGCTCTCTTGGAGCCTCTTTAGACACTGGAAGAGGCTCTAACAGGTCCACGTCCTTCTCCTGTTAGGGACCACCCCGCACATACAATGACATGTCTAAAGATCCCACAGATAAAAAAGAGACACACAGATCTTGCCACTTACATCACTGACAGAAAAAAAAAAAAAAAGAAAGCCAAACTCCTTCTGCCAGTCAAAAGTAATCTGAGAAGATCTGGAAAATTTTATGTATGGTTTCTTTACTGTTGAAACAATTTATTTAACTATCTGAACTGGAAACACCCAAACAATAAGATAAAATGTTTTATGTTTCTTTCCACACTTAACCATCAGCAAGATTCTGGTATTATGAGATTTTAACAAACAGCATTCATTATATACTTTAAAAACCATTACATTCTCTACATAAAATATATATATATATATCAGAGTATCACCTGAAGTGTCATCACATGGAACAGATCACAAAAGTGGCAAAGAAGGCAGCACCATCATGTTATAGAAGGGGGTAAAACCACAACACTGATGTCATTTTGGTAGGAAATTCAAACATGTTTGTTCATTATTTAAGAGTCAAGGTGAAATCAGAACAAGAGCTGTGTATCCTGGCGTGTGAAGAAGCTCTCAAGTAACACAGAGAAAGCTCTCTAACAACATGCAAAATTCCAGAAACGGTGACAGACTTGCGAAATCCCTAAATTCAAACACCGCGGACTGTTACACGTATCAGAACCAACCACCCCCTTCCCGCCGCTGCATTTCTCCCCCAGGGCAGACACATCAGCGGAGCCCAACAAATCCCTGCCCTGAGCCGCGTCTCGAGCACCGCCGCACTGCCGGCACGGGGCGGGACACGGAGCTTTGCCTGGGGAGCACAACGCCACGTCCCGCTGTGGAACGAAGCACTTTGCAATTCCCAGCGCCGGGACTGAGGCGTACACAGACCCGGCCGGTGCCGCGCACAGACCCGGCCGGTGCCTCGCACAGACCCGGCCGGTGCCGCGCACAGACCCGGCCGGTGCCTCACACAGACCCGGCCGGTGCCTCACACAGACCCGGCCGGTGCCGTACACAGACCCGGCCGGTGCCTCGCACAGACCCGGCCGGTGCC
>VWZW01002511.1:74995-177087 GCA_013397115.1 Edolisoma coerulescens | reverse complement strand
CTTTGCACTTGCCGGGGAAAGGGGCCTCCGCCGGGGTCCTGCGGGGCGAAGCCGCCGTTGCCGAGAAGACGCGTTCCGGCGGGTGAGGGGGAGCGGGACCGGAGCAGCCCCGGAGCGGCGGCGGCGGCGCGGAGGCGACGGCCGGGGCTGGAGGCGGCACCCCCGGCCGACGGAGCTCTGGGCGGGGCGGACGGGCCGTGCTTCCGGCCAGCTCGGCAGCCGCCTTCCGCTCCGCCGCCGCGAGCGCCGGGAGCCGCGGAGGGGCCGCGCCGCACCCCGCCAACACCAGGGCCCCAACCGGGAGCCAGGAGACGGCTGCGAAGAGGAGCGGGAAGAAGCCGGAGAGGCGCCGCCGTCATGCTGAGCGTGTTCCGCTCCATCCCCACGCAGATGGTAGGGCCCGCCCGGGCCTCGGCACCGGGGCACTGCGGGCGACACGGCCGGGCGCGGGTTTCAGTGTCCCCTGCCCGCCCGGCGGCACGGGCGGGCGCGGGCTCAGCGGGCCCTGCGCGGTCTTGGCACCCGTGTAGGAGGCACGACTAGGGGGTTGCAGGATGAATCCATGTAATTCCGGTTTTTGACCCGGGAGTTGGGACTTTGAGGTGCTGTAAAGGGATGGTGCTACGCAGCGGTGTAAGGGAAGCCCCTCTGTGCTTTGCTGCCTGTGCTATAGCCGGACAGAAGGGAATGTGTCCTCCCAGAGAGCCACGGCTTCTAACGTCATGCAAACATGGATTAGTTGGGTTTGGAAGGAACCACTGGAGATCATCCAGTCCAGCCCTGCCAAGGCAGGGTCACCTGGAGCAGGAACGCATCCAGGTGGATTTGGAACGTCTCCAGAGAGAGGGACTCCACGACCTCTCTAGGCAGCCTGTGTCAGTGCTCTGTCATCCTCAACATAAAATTATTCCTCCTGTTGAGGCAGAACTTCGTGTGTTTTCGTTTATGGTCATTGCTCCATGCCCTGTTGCTGGGCACCACTGAAGAGAGTCTGGCACGATCCTGTTGGCACCTACCTTGGAGATATTTCTATGTCAGTCTTCTCCAAAACACAGGTGCCACACACACGGGGCCCTCTCAGGCACACCCCCTTCTGTGCTGATACAGCTTTTACTTAGTGATGTTAAGCTGACTACAATGATATTTTAAACTTGCATTACTTACCCTGATCAGACAGTGCTTGCTTCTGTTTCTAGGTGATGTGGTCAAGCCTACAGAGGAGGTGTTTACAGACACTGTAAGAAAAATAATTCCAATCTGGTTTGAAAGTTGAACAAAAATGCTGAGAACCCATGGTCAGCTAGACTGTAGGATCTAACCTGAAAGAGTTAAGGGGGCAGGCCTGTGTTTTGAATCGCTGACTAAAAAGAGTCTCTTTCCACAGGACTACAAGGGCCAAAAATTAGCAGAACAGATTTTTCAAGGAATCATTCTTGTCTCTGCAGTAAGTATAGTAGACCTGTGGGTGAGAACATAAAAGTCTTATTTTGTTTTCTGATCTTACAAATATTTTTCTTATTGTTTGGGGTCACTAAAAGCTTTAAACAAAGTCAGAGGGGCTGTCATGGCTTAAAATTTTCTTCTCATCTTTTACTTTCATTGTTGGCCTGCAATTTTGAAAAGATTAGAAAGATGTATGAACTGTGCTTTTGAAAAACCTGTATTTTCCTACCTAAATGCACCCCCTGCAACTTAATCATGTAATGGGAAATGTTTTTCTTCATTTAAAGTTTGATTTTTTTAAATATATTTTCCAGGTAATTGGTTTCATCTATGGATACATCACTGAACAGTTTGGATGGACTGTCTACATAGTAATGGCTGGATTTGCTTTATCATGTTTGGTAAGAATGTTTTTTCCCCAAACCAAAAAATACATGCACTATTATTTAATCTGGAGTAATTGTTAAATTGAGGGGCTGTCAGCAGACTACTGTTTGCTATGTAATTCAGATTTATTAATACATATTTGTACTTCCTTTGATCTGCATAAAGTGCTTTGCAGGCCACTAAGTGCTTTTTTTGAAATGCTAGCAGGATTTTTGCAATTTAATACCACTTTTGAGTTCATTTTTCATTTCAATTAAAAGTTAGTGTTAAGTCCAGCTGACAGCATTGTTAACAGCAAGGACAGGGAGGCTTTCTGTGCAGTAGCAGCTTGTAATGAAAATTTTGCAGCTGTCCCTTGAGGAGAGAGACAAGGAGGCAGAGTATGGAATTGCAGGAGTGATTCCTTATTCGTGCATGAGAGGTGTCCCACTCCTATTGGAGCACTCCCAATCCAGTTTTACAGATGGTTCTTATGCCTTTCAAACATTCAGGTACAACATGACTTGACCAATCCCTGCTCAAGACACACACACACATTCCACTGGTTTGAAAAGCCACTGTAATTCTCTGGCATCATCATCCATCTGCTCCTTATTGAAACATCCCTGAGTCAGTCTGGCTGCAGTTACTTACCCATGATGCCAGGCACGGGGAGGGTCTCAGTGCAGTGTTGGAGGTGCTGGGATGCTGGTGTCACCTCAGGAGTCTGGGGGTGTCCCTTTTTTCTTCAGGGTGGGTGCTGTCCTCCTCCTTGCACTGCCCTGGGGTGCTTTAGTCACATACTTAAGCACGACTTTGCAACGTAAACGTACATGAAATTGTATGAGTTTTCTTAGGACTAATAGATCATTAGTTAGGGATGAAGATTTTCCTAAGAAGCTGTACAAAACAGCTCTTTAGCATCTCAGTGTCCATGTTCTGACTCCACTCCTTTGCCCTCAGCTGACCCTCCCTCCGTGGCCCATGTACCGCCGCAATCCCCTCAAGTGGCTGCCTGTGCAGGAGTCGGGCACGGAAGAGAAGAAGGCAGCAGACAGGAAGCCAAAGAGACATGCTAAAAGCTAAAAATTATAGTTCTTCAGGCTGTTACTTTGTTAAATTTTGTTAAATGAATTTCCACTGAGAAATACTTCTTGGCTTAGTGTTTGAGTTTTTTTCTTAGTACTTTGTATACTACCATGAGTACAACCAAGCTCTGTGGGGAGCATGAAGACTTGAAATTGGGGCTGGAGTTTCAGGGAAGTCACTGGGAACACAGGGAGGGGGGGATTAATGTCAGCAGGCTACTGGAGGTCACATCTCAAGTATTTCACTACAAAGGAACAAGGTGAATCAAATGAATTCTAGTTAAGCTGTTGCCATAGCCTAAAAGATAATAAACAGCTGAACTTCTACTGAAATATTTCTAACTGTGTAAAACAAGCTGGCAGTAGTGCCATGTTGTAACAAATGCTGTGAAATGGTACATACCCCACGGTTCTGAAAATAACTGTTCTAGGCTAAGAGACTGCAGAGGGGCAGCTTTTGTTTAGAATAAATTGCCCTTGGAAGAGCAAGTAGCAGTAACTCTTAAAACATTGTAACTTGAGCACGTAGTGTGGGAGAGGCAGCAGGATCCATAGGTTTGGCATTTTTTTTCTACTTTCATGTCAGTAACCTCCCTCACAGGTGCTGGAGGTTACAGTATTTCAGCTACAGGCAGGAAAAGAGACAGGTTGTTCATTTACAATTTTATTTTACAAATTCAATTCCCTTTGACTTCTTTATTATTTTAAAAACACGTGCTTTTCCTGTAGGGATGGTACACAACAGTGCCTGGGGGCTGTAGCGAGATACTCTGGATGCAAACAAAGAGAAATAAGTGTTTTATATTTTCCCTAAGTGATTCTGGTCTTGGGCACTTTGATTCCTTAAAGGAATTAGTATTTGTAAGGCAAAGGGATTTCTCCAGCTGGGACCGTGGTAACCATGGCTGCATTCCTTTCAAACATTTTCAGACTTATTTTATCCAGTTACCAAATAACTTTCCCCCACCTTGGTGACTGCCTCAGCAACAAAACACATGAGCAAAGTCTCTCCCTACAAGCAGTACAGCTGCCCCCTTCAGCACTTGGACTTGGCAATTTACAGAACCTGAGGACCTTGAGTTCTACAGAAATTAGTAATTGTCTCTTCATGCTACATTTTCATAACTATCTGATGTAATAGCTTATAGCTTATCACACCAGGGCCTTGGCAGAGATTTTGTTACTGTATTTAGTATGAGACCATACCAAAAACCTTTTGCTATGACAAATTCAAACCAGAACATAATCTTTTTTGACACTCCTTAATACACAAAACCTGGTATCCACCCCTATTTGCATCTATGAAAAGCTTTTTAAAGTTTCATTAAGTGAATAAAAACTAAACTAAACAGTTTCTCTTCTGAGAAAGTGATAGCCTGGTTCACATTTTAACATGAAAAATATTACTACAAACTCTAACGTTTTCTGCAAGTTCACCTCCTTATTCCAGCAAAGGAGATCAATGGATAAACGTGCTTTATAAGCTGGTCCAGTCTACCAAAGGAGCTAGAAAACAGTTCTTTTCTCCAAGGGAAAGATTCCGGTCAGAGCTTCACATTTTCTTCAAGAAATTTCAGGTGCCGAGCCTTCGCACTGTAACTCACGTATTTGTCTCCCATGTGCTCCCGCAACTGCAGCTGTTTGGAACACACACAAAACAAAACCCACAACATTACTGACACTGAAAAAAGCAGGAGCTATCAAAATATTAACAAAAACATACCAAAGCACTCAGCTGAAATCAGCATGTGAAGCTTGGCAATGTAGACAGGAGAGAAGAAAAGTTTAAGTTGTTGTGTAAAAGCAAGAGACTTCCAAATCCCACCCAAAAATTTAAAATGTAAGATCTTCATAGGTTATAAATCAAATACTGCATGAGTATGTGTAACCAAGTTTTGAATCAAAGGAGCTGGAGGTATTGCTCATTCACCTCTGTTGGGGACTGATATTAAACTATTTCTTATTTTGGACATAAGAGGCATGAGGCAAGTAATGTGAAGGCAAAAAATTGAGAGACAGAAGAAGTTATTACTGGGGAAACAGCAGAGAGTAAAATTATTTGCATCCGTTGCATCTTCCCCAAACTCAGGCTCATGATACAATTCTAAAGCTCTGATGGTTTCTATAGAAGTTGCAGTTGAACATAGCCTACATCTAGAATCAAATTTAAGAGTGAAAATTACAGTATACTTAGGCCCTTGCCTGCCCATGACTCCATAAAGACTTCCTAGAATCAAGGTTTAGCCTATCTCAATATGGTAAAGACCCTGTTCATTGATCTAGGTGTATAAAGAAATTAAACAATTTTGTTATGAAAGACATTCACCTCTCTTTTCACTTCATCATCTTCTTCCATGATTCTGTACACCTTCTCAAGAAGTTTCACTCCCAATCCTTGCACCACATCAGATCTCAGGATTTCAACCATTCTCCTAATCTTGTAAGGGACTGATAACATATCTATTAAAAATAAAATACAATCAAAAAATCAGTGCAGTAGTAATTACTTTCAGTACAGACAATTTCCATACATTGCAGATGAATATGGGACCACTCTGAGTATTACCACAGCATCCTAGAGCAACAGACCTGAAGGAATCTCTTCTATTTTTATTTCCTCTGATTCATCAGGTGATTTTCCATGCAAAATCAAAGTATCTCGATATTTTCTATGAAGTTTAAACTCTGGGGCTGGGGTCGAGGTTACACAGCACTCAGAGTTCTCCTTGGAGTCCATTTTCAGTGTCCACGTCATCAGCTGCACCAAGTCATTCATTTCATTCACGTTGCTTTTCCTAGGAGAGAAGGAAGAAATAATTCAGTCACCAGCATAATGCAACTTCCACCCTGCATTCCAAGGACTTTTAATAAGTTTAGGGAGGTCCTAGTAAGTATCCCATGTTAAATTACTTGTGGTGGTGCAGTTTTCTCAATAGCAACATCAGTACTATTTCATCTACCCAAGGCTCAGAGCCCGGTTACCGCAAAACCCCACAATCCTACTGGCTACTGCTGACTCTGGTAATGCAATAAATTGCATCTTTTGAAAGCTGCTTACACTGACAAAAACCAGAAATAAATTCAGCCTCATTTACAGTGGAAAGGAAGCACATTGGCACCGTTTAACTTGTGCTTTCAATGCATCCTGACAGTAGATGTCCTTTGGTGCTGGAAGATTGGTTTCCTGGGAAGCTACAGTTCACAAAAACCAGAAGTACACAATCACATAGCCCAGAAAGTTCAGCATGGGAAGTGTACAGTCACAGAGAGACAATAATTCAATGGAGCTATTTTCCTTTATGCATCACATAGTTCTTCAATCACTCACTATGCAGAGATAAAGTGTGAAAGCCACTTTTTTTCTACTCCAAGTCAAGGTCCAGCATAGCAGTGAAAACTCTTGCACAGTATTAAACAAAATCCTTACCTCTCCTTGGAATCACCATCAGACTTGTCTGTAGAGCTTGTGGAAGAGCTTAACTCATCATCAGACAGGCAACAGGCTTCTCTCTTTCTCTAAGGGAGGAGGGAATAAATGACAGAAATTCTAATAACTGAAAGTAATTCAGCAATATGGCATAAATTACTGTTCTTACATGGAAGAAATACTTTTGACAAAGTTTACCTGAGAAATACTGGGATCTGATGAGGACTGAGGAACTTTGACACAATTTTCCACAAGTGATTTCGCTTCAACTGCTGCACCATTTAATGATTGTCTTGCTGGAACCACTGGAAGAATGACATTTTGACAATATTCATAGCTAAGTCACATGTATTCTGAATTAGTTCCATGCTCATGCAAGAAAAAGTCTACCACCTGGCAGAAGACAGGCAGGGAGGTAGGTATTCTGCTAAGAGAAAACACTGAAGCTTCTATCTGAAAGTGAATATTCTACATTTCATGTCCATTTCAAGTTGTCAACACAGAACACAATTGAACATAGCTAAGAAGCAGAAAAATAGAGACGTGTTAACAGAAATTTTATTTAACACAGAACTAGACCCTCAGTGCATCTTTCTGAAGATGGCAGTGAAGAACAGACAAGAAGTTATTATTTCTTCCCAAAGAAGTTATTAGCCTACTTATACATAAACTGTTAACATGTAAACATAAAAATTACCAGAGGGAAGCATCTCCCGAGACTGTTTCAGCCTCCTTCGTTCTCTTGCTGACAAGGGCCGCTCCTTCAAACAAAGTTAATTTGATATTAATTTGCAATCATCATTATGGCTTTTGTTCTCTAATTACCTACTAAGCAAAAAATCCTTTTCAACTGGCATGGGAGAAAGAGTTATTATTTAATGCTTAAGTATTTATTACAAAACTGTCTTCAATGAGACCAATCTGAACTAAGAAAAGGGGCTTGTGACCTCCAAGGGTCAGCGAGGCTCGTCCCACACTGAGCAGGTGCTTGACAGGGCTTCCATGAGGGTAGGAAGCTACTACACATTTCTTTTCTCACTATGCACACACTCATGGAACGAACTGCTTAGAAGGAATGAGACAAAAACAAGCAGGCAGTATTCATCACTAACCTTTGGAAGGGCTGCTTGACTGGGTTTGGCATTATCTGCAGGCTCAGGGTGCTCTGTGCCCCTCTGGGCTGTCTTTGGGGTCACATCAGAAGGAATAGGCAGAGGCCGAGGAGAAACTGCTCTGAACTTGATAGAGAAGTGAGCAAGATTTTTTTTTTAATTATTATTAAAAGTTCAAGTACTCTGCAATCTAGAGGACATTCTTGCATGGTAAAGCTGGATGCCAGAGATTTTGAATCCTACTGTCACCTCCTCACATCTCCTAACTTGATCCTTCCCTCTCTACATCTCTGCTTGCATCCATTTCCCTTCTCTCCATCCCTGCATCTTTTCTCCTTCCTCCCAGACTATTTTTCAGCCAATACCTTTGCAACAACTGTCCCCACCCCCAAATAACAAAACCCAAAGAGAAAAACAGGTTTTCAATCACCAATCACCCTCTTCTCTAGCCTTGTGTAGCCAGTGCCTTTCCCAAAGAAACCTCCCTGCTCAGGGTGGAAGAATTGACAGAGATCTTTGTGTATGCCAGGTTTTTCTCTCTACAGTTTTCACTCAGAAGCTCAGGGCAGCCCTTACACATCTGTTCTAGAGCACTGCTAAACTACTACCCACCACAAGTAGCCTTATCCACAAAGGTACTGACTTGTGGTCTCTGTGAGAAGTCCTGATGGAATTTCCTAGGAAAGACTGCAGCCCAGCACAGGCACAGCCCATCTGGCACACCCACCTCATCCCTGTGAGGGTTATTGGGATTTTCAAAGATTTACTCAGGCTGCTTCCAACAGTCACCTTCAGTGATCTGCATTTGTTACCAATGAAGTTATACAGACACACATGAAACAAGAACAGCATTAAAACACCCACCCTTTTTTAGAAAATAGGTCCCACGTTTAAAGAAGAAAAACCCAGGAGTCTTAAAGGAAAGAGGAGATGTATTTTTCAAGTATCTGCACCTTCTCTGAGCAGCCTTCAGCGAGCTCTCTCTTCTGCTGCTGCTGCCGTGAGAGAGAGGGTTCACTGACAGAGCTGTGAGGCTGCAAGGGGAAGGTCATTTTTCCCTGAGCATCTCCTGAAGCTCCATGACTGACATCATCCTAGTAAGTAAAAACATTTTTTAAAAAATGCAGACATGTAATTTCCAGATTTACACACACACACTTTAAAAATAAAAAAAACAAAACAGGCCACTTTACTATTTGGACAGCAACCACCTTAACATAGAACAGGTACAACCACAATAAATTCTTACTTGATAGATAAAATACCTGCTGTACCAGCATCTTTAGCTACTAAACCTTCAAAGAAGGACACTTACTTGAGTTACAACAGGAACAAAGGGTGCTAGCAGCTTGTCAGTAGAATCCAAGCTCTACAATAAATAATGATTTCTCATTAAAAATCTCATGGTAGACCAAAATGCACTGAAAAGACAATCACCACCAATTAGCCCCCTATCCAAATCAAGATTATTCAGGCCTATTTACAACATAGAACAAAAGTTACAAAACTACTCTTACTCTCTCTGTTCTCAGCTGGAAAAGCACATTTTTTTTCCCCTGTAAAAACAGAATTCCAATCATCTAGATAGATGCAATCCCAAAAATACTTCACCATAGTGCCTTTGCAAATCTGAAACCAAGGCTCCTAACTACTTAAGAATCTCAATAATTGCATCAGCAGCATCCTACTTCGACAGAAAAACATGTGCAGCAGCTCTCTAAATTTTAAGAGCTGGCCACTGGTTAAATCTACTTCAAATAAGCATAAATGCATTACCAGGTCAGGTTGTTTTTGGGCTTTTGATACAGGCTGCAGGAGTTTCAAAGTGTCATCATCATCTTCTACAGAATCAACAGAAGATGGCTTAGACTCAACACTTTCAGCTTTAAAAGCCTGTTTTGCTCTTTGCTGTTGTCCATCTTCCTTAATTGGTGGGTTATTAGATGTTTTTTTAGAATGGCCTGGAACATGTAAGTGCTTTGCTTTATTATTCTCTGGGATACACTCACTGCCACACTTCTCACTTCCACTCTTCATCCTTTCAGACAGAGAGATATCAATGTTCACTCCACTGACTGTAGCTATGGAGTCTCCCAACCTGTTCAGATCATTTCTGCTTGGTTTTCTTTCCAACTCAACAGCTGGTTTCTCTGAGGGACAAAATTTGGTGGCTTTACATTTGCTGATGCAATCTTCTTCATCCTAGGATGAAAAGAAAAATGAAAAAAGTCATTATCTTTTGGGTTTTACACACATATGAAAGAATTCTCTAAGCACCATAGGAAAACCAGGAACATACCAGAGCACATAAACTGAAAGGAAATTATGATCAATAACAGATTAGGAGCCTCAAAAAAGTCAAAATCCACATTTTTAAAGAGATACAGATTTGCAAATGACCTATGTCAGGTATTGGTTTATACGCATGGAGTACACCTACTTTTCACCAGGACCATGAAAGAAAAGTTGTACTCACTTGGCTCTTCCAAGAGTGAGGAACAAGCACCAAGAGTTTTTAAGATGTGCTCCACCACATATATTCAGTATTTCAACACTGAAAGCTCAAACCCAGAACAGCAGACTTATTACAGAAAATAAAAAAACACGCACAAGATTAACCATTACAAAAGGTTTGTTCTAACCACTGGAAAGAATTTCAACAATAAACAATTTTGGTTGTGACTATAATTAGTTTTTAAATATATGTTTTTGATTGGAAAAAACTATTACCACTTGTCATGAAATATTTGAAAAATTATTTGACTCCAAATACTCCAAGAGTAATTCACATAAAACCAGGTGTTGTTTAGTTAACTATCTTACAGATCTTGCAATTAGCTTCACTGATCCACAGTTGTTTAATTACTTCCATGCTTATCTAAAAACAATTCCTTCCCTAATATGAATTTTACACATTGCTGGGATTCAGACCTAATGTTCTCAGGAATGCTCAAGGCACTTATAAAACTGAGTTTTTTCTCTAGAAAAAGCAAGAAGGATTTGGGTTTTGTTGGCTTTTTTTTTTTTAAGGTAAAACACCCCATATCTTACAACTTTGTATTTTCTGGCTTGCTCAGAGCAATGGTTTTGGTGTGTAACGTTGCTGCTGTGAGATTCATTCTTCGCTGAGACGACAGAACAAGGGTCTTTAGGTTTAGAATTCACTGTTTTCTTATGATTTCTAGCAGCTTTCCTGTAAAGAAAATGAAAGTTGCTCATTCAATCACCATCAACAAAGTCTTAAGATATTTCTTTAGATTATACTAATTAAAAAAAAATCCACTCCCCTAAAGAGCTTTCATACAAAGAGTAGCATATATTGGGCTTTTTCAACAGACTGTGCACAACACCCTCATTTTCAATTCTAGAAAAGGAGCTTAAAAACACGATTCGGACTCTGCCAGCAACGTGCACTTGTTCTGCAGAGCACCAAGGTCAGTTCTATCTGGAAGCAGTAAAACAACTGACTAAACCTGACAAAGAAAAATAATTATATCAGTGTATATCAAAAGGAACTTGGTTTTTCAATTCCCAGATGATAAATGGCCTCAAGAACTCTATGGAAAGGTGTGTGTTTTCTACCAATTCTGTATTCCTAAGCACTACACAGTTTCATTCTGCATTTGCAGAAAAAACTATTTTCCACTCTAATTCCCTCATATTTCCCAAAGAACTCAAAGAAACTCACGTTCATATACTTTGTAGCTGCACATAACAAAACTTATTTTATCCTGCTACAAAACCCAGGAAAAAAGGCAACAATAACATGAATATTTTGCACAGAATCACTCAAATGAAAACGTCTTACGCCTTTGTGGCTTCCAAAAACAAAGAAATCTGTTGTTTGATATACGGCTGTCGCAGGATGCTTTTCACACTAGGTCGTTCCTCAGGTTTTTTACTGAGCATAGTTTGTATTATTTCTACCAGCTGTGGGCTGTAATCCTTTGGCATGGGTGGCAGCTGTGAAAAGAAAGGGAAGCCTGATATTATTTAATATATTCATCAACAGGGGCTATTGCAAGAATGTTTATGTGTGGCAGGTATGGTCAGCTACATACTCTGCACTACTAGAAATTACCCAATTGCTTAACGTTAAACAAAATATTGAAATTCCAAGTGTGTGTCTAAGAACTGTTCCTTATTTTATTAAGACGAACAGTAAAAGTTCTGTAAATAGGCCTAAAAATTTATATAATAAAATAAATACATATTAACTTCATTATAAGCCAAAGCAAGAAGACACTTAAATAAGCTAATCTTACATAACAGGAAAATGGCATCACACAGTAATTTTATTGTCATGCACTGTTTATGCAAAACCAGAAGCAAATTAAGAAAGTCATCTCAGAACTTTGAAAATTAATCAGTATATTCTTTACATGAAGAGATAACATGAAACTCCAGCTATATCTACAAAGGAACAACTCCCCTGGTCTGGTATCACATCATACACCACCATGAAACAACAGTCTTACATATGACGATGTATGTTACGTGCAAGTATTTTTAACTCCATGCAGTACCTCTGATTAGAAAAGATAATCTCAATTTCTAGACAGAAAATCCAAGCTCATATAAAAAATTTTAGGAGTTTTTACCTTCCCTTCAATAATTCGATAAGCCAAGGAGTTCATGTCCTTGGCATTGAAGGCGTGTTTCAGTGTAGCCATCTCATAAACACAGCAGCCCAAGGCCCAAACATCAGACTGAAAAAAGGGCAAGAGAAAGTGTTTGGGAGCTTCTTATTAGTTGTACAAGTTTTATCTTTGGACTTAGTAACCTGCTTTCAAAGAGGCTTTTAATGACCCTAAGTTAATTAAACCCAACTTCCACTGCAAACCTTTGGCTTCAGTCCCACTCTTGTATTTTTAATTCTGATCAAGTGAACTATTTTCTTACTAATATCCCGAATTTTTTTCCAAAAGGAAGTGTAGAAATTAGCTATTTTCAGGGAAGGGGGGTTGCTTGTTTCCTTTTTTAGTACAATATCAGCCCTGACTGTAAATGAAAAATCTTGATTTTTCATTGGAAGAAGTTTGCCCTCAGCTCTTGCTCATTGCAGACACTCATATTTATGGTGTGTGTGGTTCATAGCAAGAGCTGAACATGTTTGCCTTATTCTGTTATATTTTAAATTCACAGTACCACTGCTTATTCCTCTCCTCAGAAATTTCCTTTTCCTTTTTTTGTTTTTTAATGCTGCTGTTATTTCTAATACAACTTTTGAGCGTAAAACTTCCTGTCTGGCATATAATAAATTTAGAAAGTGCAACTCTCTAACACAGACTGATATTTCTGTTCCCATTCTTTATCTTTCCAGCTGTGAGAGGTACAGGCAGCCTGCTGAACACCTTGGCTGTGATAACTCATCACATGCTATGAATTCCCAAACACAGTTCCAGAAATAAACATTCCTACAAATCTCTCTCCTATTTTTTTTGTTTGGTCTTTGAGAAGATGAAAAAGATTTGGAAGCAATAAGAAACCAAAAACCACAGATAAGTTGTAATGTTCTCAGACAAATAAAATAAGGTTCCTAAGAAAAGAGAAATGACATTTTCATACTGTACCTTGTAGTTGTAGGGTCTGTTAGAGAAGAGTTCAGGGCTCATGTAGTACGGGGTGCCTATGAGAGTGCTGGCCATGTCATACTGGTTTTCCAACACTCTGGCTATTCCCAGATCTCCCACTTTGATTATATTTGTTCGTGTCAGGAAAATATTCTGAGTTTTAAGATCTCTGTGCAGAATGTGCTTTTCATGTAAATACTAGGGGAAAAGAAACATCATATAAATTTGGTTAATTAACTCCTAATTGGTTCTTTTACACTGAAAAGTAAAACCTCATTACACAAGTGAAAGAGATAAAACACAAAAGCAGAAGAAACACATAAATCACTCTCAAGGTCAGGAGTGCCCTGCTAATGCAGCATTGGTGAAATAAAATTAAAAGTGACTGATATGGGCAGGGGCCCAAAACTCGGCACCACTTTAACCAAATCTCCCTGCGTGGCTCTTGTAAATCAGTAGAAAAATAAAAATGTAAAGTTAAGACTGTAACTCACTTTCTGCTGCTTTCATTTCTTGACAATCTTAGTTCAAAGTATAAAATTTCAGAGGAAATTACAAGGTGAGCTTTGTGTAAACAGGGAAGAGTCATAATAAACAACAGGCAGAACCCATAATCTGTGTATTTTGGACCACAACAGCCAACTTTAAGACAGAATTTTCTGTCCAATTTCTTATTCTTTAGTGTTAACATCTATATCTGGTCTTCATTGCTGTAACAATTGCCTTTAAAGTCTGATAACCTCCAATTACAAATTTAAAAGAGTAGGATAAGGCTTAATAGAAATGATGAATTAATAGTCTAAATTTACCATTAAAAACAGCAGTAAAATGACTGAACACAAAATGCTTCTGAAATAATCTTTTTTTTTTCCAAAACTACATTTTTTAAAATTTAATCTAAACTTTCAAACCAAAGAAGCATTTCAGACAAGAGCTGCAAACACCCCAAAAGCAACCACTATCTACTGTGCTACAGAGGCATGGACATAAAATATGCCAGCAATTTCTTACTTAAAACAGTTGATTTGACTGCAATGACCCATTTTTAATGTACTAAAAACCACTGTATTTAGATGCTAACCCAGCCAAAACAGGAATCCAAAGGTGGTAGCTTAGCTGGAATTTTAAAATGCATAAAAAGCCAAATTAATTTTATATCTGAAGATGACAAAATTACACTTCATTGTACCTGCAGGGCCATGGCAATCTGGACAAACCACTCCACCACCTGATTCTCAGGCAAGAGTTTGCCCTTCTGCTCTTTGAGTTTGTGGTAGAGGTCTCCTCCCTCACAGAAGCCCATCACAATGTAGAGGTGGCCATCGTCCCCCTGCCAGGACTCTCTGTAGGTGACGATGTTGGGGTGTCTCAGCTGGGACAGGAGCTGTGCCTCTTGCTCTGCTGCTCTCCTCTCACGACTGGAAGCACTTCTAAGGTTTAACTTTTTGATGACATACTGTAAAAGACATGGCAAGGGGCATGGTAAGAGATGAAAGTAACTCTGCAGAAGCCCTAGGGAAGAATGGCCCAGACCTAAAGGAAATGCAGTATTTGAAATCTCCACTCATTATTCTACACGGAGGCTGCAGTATGGCTAAAAGTTATGTACAATTTCTTCTTTTCTACCCTTACACCATAAAAATGGAACAGGTGTGTTCCATTCATCCCCCTGAATACAACTCTGCCCAGGAATTTTGTGGTGTTTTGCTTTCTTCTGACTGATGTTCACATTTCTCTTTTTTTCCCCACTCTCATTTTAAATGTGTCTGTCGTTGATCTTTTAAGCCTGAAATACCTGTTTGTGCACCACAGTTACTCTCAAATAGGCCACATCAATAGTAACCTTAAATATATATAAGGAAAGTATGTAGTCATATGCAAACAAATGATAAAAGTCATCTGAAAGAGACAAAAGATCTTATGCTCATTCCTAAATTTCTTTTATTCTTTTTTTAAGATGGGTCAAGAATTTTTCAAAGCTACATACAAAAGTTATCTACTTCCTTAATATGTACTACATTAAATGTAATTCCAAGGAATTTCAGGTTGCAGCAAAAACATTCATGAAGCTGAAGATGAGACCATAAAATCCATTAAACACTTTCATCACCCACAACACCAATATTTAGGTCTGACCTGATGTAAATTTTGTAGGAATCACTTTAGGGCATCAGCTTTCCACAGAACAATCACGTCATGGTTACACTCGAACCTCCTCTTATCAGAGAGGTTCTAAATCAAAACTTTTAAAATATTTTTACTTGCTGAATTTTAGCATGCTCAGAGATGGTTCAGTGTCTGCTCTCCAGGCTGGGCCTACCAATTAGCCCAGAACATTTAATTAGTGCTGAGGAGATGCCCCTATATACCAAGGGAACCAATTACCCAGAAAACCCGCAGCACCTCTTGCCTTTGTGTTTTAGAAGCCTGCTGGATATAATCTGAGATGATGCAAAGCTTTCAGGAGGAATATCACAAAGCTAATTGTGTACAGCATCACCTGGCTTGAAAATAAAATAGAAATACTGCAACTACTGTGTTCTATGTCACAAGTCAATTACAATTCTATCTTTGGGCATGGAAACCATTTAAGCTTATATCAGCATCTTTTAGACAATACACAACCAAAATACAAAAAGCACATATATTAGCCTTAATTTAAACTTGGCATCGACTTTATTTAGTTTAATGAGCCCGTTTTCCTGGCAAGATTCTCTACTGAAGTCTACTGCAATGCCCTGCCACCCTATTTGATACCAAACCGTGTATGAATTCCATTTCATTTCGTGTTAAACACTTAAAGCCACTTGACCTTCTCCACAAAAAATCCAGCGTTCAGTTAACAGCAAATATGCTTAAATAAGGCACAATTTCTTTCACAGAACATGAGGCACTGTGCTAAAGCCACAACAAAAAATCCTGATCACCGTGCTACGGAAGAAAGTCTATAAAAGTTGGCAAAAGATGAAATACAGGAAACTGCGCCAAATATTTACGGTGCAACCACAAATGGGAAGCAAGGCTCTCGACAGTGTTAATGACCAGCAGCACGGCACTGAAATCCAAGGACCTGTATCCAAGTGAAAGTGACCTCAAAGCACTGTTTACTTTTAGGATGAGGTTAGCAGCTCCTGGAGGACATTGGACCATGCACCGCAGTGATGGCCCGGAGGGAAGAAGTCCTGCCATCACTGCTACCCAAGCCACAGGTCATGGGGATTCGCCCCGGGATTCCGACCAGGGAACTGCCCTCATCCGGGAAGGACACACCCTCTGATCCCTGCTGGGAGCAAACATTCTCCCAGCATTTCCAGTAAAGTCCCGGGCGTAAGGCTCACACACAAGGTTCCTGTGGCACTGCTCTGTGGATGTTCTCCATCCCCATTCCTTGGCCCTCTCACATTCCCTATCAAACACCTCTGCTTTGGCCTGACAAGAAGATTATTTCAGTTTTCCAACAAAAATGCTTGTGCTTCTACTCTGACATGACCAAAACCTTCCCGGGAAGAGTCTTCTCCACACCTTTAATAAAAGTTCTTATGGACAAGGGAAGAGAACAGAAACAGCAGCTCAGGTGGCTGCAGCCAACCCCAACACCTGGGGATGGTCACAGCCCCACCCTGACAGGATGCCACGTCCCTGGTCATGCCCAGGGTGGCTCAGGGCCACCAGCCAAAGCCCGGCCACAGCTGGGTGCCGGTCACAGCCCAACCAGACGGCACCCCCAGCCCAGCCCCGGCCATTCCCCTCACGCCGAGCCGTGCCCGTGCCCCGCGACCCAGCCCCTCGCTACCTGCTTGCGGTCCTGGCGGTTCCGCGCCAGGCTCACCTCCCCGTAGCTGCCCTTGCCCACGGCCCGCAGGAAGCAGTAGGCAGCCAGGGGCATCCTCCCGCCGCCGGGCCCGGGCAGCACCCGCTGCCATAGAGATGCCCGGAGCAGCCGCGGCCATGGAGCGCCCGGCGCGCAGCTTTACGGCGCGGGCGCGGCGCCGCGGCGGCCATTTTGGAAGCGGGCGCGGCGGCCATGTTGAGAGCGGGCAGCGGCTGAGGGAGCGGGCCCGCCCCGGCGCTGCCGCCGCTGCCGCCGCTGCCGCCCCGGGGACAGCGCGGCCCCCTCGGCAGCGCCGCCTGAGGCGTGGCCCTGGCGTGCTGCTCCGTGACTTCCCTGTGCTGAGCCCGGGGGAGGCTGGCGGCAGGGACACGGCTGTGCCACCACACCCCACCTGCCGGGAGCCCCGGCAGAGCCACGGCTGCTCCACAGAGCCGTCGCGTCCCTTTGGATGGGGCAGAGAATTGGTTAAAAAACCTCCGGTCTGGTTAAAAAGGAGTTCCTGGAGCTCTCCCGTGTCCCTCTCGTGGCTGAGCACCTCATAACACTGACTGCAGGAAAACCAGAAAATAGAATGTTTTGTTATCACTGAGCATTTAACCCCCGGTCCTCAAAGTCTGTGTTTCATTAACGGGTGAACGGAAGCAGCTAAAAAGTTTAAGAGAGAATTAACACTGTCAAGATAACAAACACAGGGAAATGGCCCTGCAGCTGCAGGCTGGGTGCACACTGAGTGTGCAAGATGCAAGACCTGGGAGCTTGGACCTGGTTTCAGCCATGAAGATGAATAGGAACCCATGTAATGGGGAGTTTCTGGACTAGACAGGATACATGTCAAATAACGATACCTAAATCGGGTACCTGAGTGATATGGAGCATTTCAGGGGTACCTTTGAATTGGAGCTTAAATGGCTTTCACAGACTGCAAGCTCTGTTATGGCTGCAGTAAATTTGAGCCAGGGAAAGCCTTTAAAGAAGTATCAGAAAGATGACAGTTTTCATTTGGGGAAAAAGTGGGTCTGGGGTGGAGATTAATCTCAGTTGCCAGTGCAGAAATGGCTGTGAATTTCTGTTTGGAGCTATTACATAGAAGAGACATTGCTGAAATATTCTGTAAATTCTTTAACAGATTTTCTAACAGTATACTGTAGATGATACGAATTCAAAATTCAGCATCTGATTTTTCCCAAATGCCTAATGCTTAATCCCACTTCTCTCATTGGGTTATTTATTAACACTTGGTAAACAAAGCATAAGATATTTATGCATATCATTCCAATTGGAACCTCACTTTTTTCCAAAATGGAAAACAATCTATTGCTTTGTATTTTAGTGTTGATTCCTGCCTTTGCATCCTCAGACTTTTTGCTAACACATGTCAGAAACATCAAGGTAAGTAATCAACCATGTATGGGGCTCCCACTCCTCAGAGATTAATTTCTTGCAGTTTATCAGCATTTATCAGAGAATTCATACAATCCTGGCAGCAGGAGGTTTGTATTCTCTGGTACCCCTGGACACAGGATCAAAGCTGAAACTCAGACTGGTTGACCTCTAATCAGCCTCAGTTTTCAATCAGCTCTGAAGTTCTCTCTCTCTCTTTAAAAACATCCCTTTCCTCTGTTTTCCCTGTCATCACCACATAATGGTGACATGTTTTAGTAAAATATTTAAATGTGTAAAGCAATCAGTGCTGCCAGGGAACTGACTTTGGCACCTGTTTAGCAATGCAAGTGAAAAGATGGCTCTAAGAAGCAGAAAACAGAGAGGTAACATGGCGATAAGATAAATACCCACTATCCAAATGACGTGGTGGGATTTTCCTCAAAAGATTTGTGTGTTAGCACAACATGAGATAAATCTCTCAAAGGGACCATTCTGGTTTTGACTGGATCTCTGAGTAAGGCAATGCTGCCTGATAGTTTGTCTAATTTTCTTTGGTTAAGTTGCTGGCTACTAGTCCTCACCTCCATGAATATTTCCCTCTCTCTCAGAGGTTATGTACTCTGAGAAGTTATAGAGGGCAAATCTCTTTAGGGAGCATTCTGAGTTACTGGGCAAACAGGACAAAGCAATTTACGCTTGATTGCTGTTGATTAGGTTATGATCTTTGCCAAGACTTTTTTTTTGAAAATCAGGATAGTAACGTGTCTAACTTTTAAAAGTCAACTTGAGATTTAATGCTGCAAACTGGAAATGCCAGGGATTCTTATTATTTAACCATTATGTAGCCCAGATATAATGTAGCTTTTTCCTCCTGATTACCATAGTGCCTCTTGTTCTCTGTACGTCTTGCAATGCTAAAGCCTTTCTAAATGGCAAACTGCCAAAGCTCTGTGGAATGCTCCGTCCATACATGCAGAGCACTATGGAAAAGTCAGTTGATTCTCACAGTTTTGTTCTGTACTTTATGCAAACGGGATTTGATGGAAATGGAGGAGATTGCTCTGCAGGGTGAAGGTCTCGGTGCCCATCCATATCTTGGCCCCTTTGAGCAAGCAGTATCCAGTGGAGAGTGGTGAAGTGTGGCTGGAATTCTGGCTGGCTGATGACCTTCAAGCTGTCAAAACTGCTCGTAGAGCCGCAGCCAGGTAGACACAGTTGGCAGACCCAATTCTGCTGAAAATGGAACAAAAATCCGCATCAGAGTTCCCTGTGTGCTCTGGCACACCTTGTTCCTATGCATGCACCAGCTGAGGCTGGGAAGGTTTTTTCTGGATTAAAAACACCCAGTAGAACTCCATATTCATAGCATGCAAAGCACAGGTAGCAATGGCACAGCCTTGCCTTTGTGGTCCTCTCATTTTGGCAGCAGTGAAACTCCTGCCTGGCTCACAGGGAGGTTTGCTTTGCACAGCTGAGCTGCATTATGGGCTCTTCTCCATGGCACCCAGTTAGCATCACTTGGGGTGATGGAATCTTCAGTGTTGCTGTAGATTCAGAAATAACTGTCATGCCTTGTTTTTCCTATGTAGCACTTAGGGTTATATGCAAATACCTTGTTCAGTGTTGTGGATTCCCAGAGGTCGCTCCAAATTAACAGTACAGTCTCTGCTAGGTCTTTTAGTTGTGCTGTGGTTTAGTTTCCCAAGCTGTACAATCAGGACTTCTTTCAGCAAGTACTGTAATGGAGTCCTCTTTTCTCTGCCTGTTTCCTTGGGAGTTCAAATTTCTCTTTTCCTCTCGAATTTCCATAGATTTTTTGCACCTCTGTTCTTTTCTGTTGCCACAGCAAAACAGTATTAAACAAAAGATTATTCTGTTGCTGTTTCACAATGGAAAAATAATAAAATTCTAATAGTTGGTGCCCCTGAAAAATATGTGAAAATAATACAGAAATATTTTATCAAGTAACAATTACCCAAGGTAGAAGATGTTAATTCTCATTTTCGTCTAGAACTGCATAATCATTTTGATTGGCACACTATTGCTTTCTACCCACATAGCTTAAAATGACCTTGATGTTAGTGATGGCTCAAGTTACTCCCAAGTGAATCATTAAAAAAGAAAAAATCCGGAACAAAATCACAAACTTAGAGTCATGTAATCCCCTCCCCTGTGCAAACCAGGGTCAGCTAGAGCAGGTAGCTGGGTGATGTCCAGCTGGATCGAGTATCTCCATTGAAGATCAGCCCAAGTACAAAGTGAGAAATGCCTTTCACAGAGAGGTTTTTCTGTAGTTTCAATGGAAATTGCAGAGTACCCCTCAAAACATTTACAGAATCTAAATAGAACTCCTTCAAAACTACTGTTGAACCCATAATTCTGATAAAGAATGTGCACAACAACAATTCTGTAAAACTTAAATGCGGGTACAGTATCTTCAATTTGGAAGCAGTAGTCAGAATTGCAGAATTTGTAGCTATAACGCATTTTTATAGGATTTTTTTTTTGTATTTTGTATAAACTGCCTGGTAATTCCACTGTAAGGAAAAGTTTGTACCAAACAAGCTGACATTTCACGGACTCCCATCTTTTCATTTCCCAAGGTCCATACCTCTGTTTGTGTTTTGTAAGGGGAAATGACAAGCTGCAATGACAGTATGGATACAGAAAAGATAATTCCAGTATTGGAAAGGTTGGATTTGAGTTGGTGCACACTCTATACAGGCATTAAAGGAATCCACATATGCTTGTGAAACAGGAGAGATGGACACACAGAAATCATCTGGATGGCAGTAACAGTTTGAAAGATGAACCTAAAGAAATGTACACAGACTTTTTTTGCCAGACTCTTGCAGCAGAAGAGAAGCCTCCTCCCTCAAACCTTGCATTACCACAGATTTAATATAGTATCTTGAAAAGAACCCCAAAATAAACAAAAAATAACCTTCTGTGTTTCAGTTTCCAACTTGTAAAACTCCTAACTGTGAAAGGTACTGAAAGCCTTAAATGTACTTGAGATGTGTATCTGATTTATTGGGTCCTTACCCCTGTATTTGGTGGAGCAGGTAAACACGATTCCACAAAATGTGACCCCCGAGGCTCTTGAAGCCAAAGGAGATAAGGTGTTTGCAGCCGAGCTGATGGGAATTGAGTTACACAAGCTGTTATTTTAACAGCACTCTGGAAGTTTGTTTAATGCCTGTCCTCTCTTTCAGAACAGAGTACGTGATATTGTTGCACAGCTTCTGATATTTGCACCTGCTCTGGGAGCAAATATGGAAAAAAACCCATTTTAACTACTTATTTTTCCTGCCCTCCATGCAGCCCTTCGTAGTGACAGCCTCTTCTCTCTGTAATCCTGCTGAATTACCCTCCTAACTAGTCATGTTAGGGTAAGAGGCTGCTGGGCTGAAATAGGAAAAATTTAGGAGTGTTGAAAAAATGTAAGGGTGCGTCTGCCTGATAGGTTGGATGTGTGTGACTGGAAAAAAAAATGTGCAAACTGGGTTTTTGTGCTTTGATACAACCCTTCTATTTCTTCCAAAGGAGAATAAGTTTGAAAAGAAAATATGTACTACCGGACCTAGATCCAGGAATTCTCAAGAAAAAAGATGTCACTACGAGGACAAGATATTTTGGCTTTACTTGAGGTCACCATACAGCCAACCTATACTCAAGGAAGACCTATTAAGCAGGTTTTAGTGTGTTCTTTAGCCTCAATGACATTTAATTATGAATGGCACTGAGCATTTGAGCCTCTTTTCCTCTCATTCTCCCTCATATTTCAAGGATACATGTTTATTTTCAGCTGGAAGAAGACACTTTTTGTGTCCCATGAGCAAAATACAAAATGAGCAACATTCAAAGTTTATCTTACCTTTCAAAACCACAATATTTAAGGTACACTAACATCAAATGAAAACCAAAAGATTCACCAAAGCTGGGAATGCCATAAGCGAAATAACTACAACCTGCCTCAAATGCCTTGCTTGCTCTTCCCTCAAATTTACTTCAGTTTATTAATTTACTTCAGTTATTTACTTCAGTTTATTAATGAAGACCTTTCTCAAGCCTTCCTTCTCCTGGACAACGACTTCTGACTCGTGACAACTACTCTGATGCGCTGCGATTTATTTCTAAATGCAGCTTTCCAACCTAAGTCATGATTTTTTCTCTTTTTTTCTCTTTACAGAAGCGAAATGCTGATAATGACTTGGTGAGTAAGGCTTGATTTTGTCCAGGCTACCACGATTTCATAGTGACAAGAATATTGTTACTGTGTTCACAAAATGTTTCTGTGAGTCCGGTCTGAGCAAATGGATATTTCTGAGTGTGTGTGACGAGGGAAACAGCCCAGAGTTGCCCATTTTAGGCAGTAGGACTAACTAGGCAGTTCCGTTCCAAGCTCTGATGGAAGCTCCTGGGCAAGGAAGGAGAATGAAGAAATGATTTTTAATCTCATTGTATTTGAATAATGACCTAAGTTGTTTTAAAGTCATGTCTGTATCTCTAACAGATGTTCATTTTATGTTGGTTTGGATTTACTTTTATGTTCACTTGTTGCTAAGGAAGGCAAGAGACCTCATCTCTGAGGCTGATTCCACTTGGCACCTGGATTGCCCTTCAGCAATGCTTAAGTGCTTTGATTGTTTGGGGACCTTCTTAATCAATCATCCAGAGATCAGGCCCACCATAAAAACTGCAAGATTCTTTCCAGTGCTGCTTTTGCTGTAAGAAGCAGACCTTGATGTGGGGTTCCTAATGGGTCATATCTGTTGTTACCTGTGCTATCACTTAGTCTCCAGCAACCTTCTACCTGAGCATTCAATGAAAATAAGTACTCCCTTGCCCATTTCCTTGTTAAAAAAAGACTGAGCTCCAGTTGGGAGAAAGTTGAGAATAACATAAAATGGAATTTGAAGGCATTTTGTCCATTTTTAAACAAGAGGATTACTTACATCCCTGCTCTAGCAGTCATCCACTCCTCTGATAACTACAGTCACTAACGCAGTGAGGCAGCAGTAAACAGCTGTGCTCTTTGAATAACCATAAAAAGTCACTCTCTCAAGTAGAGAAAAAACCTATTCTTATAATGGCAGTATTTTTGCTGTGGTGGTTGTAGACTCTTGTTAAAGAGTCTATAACGGAATAGCACAATCATATCAGTGAAATAGATATCCAAGGAAACACAGCTGTGCTCCAGTTCTCGTATTAGGTCTTTCTCTTTTTTTTGCTTTGGAGTGATCAATGTCCTGCTGTGCTTTCTTTTTAAAAATATGATCATGACTGATTAACACATACGTCAGTGTAACAGCTAGTGTTCTTTTTGTCTTTTTTCCTTTCTCAATCTACAGGTTGTCAATGGGATAGAAATCTATAGCATGAAAATTGATAGTAAAGTAACTTCCCGATTTGCCCACAATGTCATCACCAGTCGAGCTGTCAATCGTGGAAATGTGTCCAAAGAAGTCTTCTTTGATGTTGAACTCCCTAAGACAGCCTTCATTACCAACTTCAGCATGTGTGTAATCTTTACAGTATTGTTAAAGAAGACTAAAAATCTGTGCTAATTCAACTGAGAGAAACTGAACCCAAATGTTCAATTTTACTTTGCCATTGGAATACATTTCTAAATGCCTCCTGGGTAATTTTCTTTAAATTAACTTAACATGCAAGGTATGTGGAGAAAGGCAAACATTGGTACATCTACAGAAAAGATGACTAATTTTCAATTATTTCTATTCATCATCATGAACAGAAGAGAACCTTAGGGAATGGGGGATTTCCTGCAGATTCATCCACCTCTTCAGAAATACCACTTACTTACTCTGGTATTATCAAACCAGGAAAGTTTCATTAATTAATTTCCCTGATGGCAATATAGCTCAATTTATGTCTTCATTTAAAAATCATATTTGAATGAAAGGCAGAAAGTAGAATTATTCCTTTACATTTGTACCTTTGGTTGCAATCATATGCAGTCCTCCACCATGATGAGGTTTGATTCAGTTAAGCACATCCATCTCTGCTAATCACACTGTGCCTGCTTTATTTCCAGTGAAGAGAAGCAGAAGCTTTAGGGCACAACCACTCATAATGCGTGTTAGAACTTCTGTTATAGAATGAGGTGATGAGAAATGGCTGCTTAGTCATCTAAGGAGTTCAAGGATGAAATGCTCCTCCGTAGACAGTGATATCTGGGCAGGTGAGTCACATCCAGAGAGTTGGTTTGCCAATAGATGAGATGGTGAAGCTGCTGAAGTGTAGGAATATGGCAGGTGTAAGTCGTGTTTCTATAGCCCAGGTTTGATCTAATTCAAAGTAAAAATTGGTTTAGATTCTTTTATGATACTGAGCACAGAGCTCTTCGTTCCAGATGAATTCTCTGAGGACCCTGGCTTCAGTGAAAGGGCTCAAATCTTGGCAATAGCAGGTCTCTGAAAGTGGTTATCAGCAAACCAATCAATAAAGGGAGAATTTCTGTAGTAACATTCTACTAAACTAGGACCTTTTCATCTGCAGGACAATTGATGGTGTCACCTATCCTGGAACTATAAAGGAAAAAGAAGCTGCAAAAAAGCAATATGAGAAGGCTGTTTCAAGAGGACAGACTGCTGGTCTTGTCAAGTAAGGATGATGTCTTGTGTGGCTTCCACAGCATCATGCCATAGCAGGCTGTGAGATTGGAAATGCTGTGTTCTGGCACGTTGCTGACATGGGACCAAAGAACAATCATTAAGTTATAGTTATTGTAGCACAAATTGTAAAAAGGAAAGGCACTATCTGCAACTATGGAAAGGCTATTCCTGCAACTTCCACTGACTTTGTGTGACCTATTCCTGGGATTAAGCTCTCTGGGAAACTTGAATAAATTCTGCAGTTTGAGTATTATTTTGAGTATTGATTGATAATTTTTAGTAATAGATCAAAATTCCCATCTTTGTTTTACTTCTTTTTGAAAATCACATGCCACCAACAATAAATATTGTGAAAGAGGATAAAGATCTTTTTCTTACCCACTTAAATACAGAGCTTCAGGAAGAAAAACAGAAAAATTCACTGTCTCAGTCAATATTAAAGCAGCCAGTAAAGTCACTTTTGAACTCACATACGAGGAACTGCTGAAGCGACAGTTTGGAAAATATGAAATGTTCATCAAAGTAAAACCAAAGCAGCTTGTCAAAGATTTTGAGGTAAATGGCAAACTAATCAAATCTGACTGTAACTTAAGAGATGATTGAATTCTGTATATCTGTTGAAAGTGGAGTACCGTGTTTGTTCCAATTGGTTCACAGGTGAGCTAAAGGCCATGATAACATTTCTCATGAGTCCCATGGGAGCTCCTCACCAGCATGCTTTAATGCAGGTTTTCACTTGTAAACCTGAAAAATTTGCTCATCTACTGAGCATTCCAAAAGAAATCTTGTATGGAAACCTGAAAAAGCTATTACAATGCCTTGGAGTAATTGTGTATACCTTTATAGCATAAACTCCAGCTTTCTCGCACAACCATGAAACACCACCATCTTTAAAACACAGTGATGCATACATCACATTCTGAAATACTGCAGCTTTTGTGTGCTAAAACTGGTCTTTGATTCCTCCTCTCTACCTTGATAGAGTACCAGTATCTAGCTTTCCAGCGAGTCATATTTCTATTAAATTTTACTTATTTCTAGCTTTGTTTTTAAACTCTGTGTTTGAAAAGGCCTCTTTGGCTGAAGATGTGTCCACGTGAGTGTAGATTTGGACTGCCATTATGAATTACAAAAGTAAATTTCTTTTGCTTTTATAAAAATCCCTCTTTCACATCTGTAGTTGCTGATTCTCCTGTAAATGGGTGAGTTGATGTATTGTGGTTTAATCAATGACAATAAACTTTCAATTAATATTTCAGATTGAAGTAGATATCTTTGAGCCCCAGGGTATCACTGAGCTGGAAGCAGAAGGAACATTCATCACCAATGAGCTGCAAAATACCGTTAAAAAAACTTTTTCAGGAAAAAAGGTACATTGATTACTGCATTCCATTATTTATTTATTATAATTCTGAAATAATAATTTCAGTGCTACCAATGGCAGCAAGAGGAAATCTGGATACCAGTAAGATTATCTCTTACAGAAGAACTGAATCAGTAACAAGTAGTTTTCCCTTGTCTGGGGATGGTAGAATTCCTAAAACATACAACAGCTTTATCAAAGGTGTCATACAGAGTGAAGAGCTGACCCAGGGCAGATGGGGAAGTAAGCATATGGAGAAAGCCCTAGACAGCAGCCTTCATGTATGAGTTACCACCAATAAATTTCTGAATACATATGGATACAAACAAACTAGTGGCCAACCTGATAAAGCAAGTTATTCTTATGTCTGTGAATATAAATATATGAGCTTTAAAGAAATGCAGATGTGTTCTGTAGAAGATTTTCATCTATTAAGGTTCAGATCTAAGGAAGGCTTTTCTCTTCAGGGCCGTATCTCTTTCAAGCCAACCCTTGATCAGCAGCGAACCTGTGCAAATTGCTCACAGTCTGTCTTGGATGGGGATTTCACTGTAAAATATGATGTGAAGAGAACAACTCCGGATAATTTGCAGGTAAATCTAACAACTTGAAATTCTGAACCGTTGAACAGTTTAACTTGCACAGTAAAAGTCAGGGAGCAGCAAGGGCCAGCTGTTTCCTAAGGGACAGGGAGCTGAGTGTGAGCAGGAAGTCTTCAGGGTGGGATCCAAAACAGTGGAGTCCGTGGATGGGAACGGGTATGGCTGTGATACAGCTGGAGACAGATGTTCTGACACTGTAGCTCAGGCAGGGACTAAAGGCCCAGTCTTGCACTTAAATGACACTCCTGGGCCCATGGACAGAGGTGAGACTGGTCAGGGCCATTAAAATCTTTTAGACCACTCAGAGGCTAGACATTAAATAAGAGTAGTATCTCCTTTATCTGTTTTACCTTTATAATATACCAAAGTTTTTGGTGGTGGTGTGGGTTTTTTTTAACATTTTCTTTTTCAGATTGTCAATGGCTACTTTGTACACTTCTTTGCACCAACAAATCTTCCAAAGTTGTCCAAGAATATTATTTTTGTATTGGATACTAGTGGCTCAATGTATGGAAGAGAAATTGAACAGGTGAGTTATCACATTAGTATAGAATTCTGGTGAAAGAACTGGAACAAAGAGCTGGGAGGGAGATGGTGCTGGAAGGGACATGATGCCTTACAGTGCCCCTGTGCTGCTTAAGCTGTACAAAGTGGCTCAATGGTGTGACCTCTCTAATGCCCAGCACCACATGTACTAGTTTGCAGTGTTACTGTAGAACAAAAATCTATACATTTAGGCTATATTGACTTATAAATGTCATTAGCTGAAAACCCTAAATACCAACATTTCCGGAGAGTGCTGTCACGTGTACTGGAGAGTTCCAAACTGAGCCGTGCATGCAGATTATGTGCCTTTTCTCTATTCGTTCTGTATCTGGGAAGCAGCAGCTCTTTTCAGAGTTACAGCTGAGCTAATGCTCAGAATTTTCAGGTTTTGGTGCTGCATCAAAATATCCAGGCATGCTTGTTTATGAGCTTCTCCACTAACCTGTAGCTACCCATTTGCCATGCCAGCTTATATCAGTGTAGGCAACCAACCATGACAGGAAACCTGATTTTCATGTCTACTACAAAGATTTACCAGACGTTATCGCAGCTGACTGACTTCCCTGGAGTTGCTCTGAAACAGACACAGGGACTGGCAAGAACAGAACAAGCTCAGAATTTTTGCAATATATAATGCGTAGGTGTAAAAAAATAGCCCAATGCTGAGAGATTAATAATGTAAAATCTGTAAGCACCTATTCTGTTAAATGTTGGATCATATATTTAAATCTCTTTGTCTTATAGACAAAAGAAGCACTGCTAAAAATCCTAGATGACATTAAAGAAGATGACTTCTTCAATTTCATATTATTTGATAGTGAAATATCTACCTGGAAAGAAACATTAATCAAGGCCACTCCTGAGAATTTGGATGAAGCAAGGAAGTTTGTTCAGCACATTTCTGCTCAAGGCAGTAAGTACTTGACTGGCCTTGCCAATAGGTCATTGTGTAAGTTAATTTATTGATTGATTCTGTGAACACAATGCTACAGTTTGTTGGCGTTTCAGATTGCTGATAAGGCACTCCTGTAGTTCAATTTTACTCAGAACATGGCATCTATTTCTCTTTATGTTTCCGAAGTCCAGGTACTTTTCTATCTAGACATCCCCTTGCCCAAATCTTTCGTTTTCTTACTGTAATGAAATCTCTTCAGACCCCAGTGAAAAATGGACCTTTATTCTGACAGCCTCTGCTGAACCCAAATTTCTATGTCTACCTCATAGTGACAAATTTACATGGGGGTTTGATGAGAGGAATTGATATTCTGAATGCTGCTCATGAAGAAAACCTTGTGCCCAGGAGAAGTGCTTCTATAATTATCATGTTAACAGATGGCCAGCCAAACGTAGGTAAGTTTGTGTTGGATGGAATAATAAAGAGAGTTCATTAACTAACAAAAAATGCTAGTTAAAATTGGCCTTGATCTTTGACTTCTGGATATTTTCATGATTTAAATGCTACTGTATCAGCATCATAGTACTAAATTAAGATTTTGGTAATGTCTCCTAAGAAATCTGAACATGACAAGTCACGTTTGATTTTGTGATCATTTTATCTATTTTTGAAAACAACTGAAACATTTCCTGGCTTGATGCAGGTCTATCAAATACTCAGGAGATTGAGAAAGCAGTAAAGAAGGCCATTGATGGCAGATACACCTTATACAATCTTGGTTTTGGCGGTGGCGTCGACTATGGCTTCTTGGAGAGGATGGCACTGGAGAATAAAGGATTGGCCCGTCGGATTTATCCTGACTCTGATGCAGCTTTGCAGCTTCAGGTGTAGTAATTACCATTTACATGAGATCAGAGATACATTAGGTCAGATAACTACACACACGTTCTTATTTTCAAATAATCCAAATCCCAGTGTGTAATCTGATACTGAGATACTCCAGAGTCCGCTGTGATCAGAGTATTAAAATCATAGAATAGTTTGAGTTGGAAGGGACCTTTAGTTGCATGTAATTTTCCCCTTCCCATATATAAGCAGGAAGTGCAAGGACGGTAACAGGGAGATACTGGGGGCTATGGCAGGGAGTTCAAAACTTGGCATAGGGTGACACAAGTCACAGCTCTGAAGGACACTCTGGTGGAATTGCTGCAATCATTGTGTCTCCTGTACCTCACAGATCATGTGGTTAATGTCATGTTCAGGGACAAGAGGGGTAACAGGTCATAAAGCTCTAGATATTCTGTCTTTAGAAACTTACTGCAAGCAGGTGTATCTTATCACACTCCTGAGGCATTTTAGAGTTGTATAAGACATGGCAACAGGAATAGGCCATACAGGGTTGACTTTTTTTACTTCTCACCTTCCAATGGCAGCCATTCAAAGAATTCACCAAAGAATTGGACGTTGGATTTCACTGCAAGCTCTGCTAAAATGAAATACCCAGTCTCCTCTGATTATGTTGTCATGTCAGTCTCTGCAGAGAAGAGATCTAGAAAATTCTCTGTCAAATAGTGGGAAGCTTGGGATCCCTCTTGATTTATATTGATGGAACTCATCATCCACAGAATGTCGTTCTCAAATATTTTTTCCTCTCTTTTAGCAAGACTGAAGAGTCTGTATGTCCTTTCTCATTTCCATTATTTGTAGATTTCGGGGGCTTGCACTCTGAGATTTAACCAAATATCTATATATTTCTTAGAAAATACACTTTTAGTTTTCATTGCTGAAATAGCAAGATGTTTCTAGTTACAGATCTACCCACGAATTAAAGAAACAATGATAGTTAAGTGTTCCTTTTCTTTTTTTTAATCCTACAGGGGTTTTATGATGAGGTGTCAAATCCCATGCTCATAGATGTGGAGTTAAACTACCCAGAAAATGAAATATCAGACCTAACTACAAACAGCTTTAAGCATTTCTACGATGGGTCTGAGATTGTGGTGGCTGGGCGCTTTGTAGACGGCAACCAAAACCATTTGTCTGTAGATGTAAGAGGTGAAGGTGTAAGTATGGATTTCTTTGACTTATGTAAGCTACACAAAATCTCTTAATGTGTCTTTTACCTCTATTCTGATGAACAAAAATGCCATGTGAATGTGGGAACTGGGTTATGTTCTGTAGTGTACACCTTTAAACTTCCCAGAAACAATGGGACAAAATTCCTCATACAGCACTGGCAATTTCCTGGGCAAGTGCTGTGTAGAACCAGACTGGTTTTCAATTTTATAAGATTTTCAGGTTTGAAGGTCTTAATTTTTGGGAAGTTCTGACAGTCCCTGGCTACTTGTGATGCAGAGAATACTCTCACTCCCAACAGGCTAATGATGCCCTGTCATACACAACAGAGCAAGGTGCTGAGCAAACAGCTCAGGCTTTCCAAGAACAACAATACATATTTGGAGAGTACATTGAAAGGCTCTGGGCTTATCTTACCATTGAACAACTCCTGGAAAAACGGTAATTATATCTGGAATAATACCTTAGCTCTGAACCCTTACACCCTCTGACTCCTGCAGCTTCTAGGATGTGAAGCTGGCATTCACGTCCCACTGAGGTGCCGATGGAAAACATAAAAATCAGTGAGGGGAATCCACCAACCTCTTCTTCTCCCTAGCCTCAATATTCCTCTTTCAGGTTGCAAATTAAACAGTTTTAAATTATTGCAAGTATAAAGCACAGTTTTGCCTTTCTCTTGGATAGCCAGTAGAATCAGAAGTGCTCTTAGACTGTAACAAGTACATCTTATTGATAAATTACCTGCAGAGACATGACTTCACTTTAAAGTAAAATATTTAATCTGAAGTTTGGTGAGTAATTCAGCAATCACTGATGCTGGGAGTCTCTTCCTGTATTCAGCATTACAGCTACAGGAGAAGAAAAGGAAAACCTTACAGCTCAAGCCCTGGCTCTCTCACTGAGGTACAAGTTTGTAACACCACTGACATCCATGGTGGTAACAAAACCAGAAGAAAATGACAATGAAGAAGGGATTGCTTTTATTTCTAAATGCAGCAAAAATCATAGAATAGTTGTACTGTATTTGAAGGTATAGACATCTTCACAATTGTACTGTATTTGAGAAGCCAAAAGTTCCTTTGGTGTTCCCCAACAAAGGCTTTCATGGGGGCCCAGTTTTAAATATGTATCTGAAAAATCTACTTTCCAAGCCTGGCATGTGTGTGATTTATGCAAAATTATTTCTCATTGTAAAGCTCATTTCCATCAAACCATCCTTCATTACTAAATCATATGGGCAATTCTATAAATTTAAAATAAATGTATTTTAAACTAAATATAAAAACTATGTTAGTTTTTATATTTAATTTGAAATAAATATATTTTAAACTAAATGTAAAAACTATGTTAGTTTTTGTATTTAGTTTAAATATAAAAAAGACCCTGAAAACCAAGAAATATTTCTAATCTAATAATCCAGCTATATTCAGATGACTTCCCATCACTTTCTCCTTTATTTTTCCACATACTTCAGCCTAGGGGTAGATGTAGTAACCTCTTTCCGCATGAGAAGGGAAAATTTGCGTGAGCTCTTCCTCAGGCAGGATGTATCAGGTTGTAAAAAGTTTGAGATTACATATGTAAGACACAGCAGTCATATATATTGCAGAAAGAGAAGCAATTGCATTGAAAGTACACAATTTGTTTTCAACTCCTCTGAGTTAGGCTAATTATGAACTCCTTGCTCAGTGAAACATTGTCCTTTCCTGCAGTTCAGCCTCTCTGTTTAACCCCTCTGTAACAAATACTCTTCCCCTTTGGCCAAGCAGGGCAATGCTCTCTGCTCAGTGAGCCCCCAAGCCACCCTAACTTCATCTCCATGTATTGTTTGAGCCACCCTCACCCTCATCCTACAGGTCTGACAGAGGCTTTCCAGTCTCTTCTATCAGCATCCTTTATTTTTTCCCCAAACTTTTGCTTAGAACCCCTAAAGGTTCCTTGCAGGCTCTGTGTGGGCTCTCTGCTGCCTTCTGGGTGAAAAACTTTCTAATCTCCTCATTTTGGCCTAGGAACATAAGGGATTTTAGCATAACAGAGATACTGGAGATCAGTGAGATTTTTTTCAGCTGCAGTAAGTCCTGAAACCAGTGAATTGCTAAGCGCCCTTCAACTCTGAATAATTCTTCAGGCATTCTGCTGATAAATTTTTGCATTATTTTTCATAACTCTTATAATGGAATACTGACATAAAACCGCTTCATGATTAATTTAACATTCAAGTCACTACACAGCATAATGACTTTAAAGTTTGCAGCTGGCCTCCATAAGATAGAAACCCCCAAACATCTGACAGAAGTGGCACCCACTCAGTCATCTTCAGTTCTTTGCTTTCCCTTTCCAGGTACTTGTAGTACCAAGGCTCTTTTCTGAACCTCTTTCCAAGGAAATCTTCTCTGTATATAGATAGCATAGAGCAGTAATAGGAGAAAATACTCAAAGTACTGCTCCTGTATAAGAAAAGAAAATAATTTTACTCACCCTGAAGTCTCAATTCACAAATCAATTCACTGAATCATCCAGTCAGTATAAATAGAATCATCCAAATGCCTGGAAAACCACAAAATAGTAAAACCAGTGAGGAACATTTTGCAATATAGGTATGGGACAAGAATAAAACAATTCCAAATAGAGCTCTTGTCCCATACATAATAAATTGTAGTTCTGCTGCCCCACATAACAGCTTTTTACTTTGAGTATGTTTCTGTTTGATCTACAAATAGTGGGTTGTATCCTTGGGAAGAAGTGGCATTGCAAAATACTGAAGATAGCTTGTTGAGTTGTCAAACAGTTTTAATGTTTTTACAATGTTTTAATAGGGTCAGAATCCTTCCTGTTTAATTGTATAACTGAAACTGTACATTTCTCTTTTTCTTCCTTTTACTTCTTACCTGCCCGTGGTAACAGCTGAAGGTATGTACATTTCTTATTAAATTTACTTAGTATTTTTAATAGAGATAGATTTCCTACATCACTTATTTGATCTGGGATGCAAATCTAACAAATATTTTCATAAAGTTCTTATGGAATTAATCAAGATCATGTTATAAATAGGTATACAACTTCTCAGATGGATAAGTTTGTAAACAGTGCTTTCAGTTCAGTTCCTGTCTCTGGTGATTGCAGCATCCCACCACCACAGAGAGTAAGTTGCTCTCCAGGGCTGGCACTGGGGACTTCCAGGGACCTGTGTGTAGCAATCTCATGCAGAGATGTCTTCATTCGTGCCATGATTGCCACTTCTAAAGCACAAAGCCCTGTCTTCAGACACCCTGACAGAATTTCAGATGTAGAAAGAGCAGAAGACTAGAAAAATGTGTGGAAGCAGGCGGGCAATTCTTACTTGCCAGAAGTACAGTTTAGAATAAGGTGGCCCAGAGGGATCAGGGAAAAGCAGGTTTTCCCAGTCCCACACAGAGCAAACCCCGTGCTCTTGGAGAAGTAACGTTTTTGCTGGAAAGCAGGGTGTGCTTTCAGCCCCTTCAAGACTGTTGCTTTGTAGCACTATTAAATGAACTGTTCTGACTAAATTTTTACTTTGTAATATTTAAAAATGTATACATAATTACAAGATTTTTTGGTTGGTTTTGGAGGAAGGAAGGAGGTGGGCGAGATTGGGTTTTGTTCTTTGAAGTCTCTAAAATAATATTTTGTTTCATTCAAGCAGGCATGTTTCCAGGTCGTTTGGTGGGTAAGTAATTTAATTTCAATTTTTGAATGGAACAGGATCTGCCAACTGAAATTACCAGAGGCAGAGATACCTTTTCTGGCAGTACAGCTGCACTTAACAAATACCACAAAATTCTGCTCACTGCTGAAAACACACTTAAAGGTTGAACAATACGAGGTGACAAAGTTTCAGCTAAATAGTTTATAAGGAGTAAATTCCTGCTCATCAAACCACCATTTTTTCCTGAAAGCTGTTGCCCAGGAGCAGAGGATGGACTTCATTTTGGATTTCCTTTGGAATTATATAAAGCAAGGGACTACGATGTCAGCATCTCTGGCTAAGTTAACGTGTTCAGTCACTTGTACAAAAAACATCTGTTTTATTCAAGAGACAGCAACTGATTCACCAAATTGCTGGCTGGGCAATCCTGGAAATGGGAGAGTTAGATTTATGTTTTTGCTCTGGAGATTAGTGCCAGCCTCTCTCTCTGTCTCTGTCTAATTTTTTCGAGTCTTCACTGAAAAGACTTAAATGCATTCTGGAAAAGAAACCAAACAAACAAATGTCAAAAAGTCAGAAGTTTTCAATGGATGATGTTGCATTTCCTTGCTGATAGCTTAATCCTCAAGTCTGAAATATTTGTGTCCTACAGATAGATTGCTTGGGCTATATGGAAACCCTCAGAGCAATTTAGACTATAAGTGAAATCTGTCTCTATCCTGAAGCTTTTTTTGATTCAAAAGCAGCACACAAACTGTCATTCCATAGACTACATGCTTTGAAAACTAGGATGCAATTGATGATTTACCTAGCATGTTAACTCCCTGACATCTTACATGGACCATGCAATTTCCCATTTTGGTGTGAGTTTTTCTAACAACTTTCTTTTCTTCTGCAGCTCCAGCATTATATCACACATATGCATCACCACCCACATGGTATACTAGTGGTGAGTAGTTCGAGTAGTGTCTGTCTGGGAGAACAGAAGAGGGTATTTAAGGCTAAATTAGACAATTCTCACGAATATTTTCAATAATTCCATAAAAGCAGCCATTTTTCATTTTTAAGGGCCGAGTATTTTGATTTGCTTTAAGCATCTCTCAATGTCTTTTAAAGATCAAGTAATTGAAATTACTTGTGGTAATTTTCTCAGTCCTCCTTCCCACCACTAGGTTTTGTGTTGATAACTGCCTGTTTTCTATTAAATAATTTATGTTTAGTTATTAAATTTAAATATTAAGCAATATTAAATGCTCTTGTGAAGCTTTGACCCTGTGTATCACTATAGAGACACCAGTGATTTGCCTTTACAGTTGATGGAGATCCACACTTCATTATATCAGTGCGACAAAAAAAAGATGCCATTTGTTTCAATATCAATGAAAACCCTGGTATGGTCTTGAATTTAATAAGTGACCCAGTTACAGGTGAGTTTTTAACTTTTTTTTAAATACAGGATACTTCTAACAAAATGTATTTAAAGGCTATTTCTTTATAATGCATGAGCTTTTTTTCCCAGCAAAGTTAGCAGGAGGTCCTGTAGCTATGATAGGGTATCATTACCATGACTGTTTTCACTTCTTAGAGCACAATAAACTTTTAAACTTAGTTTGAAAACCACTGTGAGGGTTGAGAGTAGTAATTTGTCTCAGTGAGTTGTAGTAGAAGCAATAGAATAATCCTTAGGTTGCCAGTTCGTGGAATATCTGGTAAAGAGAGACTGATGTCACCCAGACTCTCTGTGCCCATCACAAACGCTCTGTGCTTTGGGGAAAATTTAACTTCTCTCAACAAAATGATGGTTAGCTTTGTGGTAATTCACAGAACAACCCCCAGAACTTCATTTTACTTTGGTAAAAATATGCACAAGTAATTCTGATCTATTTTTCAACTCATATTTAATTTCTTAAGTTTTTGTTGTTAAATTTTCAAGACACTCCTTGACATCAGTTGGTCAGGTCCTGTCTATAAAACATACTTGTTGTTTCATTTCTGTATTAGGCATCACAGTCAATGGAGAACTTATTGGTGATAAGAGAGCAAATAGTGATGCAAAGATCCAAAACTCATATTTTGGAAAACTTGGCATTGCAAATAAGCACCTGAATTTCAGGCTGACAGTAACCCCTGAGACAATCACAATCCAGAATGCTGATGAAAAAACAGGTTTCACCTGGCTGGACTCAGTCACCTTGCAACAAGCAGGGTAAGATTTACAGAACGGGTATCAGGCTCTTGTGTTACTTTCTACACTTCTTAAAATATTTTAAATGTGGATCAATAATATACTTCTAAGATTTGTTGTGTGAATCTACAAACAAAATCGATTCAAACCCCGCTGGATTCTGCTCTCTACTTTGTTGTGTAACTGCTGAATTAATCACAAATTCCTCTGCTTGGAATAAGTAAATGAAGATTTTTCCCTGATTTTCTATTACTATGACTAAGGTAAAACTAGATTTGGTACTGTGCTTAATGTAGCAGTGTCTTGCAAATACTTAAGGAGTAACTTCAGACATAGTGTGTAATCTTTCAAAGGCATAATAATGTTCCATAAAAAAAAATCTCCATTTTAAAAATGGAACTTGTGGCAGTTACAGAATGGGTATATATTTTCCTGTCAGCAGGTATATTTCTCGTGGGCTCTGTTACAGAATCATTTATACCTGTGCAGAAGGTTTATGAAAGGAACAGGCAACATTGTCTCTTCCTCCTCCTTTACATTTCATTGTGTAGAATAAAATTCCTGCCTTCTCAAAGCCTGGCAGTGCAGCAGAAAGAGCAAACTGTCATTCATACACATGCTTTTTTTATTGTGATAAATACATGGACGATATCACTAACACAATCAGAAGCAAATCTTCTCTATCCTAGCTCTAAAACAGGTAGTTTGGGAGTTGACTTCTCTAAAAAACTAAAGGAAAAAATTGTCATGTAGCATCCGGGCAAGGGAGTGATGGTTTTATCAATAGAATTTGTATTACTGAGCACCAGGTGCTGTATCTACATAACATAAACCTGTCCGTGACTAGCTACACTGTTAAAGGACAGGTTTTGCTAAAATCATCTTACTGAAAAGTTTAAAGGCCCCATATCCTTTTCCAGTGTCATTTAATGTGATTCTGTGACTGTGAGCACACAGAGAGACCGCCGTGGACCAAACTAGGCAGCAAACCCTCTCTCTTAAAAAACACTGAGTAGTTTATAAAGCCACATTTTTTTCTTCTTCTCACATTTCTTCCTGTTGCTATTAACTCTGGTAAACACAATGCTCTAAGTCATGTTTTTCTTTTTTCCTCAGTTTAACTTTGATAATTAACAGAAAAAAAAATCTGGTACTGTCAATGGGCAGTGGTGCCTCATTTGTTGTGGTTTTGCACCAAGTGTGGAAGAAACATCCTCTCCACCAAGATTTCCTAGGACTCTATACATTGAAAAGTGATAAACTCTCTGAACAGACCCACGGATTATTAGGTATGACTTTCTTTAGTGTTTCCCTGCTGATCTTTCCTTATGAAGCTACATAATTTATAGACAGAATATTGTACTTGTGCTGAGAATAATCACACCCAGAAATTTCAGAGATCAACACATGCATTATTTGATTTTAAAAAAGCTGAGAACTTGGAAAACATGTGATAAATACAATGGACTAGACAAGACACCAAGTGAGGATATCTTGAAGGATATCTAGAAAAAGCTGTAATTGTTCTGTGCAGTCAGAAGCTGGAACTTACACCCAGATAATGTGGATACAGTTCTGGGTTATAAACAGAAAATAATACCAATAATACCATAGGCATATGTTCAGCCTTAGCTAAAACTTGGTGTTTGCTTATCCAGTCAAAACCCTGAAGGCACACGGAAACCAGCACGGGAATGTAGAAATTCTGGGATTTCCACTTGGTTTGCTTCTGTTTGAATGCCTGAAATGGTAATTTTGGCTTCCCTTTCTAGGACAGTTTTTCCGGCCCATTGACTTCACCATACTTGAAATTCATCCTGGGTCTGATCCCAAGAAACCAGATGCCACAATGATTATTAAAAACAATGAACTGACAGTAACAAGGTACAAAATAATGAAGTTCTCAGCAAATACTTAGGCAAGATTGCCTTGTCCAGGTGCAGTTCCTACCTCAGTACTCCCATGGCTGTGTTTTCCCTTGCAGGGGCTGGCAAAAGGATTACAGAAGAGATCCTAAACACGGGGTTGATATTCCTTGCTGGTTTGTCCATGACAATGGAGCTGGGCTGATAGATGGTGTTCACACAGATTATATTGTTTCCAGTCTCTTTTAAGCAACTACAACTTCCTCCAAATTCACAGGCAGACAATATTTGTCTGAAAAGAGCAGTATTTTCAACATATAAGAGCTATTCAAAGCATATAAGCATACCATGTTTGGTCCAGACAATGGTCCTTGATGGATGATGGATTCTCCTAGAGAGGTTTGCTGTGTATTTGATCCAATCTGAAGTGCGAGATCCCTTCCTCTGAAATGTCCTCCTTACTAGATTTAAAATTCTGACTTAAAATGTTACTTTGTAAAACATAACAGAAACCCTCTATCCAGTTTTTAATCAGTAATTGAGTGTCAGGAGTGATTAAATAAAAGCATCAGTACTCAGTGCCTGGTTCTGTTATTCCAACAGCTCAATGTTCTCATTCCAGTTTCACAAAGCCCAGGGTGCCAGATGTGTTTTGAAATTGAGCACAAGAGGACATCTGACAGCCCAGCCCAGATTCTGGGATAACCCCGTGGTACTTGGAACCACCTGACCTCCTGACTGTGCAGTGCTGAGGGCTGCTGCCAGCACAGGAGGTGACTGTTGGCATCCAGGACTTCTGTATTTTAACATTTTAATCTGAGCCTAACTTTTGAATATCAGAATCTTTATAAATTAATGAAACACCACAGTTGCAAGCAGCGCTCACATTTAAGTAATGATAGCTCTCTTGGACTGTATCTTTCTTGAGTAAGACTCTTTCTTCTGTTCCCATGAAAGAATTTATGAGCACATTCAGGGCAAGTGCCCCATTTATTTATATATTCATCTTTTACTGCAAGAAATTGCAAGCTCTTACTTCTAAAGCAAAAAACCCAACCAACCAAAAACATGTTCTCTCCGCTCCATTTTTCTTATTTACTTCAAGACTTTTGTTAATCAAATCAGCCACAAAAAGGCAGTTGTGGTCTCATATGGAAAAGCAGAAAATTCCCCAACAGTAGTAGGACAAGAGAAGTCATTGTGTGGAAAACTAGAACGCAGACACACAGAGAAAAGAGGAGTGTAGTAGGAGAAAGAGATGATATAAGATGTGATGGGTTAAATTGAAAGAACAAGGATAGAAGTGAACAAAAATGCATCAGAAAAATCAAAGAGGAAAAAAATTGAGGAAAAATATAGTTACTGTAAAGTTATGGGAGATACAGGCCTTTTTGAGGAGCAAAATCCTTTACTGAAAGCAGCGGTTTCATAGAAGAAAAAAAATATGTGAGGGGAGAGGGTACCACAGTGGCTGCAGATCTTTGCTTGCAGAATCCAGACAGAAATGGTGAAAGAAAACAGTAATTTCTACAGAAGATAGTAAGTGACTGAAAAACAAGGAAGGCAGGGAGGGCAACAGGAAGGAGTGAGAGATGACCAGAACACTGGAACTAGTAAGGTTAAGTTTACATGGTTCTAAATTTTTACTGTAAGAGAATTAAATAGATGGAGTAGAATGAAATAAAGCAAAGATCCATTTTGGATCCTGAGACAGGAGCTGTGGCACTGCCCCTCAGGGCTGGTCCTGTCCTCACCTTCTCCATTGACACAATAAAGCAGAGCAGTGGACAGCAGACCTTGACCTACCTGGCTGGCAGAGTTTGGGCACAAGGCAGTCCTGGGCCAGCCAGAACTTTGCTGTTTGTTTTATGGGGACGAAGCAAATCTCTGGAGCTGGCAGGAGTCTTGTCTGTGGCTGAACTGGGAGCCACGAGTTGCTCTCGGGGGCTCTGGTCTGCTTTTGCATGGCTCCTGTTCAGTAAGTGCTCCAAGATTCCTGCAAGGTAGGAGATAACAGCAAATGTAGCTAAAGGTAACAGGGAGGGCAGAGAAAAGCAGCAGACAGATGCTCATAGTTAGATAAAACATTTACTCCTCCTGCTGATGGCTGCAGTGCTGGTTAAAAGAGAAGTGTGGGGATATGTCCTGTGAGATATGTATAGATCTGTTACATGTACACTGACACTATTTTGCATTGGAATTAGAAATTACAGAATGTCAAATATTCATTACTGCGTCTGCCTTCAACTTCTGAGCAGGGGATGGGAACACAGGAAATCAGAAACCCACCAGAACTCACTTTGTGGCTTGGAAAGCACAGGAGGGGAGTCACTAAACAACAAAGACACAACTCAAGTGAAGAAGAGTGGCATGGCTCCTACTTACAGAATGGAAAGCACACGTGCAGAGGGGAAGCAGCACTACATAGATTTGGGAGCTGCAGTAGCCAGGCACACCAACGACTTTGGGCTGCTGCAGAAAGCACAGAAATCTCTGTCAGCACTACTTGTCTATTCAAAGTCAGGTAAAATCTTTGAACAATGTGAAGAGTTTCTATTGTACCTTAATAAATTCCCTGGCCCAGAGCTTCTTTGCAGCAATGGAGAACTGCATTAGCAGGGCAGCAGCTGCCTGGGGAGCCTCAGGCACTGCAGTTTGAGTGCACCTCTCAAGCATGGCTCTACCTGCCTGACCCTCACTTAAAGCAGAGGGTCCCAGGCGAAAGCTGCCCCAGCCATGAGCCACTGCTCCCTGACCAGCACTGTTTCTCTCCCTGCAGCTGGCAGCAGGGGACACATAGACACCCTATAACTGAAAGCAGGCAATACTTAATTTGCAGTAAGTCTGCTGATATAACCCAAGATCAACAGCTTGTGATTCAAATCCCGAGTTCATCTATAATGGAAACAATCAGATTGGGAAGCCTGTTTTTGATGCAGTGAAACGAGCAATCTGGTGCTTCCAGTTTCCAAATTCCACATTGTTTGTCATGTAATTTGTCCAGCAAAATCAGCACCTTGAAAGTACAAGCAATTCACACAAACATATCTTGGCATCATGTCTGCACAGTTCTTTTAAAAAACAGCTTCTAATTACACTGTTTGTTTTAGCTTATTGACTTTGGCAAGAAATTGTTTCTCTTTGAGTACATTGCTTTAAAATAATAAGGTTTTTCCAGTTATATATTATTGGCAGGATAGAAAGCAACTTCTGTTAAACTGCCTACAATGCTGGCATATTTATGGGTTCAAAGATACAAAGGAACTGAAATTCTAAAACAAAATCATTTTGGAATTAAAACTTACAAAAAGCGGAAGACTGAAACTACAGCTTGGATTCCTTGGGCAGAGGCTTCTGTGTGTTTACTCTGCAGTGTTACCTCCGTGCACAGCAGGTTAGGTTTGAGCTGCTCATTATTTGTAAAACATCTTCCAATGTTTGCAAAATGTATGAAATGGGGCCAAAAAAAGCTGCTAACTTTTGGGGTTGAAATGCTGTCTTTTGCAAGCAGAGTTTTGCAACCAGTCAGTGGCTGTTCTGCAGATGTTTTCAAAAGGGAGCCTCAGAGACTTTTGCAACAATGAACCTCACCACAGCAGGCGTGGGTTTGTATCCCACACAAAGCCCTATTCACTTGCTGGTTTCATGCTTTGAATGGTCTCACAGAACAACCTCCAAGAGAACCGCGATACAGCAGTGAAATAGAAAATGAGAGACATGGTAAACTAATACTGCCTTAAAATTCATGGCGTTTTCACAAAACATATGGTTCAAGAACACCATCATTTATAACTGGATAGAGTTTTAGAAATCTGTTACTGTTTGCATGACCCATTTGTTGGCTTGGATGATGCCACTACTGATTTTTATTTGGAAACCTAAGTCCATATGTCCATATCAAACTGTGAGCTGATAATGTCAATTTTATTTAGTTCATTCATATAAATCTTCAACAACAAAACCACATTGCAGATTAGAAACCATTTTCAAGTAGCAAACAAGCAAGCACAGTCATATCTTGAAAGTATAATTATTTCAAGGTAAAATATTTGTGACGTTTATGTATAGAGTAACAGTAAGACTTTAACTGTGTGCTTTTCTTGATGAAAGTATCAAAAATACTTGAAACAGCTTCATTTGCATAGTTTTCTTCACAGAAACTTTTTTTTCTAGGGAGTTAGATCTATTGACCAGCAGGAAACGGGATCACTGGCTGACTCAAGCCTGTAATCTTTCTTGTACAACCTGAAATGAGAACAAAACAAGAGAAATTGTGATAACACAATCAAAGGGCAGAGCCAGAATTGCCCTGATGTGCAGATGGCACCAGGATTTGTAGGCCTGTGTGGGGAGAGCTGCACCTCAGCACTCCCAGGACCTGCACACTCATACCATTTTTTCCCCATCACAGACATGTGCGAAAAGCAATTGAAGGATAGAAAATTTTTCTCATGGTAAATCCAACTGAGGAAACACCCTCCCTGTCCAGGAAAACGATGCAAGCTGCAGCCCCAGGGTATAATTATTTCCCCCCAATGAAATAGGAGCCTTGAGCCCTGTAGCATCACTTAAACAACAAATTCAGGCTGTTTGGGAAAAACTAAAGTGCAAGTTATTTACACCAAAGAAGTGTGTTCTTACAAACACTCCCTCAGTTTCATTTCTTTTGATCTCTGGTATTTGCTGATAAAGTACAACTCAAAGCACACACATCCTCCATGTCTGTTACCTGGAAACTCTGTGCTCAGATCCAGACACGCTCAGGAGTCTTTCCACAGCTCTCTGATTGTTGTTGGAGTTGTCCCCAAATTGTGCTTTTGAATAAAATTGACCTAAGCAGCAGACACACAAATTATTTAAAAATACAAACCAGCTGAGTGTTACTGTTTGCTTAACCCAAATGGCAGCTCTAACACCAGGAGAGCAGCTCTTTATCTCAGAAAACAAACCAAAGACCACGTTTGGATACTCTGTCAGTAGGTTTAGAAAATTCCCATTTCAGCTGTGATCTCCTGTTATCCTTAACACTCTCCATGGCAAGGTTCAGCCTTGCTCTGATGAGTTTTCACAACTATTTATTTCTTGTGGTTTTTGGAATATGCAGCCTCTCCGTTTGCAAAGTTTCCAAAACAACTTCAACTTAGGTCCCACCAGAATTTTTGGAGCCGAGACATTCAGGAGCAGCTGGCTTTCATTTTCTAACCATGATTGTTTACAATTTTATGTCCATTATTTATAGTCTATTATTTGACATCAAATGAATCTGCTGCTGCAATCATGTCATTCCACAGCACTGTTGGGGTTGAGGCCAACTATTATCTGTGTCTTATTTTAACATCTTCTAAACCCATAATGGACTACTTAGGGTTGTGCTACTGGTGAGTGCAAAAGCATTGTGTTATGTGTGTTGTTTCCAGGGTGAGACCTCCCCTCTCCAGGATTGTTGGGCAGTAATAGTTAAATGTCCACAAAGACTTAATTAAATGCAAAGTTTCTCAAGAACTCCCTGAAACAACCCAGCTACTCTCTTATTCCAGGAGCTGAGTTACAAGACCATTCTTTGCTGGACACATCCATAACGATACATACCCAGAACTCCACTGACTTTGTCTGAAAAGCGGTCGGCGTTCAAGAAATAGAGCCCAAGGAAATCATCTGGAAACCTGACCAAGGAAATTTTTACTGTGACCGTATCAGGCAGTGATACTGTAACGCTCCTTTCCTTTTCAACCGACACTCTCAGCCTAGGAAGTAAATGATGAAATTATTTCTGAGAAGAATGTGAAGAAAGAATATGTATTTAACTGACATTAATTAATCAAAACAATTTCATTTTTGCCTTTTATCTCTTTGCAATTGCATTTTTCCTGATCTGTTTGTAGTTATTTTTAAGCTAGAAAATATTGAGTAGAATCTCTTTTCTCTCTGTGTTGCACAACAGGTCTTGCAAATAGGCCAGTGAAGAATTTTTTGCTGATGAATACACCTTATTATCCATAATGACAAGAAATGCTTGGATGGGAAAAAAAATATTTCTCACCATTTTAATGAGAAAAAATGTAGACTAATAAAATAATTCAATCTGTTTTATGAACAAGTCAAATAGTTTTTTCTTGGATATTTCACAAGTTTTTTCAGACCTTGCCTTTCTTCTGAACCATTAATGTTATTGTTATCCCAGGTGAGCTTGCAGAACATAAATGCCACTGTCATTTTACTCCTGCAGACAGGTTTGACAAAGCCACCCCCTGAGTGCTGGTGCAAGGGCTCGGGTGCTGGATTGAAGCAGGAGGATCATTCTGCTTGGCAAATTATACTGGGACATAAATCCAGCAAGTTCTTGGCTCTGTTTGGATTACAAGAATAATTGAAAGCAGTTGTTGTAGGACTTGTTATTGTCTAGAACTGCGTGTGGGGGAGCAGCCATGTGTGTCCTGCCTGCCCCAGGCCAGCACTGGATCCTTGTGGAGACTTATTCCAGCAACAAAAAAAGGCTGGGGGAGCCAGCTACACTCAGCCCTTCCTTGTGGTAGTGAAGGATCCTGCTCTAATTACTCTAACAAATAAAGTCTGCTTTTAAAGTATCCCTTCTCCTACAGGAGGCATTTAGTTACACACAGCTATTCCAGCACTTTATGCCTGCCCGTAAAAAATGTCAGCTGCCCAGATGGGAGTTATTGCCTAAACTGAGGAGGAGGAAAACCCCAGCCTGTGTGGAGCCAAGTGCTGTATAAAAGGGACAGTAAATGTCAAAGCCATCACTTGGCAGCGCTCGCTCTGCCCGGGAGGAACACAAAGTAGCTGCTGGTGGCACCAGGGCTGCTCTGCGTGGCTGTGGGTCCTTTCCTTTGGAACATAAATACATGAACAGCAGGCTGGTGGTGCAGTTGTTCTGGTTCTCTTTAACAGGCATGGAGAATTAAAATCAAACCTGTTTCATTCTCCATATTTGAAGTGGGGGATTATGAAGATACCCTGCTGCTATTCACACTGATATACTTGCTGGATAAGGACATTTGGAAGCAATCACTTCAGGAAAAGGGGAAGGTAGAGGCCTGACTGAACAAAGACCTGCCACATTTTCAAGTTTAGGAAACGACAGGAGGTGTTTCTTACCCCTGGATGGTGGAGGAGGCTGACTTCATCCATGACAGCCAATCGTTCTTGTTATTGTGGCTTACAAGGATTGCATGAGTGTAGACGTGGATTTGCACGGGGGGATTCACGTAGTTAATATCAAACTGCACAAAGTGATTTATTCCATTTCCAAGTTTCCCCGTCACAGTGAGCCCTTTAATACAAATTTGTCAGGTGATTCTTCTCTTAAGGTACAAGTGATCTTAATATACCTGCTCCAGTTTTGTTATTGAAACAACTTAAGGGTCTCAAATCTAGTTTTGTGGGGCACAGTACCCTGGATTTCAGCTCCACATCCCCCAAGACTGTGGTGGGGTCACTAGAGCCTGTTTAACCCCATGCTTCCACCTCCTGCATACCGGTGTCTCTGTTCCATAATCAGAGCAGGTGCCTGGTGCTTGGGCCATGGTTCCTTGAGTACAGGAGCACAGAAAAGCTGCTGTGCATCCAGAGCATGCACCTTTCTGTTGGCACACACGGACCATGAGGTTTAAGGTCTCTGCATCCTCCAAAGCCCCAAGGGCTTGGTAAGAGAAAACCCTAAGGACCAAGGATATGAGGAGGAGGTGACCCTCAACAAGCCGTGTGAGAAGTGCCCCCAGCTGTTGCACCCTTCATATTGCCTAACAGAAAGGCAGAATTTACCACAGCCTCTCTGGTCAGTGCAAGGCAGCAGGTATGAGATGGCTCTTTATGAGAGGGGGCTATTCCCAAAGACACCAACTGCACTCACAGACCCAGTGACTCTCCTTGCCTTGGTATTGGGGTAACGTGGCTCACTCACCTTGCTCAGGATCTGACAGCAGGTGGACAGAGCTTTGTGCTCTTTTATCAATATTTAAACAGATTCTTTCATTCTGTCTGGGTAATTGCAAGAGAAGTTGTGGATGCTCGTGGGCTGAAAAGACAGAAGAAATATATCAGCAACAAAAAAAATCTAGCCTGTGCCTTGGATAGGCACAGCAAAAATAACTTATAGATCTATACCTAAAACATCAGTTATAGCTTTTATAGGATAGAATGATTAAAAACAAAGTAATAATTGTTGAAAAGCACACCCAGACACAGCACCTTGAAATGAATGAAAACAACAGATATTTAAATATAGAGTTTACTAAGGACAATGAGCCCTTAAAAAAGCTTAGGCTGAAGATCTGTTGTACTGCATTTCTTATATCTTCGAGCCAGAGAGGTTTTCTCATGGAACATGGGGATATTTTTTACTTAAATGGAAAGAACTAGCCAAGGTTTGCAAGAAGAGGTAAAAGATGTTCACGGAGTTGATGTGGTCAGAAAAAGCACTATTGCATGAAAAAGTGTACATTACAGTTACATTAATAATTAGAATGGGACTAGGATGTGTATCACTTACCAACAGGTTGTGCTTTTACGGTGTCTCTGAACCTGGAAACTGAAATAGTTAAAATTAGTATGAAGAGTTTCATGAAACGTTTTTCTCTAAGTCAGCTGATTAACCAGGACAAATGCTGGACAGAAGCCTTTTTAGCAGAGCTCTTCACTGACTACTATGAAGAGCTTTGCCGAAGACAAGTTGTCCCAGTGGGAAAAAAGCACAACATGCAGTGCCTGTTTCTCTCAGGATGGACCATGCCACGGGGCCATGCTCAGCTGGAGCTGTGGGAGGGTTTAGAGCTGTGTTTTCAAGAGTCACTGTGCAGTGTTGAATGCGGCACACCCAGCCCAGCTCCTCTCACCCCACTGTGAGCAGTTACCTGTTGAAGACATCTTCCTGTTGCTGCCAGTTTGGAGCTCAGAGCGCCTTCGACCTGAAAAAAGGGGGTTTCCCAATGTTTTGTTGCTTTGGGTTTATGACTTGCACATCCCTCCCCACTCTTTGAAACAGGGAATCTGTCCTGCTTGTTGCCCGCTGCATTTTCTGGATACCCTAGGACCTGTGAATTATTTTGTTTTTACATCCCTTTCTTTCAGTTTACTAATACATACTTTTCCAGATCTTTCACATTTATTATCAAGAGGTATAATATGTTTTTATTTCTGAAAAAGGACCAAGATGGTTTTCAAAAGTTTATAGTTCATTATAAAATCTCTGTGGACGGAAATACATGTAATAAACACTAAATTGTATATCAAGTGGGCATCTCCAATCCAAATGCATTTATTAAAATAAGGTTGATATGACCCTACATATGAAATGAACTTCACAGAATTATTCTGAATAGAAACAGAGGAGGAGTACTTACCAGCAGGTGACCCATTCATCATTCTATAAGCACCTGGAGAAAGAAAAGAGAGTATCTGTGTTTTGCTCATGGTTGCATCACATACCTTTCAGGAGTTTTTCTGGTCAGGGAGTTTTCTGCTCTTAGACTCTCCAGCACCACTTTGAAAGAGGCAACCTCCAAAACCAGGGCAGCATTGTAATTCCCTCAATATACTTCTGTGAAATAACTAGAGCAAAACCCAAGGTTCTTCATCTATAAAATTATTATTCAAATAAATGCTGTTTCCAGAGAGGAAAAAAATAATGAAATCATCCTGAGAAGGCATTCTTGAGCTGAATTTTTTGAAAGATGCTTTACACGTGGTAGGAAGAAGCAGAAAGCACCATTAACACCACTGATATGAAGAACTACTTTTCCTCAAGAGCATAGATAATTTTGACCTTTGAGACTTTCTGAATGGAAGATTTTCTCCCTTTGACCCTGTTATCCACTCAAAACCTGCACAGACTGTGGCAGGCATTGCTTACAATTTACTTCACACATTTTTTCAAATCTCAGAGACTTCTCTCTATAGAACAACCACCATAAACTCTTTTGTTTGGTAGGTTGGTTTGTTTGGTTTTTATTAGAGACTATGAAAATATGCCACTGGAAAAGAAGAAAACATTTACCTCCTGCTGGAAGACTGCTGGGCTTCTCATTATCTGTCAAGAGGAAGAGGGGCAGATTAGTATCATACAGTCAACACTAAATTACTTTACCCATGTAAACAGGCAAACTGGTACAAGGGGTTTGGGTGATGAGGTGTTTTGTGTTAAAGAATGGGTATGTCCTTTTATCCACTTGCAAAACTCTGAGGCCATGCCTTCCCTGCTGCGTTCATTTTTCCACTTAAATGCTACAGAGAAAAGTGTGGAACACTTTTGCATTGTCAGGAATGTAATAGTAACAGCTATTAGACTACCTTTAGTTAATATTTAAACAAATTATTTTCCATTTCAATATTAGTGCCCATTCCATCACTTCACCTTTCGGAAGAGTCCTGCACTTTTATTTTGAAAGGAAGCCAATCCCTGAACTCCTGCCTCCGATTTGCCTCGTTACATCACTATCAAATGAATCTAAGTGGAAGTCAACAACAATTAATCAGGAAGAGCAGAGTGTTTCAGAGGGGCTGTTTTTACCAGCCTCGGTGGGTTTGTTTGCCAGCTCCTTCTGCTGCTGGTCAGAGGGTTTGGTGACCACCATGGAAGTGAGGGGTGTGACAAAGCTGTACCGCAGGGACAGATCCAAGGCTTGGGCCTCCAGGGCCTTCTGGTCCTCTTCTTGTGCTGAAATACTAAAGTTTGTGTTAATGATGAAGAAATAACTTGTAGAGACTATGAACAAGTCATCTTCAGATTCCTTTGTATATTAGCTATGTCTTCACAGATATTTTTTAGTATTGAAGGGTCAGTAGTCTTACGGGGATAACTCAGCTGTTCGTGTGCCTGAAATTGTGGAAATGCTTAATTCTTTGCAACACTGGAGCCTATGTATGGTTTAATTACATAAAAATAATAGATACATGATCTATAAATTATCTTATGGACATACATACTGTTCTATTCCCTAGCTATTGCCATTTCCTTATCTACAGGCAATATTTCTGGGTGTGCAAGAACAGCTCAACACAATCCATACAACTGAAATCTATTTCACAGTAATGTCATGAAGAATGTTTTACAATGTGTTTTCATATACGTATGAAATGGAATGCTGTAGTGCTATCACAAACTGAAAGGCACTTCATGTTCAGCATACAGTAATGTAGTATTCTCCCAGTATCCTACGTTTTTGATACTGTCTGGAGAAATATTTCTGTTTCTTTGTGTTTTCTGACCATATAGTTTGTGAATAAGGAATTTGTGTTTTGAGAAGTTAGAAGTTTGTTATGTGAAGCATTAAAATCGCTTACGCTTTTTCCAGAAGCTGCTGAATGGTTAAGTAAGCCCACAGTCTCTCTATGAAATTTCCAAAGATGTATTTTTGATTTTGGAATACTTGCTCCTTCTCTTTGACATTTGCTTCTTCCTTAAGAGTCAAGTCACTTGTGTGCTGAAGTGGGAGAAAACTGACTATCAAAAAACATCTCCAGACTTTGTTTATGGTCACACTATTAGATTTAAAAGAACATCTTTCAGTACCAATTGCCCTTCAATTTTGTTCTTTCCCATTGGAAAATGCAACTCCAAACTACTAAGAAGCTTGTATTTTACATATATATTTCTGAACATGAGACAATGATGAAAAAAGGAGGTAATTAAATTGTTCTATTTCAACGTTTTTGAGATGAGTAATTGCGATTTCCTACTTCATTGTAACGATACAAACCTGAAAGTGCTTAAAAGGACAAAATATCATGGGTTTTGTAGAATTAAAATTGCTGTTTGCTTATTTGTGGATATTCTTCAAGGTTTTTCTTTTGTAGCAAATTCAAGAGAGGGTAATTTTAGCAAATTATTTGAGTGTTCAAACAATGGGAAAACAGCTGAATGCCCAAATGTAAAGAACCTATACTAAACACAAAAGACTTCTTGAAGCCTCCTATTGTGCCACAAAAGACAGAAGGGAGAGATGTTTTTCAAAATTTGTAAACGAAACACTTACTGACTGAGCTTTAATTTCTACTGGCAAAAGATCCAGCTCATTGCTAATTTTTCCAGACACTATAATTTCAGATCCTTCAAAAAACAGCTTGAAATTGTTCTTGGTTAATCCTTCAATGGAATTTTCTGGATACTGCATTTCAATTTGCATTAATATTGGGGTAGCCACTTCTTGATAAAAGCCCTGAAGAGAAGCAGTGAGACAGAGAACACATACAAATGTCAGCAAAATTGTGCAAAGCAGTATGTTGGATGTCTAAAACCCCCTTAAAAAGCTTCTTCTTTAGTAGTGCAAGTCTACTGCAAACTTAGAAATTGCCCACTTCCCCTGGACAATTTCTCTTTTTACAGTACAGAAATTTGTGAGTTTCCCAGTTTGTCTGAATGTGGCTGATTTGAGGACTTTGAGTCATGGATATATGGAGGGTACAAACCCTCAGATACCCCAAAATTGCCTTCCTCCCTCCCCTAAATTAACAGGTAAACTCAAACCCAACATTTCATCTCAGAAAATCTGTGATTTTGCTGCTAGCACTAGACATCAGCTGTAGCTGAGAGATATTTTTTCTGGCACATTCCTTCCTCCTGACCTGGAGCTGCAGGGCTGCATCAGCATTTTCATAGATACGCCGTGCTAGTCCCCCATTGCTCAGGGCCATTTTCTCCAGGAATTTATAGCTGACATCAAACCCGAAGCCAAGGCAGAAAAGAGCATATTTCCCATTGATTGCTTTCTGAATGTTTTCTTGAATTACTTCCACATTTCTCTCACCTGTAAATGACACAAAAACATACTGTTGTGGGTTTGGGTCTTTTCAAGTGCAAAAAGACCATAGCAGGTTAGTAGAAAATTCTGCCTGAAGTTTTTAAAAATAATTCAGAATAAAATACTAAAAAGATATGGGATAGAATGCTGGTAATTGAATTGGAGCTGAAAGCATCACTCTGCATATGGAGTGCCAAAATGTGATTCTCCCCCTTAATGACTTTTACTAGGTTCTACTGATGTTGTCATGGCCAAGTGCAAAATATTTTAGAGGATTACAGGGCCAGAGCAGGTTTTTAGTACAGAAGGGACACACACTACAAGCTAACAACATGAGGGATGGATCCACTTCATCAAGCACTCAAAAGACAAGTACCATCCATAAAAATTATCTGTGTCAATTCAGAGAAGAATGGATTGGTTAATGGTGCAATTCCAACAAACTGCCAATGAACTCAGCCATGCTGCTCTCCCAGCTCCTTTGTGTGACAGAGGGAAAAGATTTTCACACCATCATCTTATCCCATTTGAAGAGCTGCTGATGGCCATGTATGAAGAGCTTCTCCATCAGCATTTCCAGGCAGAAACTGTCACTGCCTGTAGCAATATTATGGGAGCAGCTCAGATTTTTCCCTTTCAGCTGCTTTGCTAAGGAAGGCAGTGTATGCAATAATGCCTGACACTCCACCCTGGCCTGATTTCTAACTGCTGGATGTGGGGAGCACTGGAGACTCACTGTGGCTGTGCTGGAGAGGCAGCACTGTGAGCTGAATTTTATTAAAAACCCAAACAAAATCAACAAACCCCAGAGCAGAATGGCTCACACAATCTAAAAGGCAGACTGATCTTATTAGAGGGCTTACAGAAGAATTAATATTGCTGACCTTGGAGGTGCCACACAAAACTAAGAGAAACCCCTGTTCAGGACAAGGCAGTTTGTGCTATTGCACTGGGAGTTGTTGCTTATTTCACCTGATATTTCAATCTCAATCCTTTGGTTTGTGCTGTCACAGCTGATCACTAATTAAGACATGGAAAAGAATACAGAACAAGAAGCGCCTTGAAAATATCTCAAGTTTGAGGCACAAAGGGTGAGGAAGCACAAGCAATATCTCTCTAATAGGACTTTACAAAGTATCTGCAAAATGTCCATGTTTTGTCCATGTATTTTACTTTTCTAATTCAGCTGTGCCTGGAGTATCTCCAATTCCCTCGAGTTTATAAACTGGGAAGCCAACGGTATGCAGCAAAACAATTCCCAGCTAAAGGATGTGCAGTCACAGGCAGGCAGGCTCTGCCATCACTCCCTACAGCCCTCAGCAGAGCCCTCTCATAATCCCCCTCTCCAGATCCAGCAGTAGCTCAGCCTGCGTATTCCAAAGCTCTTCTGAAACACAGGCTAGGTCTATCAGTATTGGGATGCAAGTGTAAAAGAAAAAAAACCCCAGGGGAGGGCGAACTGAGCGTGGCATTCACTCACCAGAAGTGGGCTGGCCATCTGTCAGCAAAATGATCATGGAGACGCTGCGCTCCGGCAGCCCCTCGGCTTTCTCCAGCACGCCCACGGCAGCCAGCAGGGCACCACTGATGTCTGTGCCTGTAATGAGAGAGCAGGCATCGCTCACCTAAACAGGATAATCATCTGCAGAGATTGCTGCCCTTCATCTGCAGAGGCCCTGCAGACTTGTTTAAAGTTTTCTGCAGGAAGTAATCCTTCCGAGAGAGGAGGATTTAGGGACTTAGCCTACTTGACTTAATTACAGGGTATTATATTGCAGTGGCAGTGCCGGAGTATTCTTTTGGGAGCATTTTCCACACATATGTCATGGGAAATACAAATATGTCTAGAGCCATTAAAAAGCACTTAAATAAACACACTGTCATCTGTTAACCTATATTTAAGAAAAGTTTCCCTGCCTTATATAAGAAGTCAGAGAAAAGAGCTGAGCATGGGTGGGTTTATTGGTGTCAGTGCCTGGGGTAAGGAAACTTCTGTTAATACTCAGAATGTAACATTAAAGGGAGACAGAGCCCTTGAGATGTGCTGAGAACTAAACCAGAACACCAAGCACACTGACTGATGCAGCAACTGAAATGCCACGTCTATTTTGCCTGTTTTATTTCCTTGGCATGGCTTACAAGGGAGTGTAACTTTGGATGTGTTTTGTTTTTTTTTTTTTTACAAGGCGACACTTGATAGAAAAAGAAAAATCAGCAAATTGTTGTCAAATGTTGAGTGAATTGCCATTTTTCTGTAGAAAAAAATGTGCTATCAAGGAATCTTCCAATTATGTCTGTGATAAAAATTGGAAACAAAATTTTGTGGCTTGTATGGTTCATAGATATGATGTAAGTATCCCTTATGTATATTATATATCTATATCTAGCTCATAATGTAGTCACCAGTCTGTCCACTCACAGGCTTTCTTTCCCACTCATCACTTCTAAGTCTTAAAAACTGACTTGATTTGTAAGCACTGATGGTAGCTCTGGGGCACTATATAGCTAATAAAAATAATTATTTTCTAAGCAATTCATTTCACTGGGTGCATATCTGTGGCTACAAGCATGTGTACCTCCCCTGGCAGTGAGAGTCTGCACCAGTGCTGCAGCACTGGCCACGTTCTCCTCAGTGGCTGGCAGCAAAGAGCTCTTCCACTCCACCACTTTGTTGTTGAAGGTGATAAAGTTGAAATGATCTTCTGGGTGGAGGTCCTGCAAAATCTTCAACAGGGCATCCATTGTCTGTTCCATGGAGAAAACAATCACTTTGATTATTCCAACTTCTTTGCCAGAACTGGGATTGAAATTGCAGTGTAGTAAGGGGGCTCTCTACAGGTCTGTTCCAGATGCAGCCCAATGCCTTTACTAAACTCTAGCAGTATGTTAGATTGAGACCACCAGAAATAGCCAATTCACTTAAATTACAGACACAAAAAACTAACCTGTGAGGGCTGTAGGGGGCTTGTCTGCTCTCAAGCAGAGCTACATACACAGTCATAAATAAACATAAAACAGATAATATAAATTAACTCTTTAAGCTTCATAAAAAAAAAACCAAAACACTAAAAGTTCTGCAAAGATACAGAAAGCACTCTCTGCCTCAATGCTTAGTACCCATGAAAATAGCTGTGTCAGGCAAGTGTTGCTCTTTAATAACTTCAATCTGTGCATATGTATTTTCAAGCATTTCTGTATGTCTGGACGTTTTGCTGTGCACAAAACCAGTGTGTGTTTCCAATGAGAAATTCCCAGTTGCTTCCTCAGAAGGCTGGGATGTGTGTGCCTGGTGCTAACAGAGGTCATGCTTTGAGGGTAGTTACCTGTTCAATTTTTTTGCCAGCCATGGAACCACTTCGGTCTATTACAAAGATGACATTTTTGGGAAACACTGGCATTTCTTGGGGTGCAAAGTAATGGACAAAATACCCATTGACAATCTGAAATACAGAATGTGAAATCACCTATAAAAGTACATCTAAAGAAAAAAAAGAATAAATCTTAACATTCTGGCATAGCAAGAGGTGGGGAGCATGCTCAGCATTCTGCTCTTCTTGATAAGCCCAAATCAAAGAACTTAAATTAAATAAAGTAAAATATATTTCCTAGCTGGAAGCAAGACTGTCTGTAGAGAGAAAATTACAAGAGAGCAGCATGCATACATACATATATATTAGACACCTCAGTGCCGTATGTATGATATATACATATTATCACTGTATATCACATTACCTCTTTAAAATGATAAAGAGCCTATGAGCACATCTCTGCTGAATAACTGTGGCTGCCACCTTTTAGCACACCCGTGTATATTTCATTAGTGAAATTATATGGAAAGTACTGTATTTTATTCCCTAGAATATGCATTGGTTCTTAAATATTTGTTAAGTTCCTGCTGTAGTAAGTTATGCCTCACTTATCACAAAAAACAAAAAGAGACCAAGCATCATTTTAAGTTATATGAATCACATTCCTCTAAACTTCATTTACAAGAAGCCACAAATACACTTTAGAGGAGCCAAAATAATAATTAAAAAAGAGTGTAAAGAGATATCTATGAAATACCAATGTAGATTTGGTATTTGAATAAAAATTGAAAGATAATTGTTTTTCCTGAGTGATCCACTTTTGCAATATACCTGGTGTCTGGGGATTTACTGAATATCACCCTCAGTTCCTGCTGACCCTGCATTAATGGAAAGAGCTTTTCCTGTCAATCTTGGTGTTTCAAAGCAAATGTTGCTGTTTTCCTGATTGCACTTCACATTCAGACTTATCCGTGATCTGGAAGCATTTTAATTTCTATTTCTTTTTTACCTGTATATCACCTGCAGTGGCTTCTCTCTTAACATCATAACGCACAACAAAATCACCGTTGAGGAGTGTTTCATCGAGTTCAGAATTTTTCTTCTGTTGATCTACAGTTGGCTTAAATAAAATATGAGCCTGCAAAGAAACCAGGAAAAAAGATTTAAAGCAATATAACTTAGAGCTGCCACTGGCAGTAACCTCTGGCAGCTGCTGCTTTACCTTGGTTTCGTTCTGCACTTTGGTGAGTGCCTCAGTTAACTCATTTGTCATGAATGTGCCGTCTGCCTCCAAGAAGTGAATGCCCTGGGGCTCGAAGATGTGCACATCGATCTGACAGCGGAGAAGAAGTCAGCATCAGCATCTCAGAGGGAACATGGCTGTGCCCAAAAACCACGGCACTGCTCCCTGCTCAGCTCACCTGGAAGTGCTTAACCAGCTGCTTGGGCCGGACCTTAATGAGCAGCTCGTACTTCCCCAGCTGCCGCTTCAGCAGCTCCTCATAGGTCAGCTCAAAAGTGACTTTGCTGGCAGCCGCGATGCTGACAGACACGTGGAACTGCTCCAGCTTTCTGTCTGTAATTCTGGGGGGCAAGAACAGGGATTTACCTCCTGCAGGGAGTGTTTCCTTGTGGTGGCCAGAGTTTGTGAAGTGTGCAAAATAAAGGCCAAGGGGCCACATGGGATAAATAAAAATAGAGTAGCAGTAAATACTGTTCATCACAGAGAGGATTTTTTACATTGCAAGTGCTATTATGTACATCACATATATTGCATTAATGTGTCATGGGTGCAAGCTGAGAAATGCAGCAGAAACCTCTGCACGCCTCAGACTGAATACCTGTGAAGCACAGATTAAATACACCCTGAAACTGTGATATCTGCTCAAGTGCCATGGTCCTCTGTGCTCATGAGGAAGCAGACTCAGCACTGAGCATCATCCCAGTGTGGCAAGGTGCTCTCGAATGACAGGGAGCCAGGCTGGATGGAGCTCTGAGCAACCTGAAAGGTGTCCCTGCCCATGGCAGGGGGGTTGGAACTAGATAATCTTTAAGGACTCTTGACCCTGAGATTAGCTCAATCGGTCAGAGCATGGGGCTAATAACACCATGGTTGTGGGTTCAATCTCTCTATGGACCATTCACTTGAGTGTTGGACTTGATGATCCTTGTAGATCCCTTTCAAGAACGATCTGTGATTCAGTGATTCTATGACAGCAAGTCTCAGGGCAATGCTAAACAGGGATGCTTCCCACTGGAGCCCATTGCAGGACCACATATAAATCATATATATGTGAATATATATATATGTCAGAAAAAAAATACATATATACACACACATACACACTGTCACTCCCACCAAGAACCCAAGACTGATTTTCACATTTGTCCCCACCAAGATGTAGCTGTCTCCAGGGTTTAACCTGCCCCCAGGCAGACAGGAAGCCAAGGAGGGGTGTTGGAGCAGCCTTACTCAGAATGGCAACGTACTTGACGAGGCCGGCGCTCTGCCCTTGCGAGACTGCCGTGTCATACTCCTTTTGAGCAGCAGCTTTCTCCTTTATTATTCCTGGGTATACTTCACCATCGATGGACCTGTTTGGTTTCCATAAAAATTAATTAATATTAGAAGGAATGCACTGGGGAAAGAAGCTCAACAGAAGTTTCTTGTGGCTCTCTGGGCAAGAGCAAGGGACACTGTTTGGCTCCCAAACCCCTCCCCACCCAGGAGGATGCCAGCAGCCACCACCACAACACCTTGTCCTTGCAGAGTCTTGAGGAGGCTGGAGCAGGAGAAATATCACCACTGAGCACGTCTGTCAACCCACCCTGTGCAGCAGGCAGCCTGCTCTTTTCTATTTGGCTGCCTACAACTTTGCCCCACACAGCATTTTTGCAGAGGACCCTCTTTGTGCTCTTTGCCCACCAGCTCCTGAGCAGAAAGATGAACTCCCCCCTCCTTCACACCACAGGTAAGGACTGATCCTACATGGAGAAGTTGGTGATGAAGGCTGTCTTGGGTAACTCCACTTCAAAGGTGGCCTCTTGGGACTCATTGGCTCGGTTGACAATCCTGCTGGTGATGACAGTGTGAGCAAATCGTGATGTGACCTTGCAGTCCACGTGGAGACTGTAGATTTCAGGCTGGAAAAAGATAAACAGACTGAGACAGAAATACTCAGGTTTTTCTCCCAAGCAGTCCTGACTTGGATGATGCTATTGGAAAAGTCTGGTGAAGGAATGAACTGTTAGCCCAGCTGGAACTGGGGAGGGGATTGTTCTGGACCAGTCTGCTTATTCCCTTCTCTGCAGCCACAACCACTGCCCCATGCAAAACCTGCAGCTCCATCTGCATTTTGCTGTTCCACAGAAGCTTCTGTTGAACCTTTTTCTCTCCTTGGGGTACAGCGAAGCTGCTGCTGCATCACCCCTGTGCACTGCCCAAGATTTACCTCAGGAAGATCAGGAGCCCCTTTAAGCCTGACCCAGGGAAGGGCCCTGGTTTTTGTATGACTGTTTATTTGCTCTCCCAGCTGTTGACTTTGCTGCCTGTTTTTCAACTTGGTACCCTGTGTCCCACAGGATGTTTAGCAGGTTTGAAACCCCGCATGGGCCTCCCAACCCCTCACTGGTTGCACAAGCAGAGATGCCCTTTGAGCACTCATGTTTCTCCTGGTCTGGTTCTTCCAGGGCCCCTGATGCCCAAAGGAGGAGGGCACCATTCTGGAGCTGCCCGAGAACACCCCAGAGGATGGCTGGACAGAACTGCCTGGAGCACCTGCCTATATGAACACCTCCTTTTGCATTTGGGATGTCTCTCTAAAGGTCCTAACCGTGTTTCAGCAGTGGCACTAAGAAGGGTTGATCTGGGCGTCACCAGCCTCACAACAGTCCAACAGCTGATTAAAATAAAAAAGCTCAGCACCAGAGCATATCATTGCACTTCTGGTTTTACTTTTCCAGCCTCCAAGTCTCTTGAACGGCTAATAGATCTTTAGCTATTTTGACAATTAATCTCCTGTACTTTGCTTGCTAATTAGTAGCATCCAGTGGCCTCTTCTCAGTTAGGACACTGGCTGAAATTCAAAAGTTTGCTGTCCTGCCATACTCAAACCTGCCCATGGCACGTTCGGAGTGAGGTTTTGCCATAAGGAGCACCAAGCCCCAGGCTGTGGCTTGCTGGGGTGGCCATTGGTGCCCACTGAGGATCCTTCCAACGCAGGAGGAGCTCATCCTGTGCAAAATTTACCCAGTACAAAATCTACTCTGCTGCCAAGTGCCCGAGGGATGCTGCAGGGAGGAGGACCTGCATCTCCTGCACTCGCCCAGCCCCAGCAGCATTTTAGGCTGTGGCTGGCACAAACCAGGGGTCAGTGGGATGCAGCATGGGGAGGAGCACTGCTGTGCCCCTGGTGAAAGAAGCAGAGAGGACCACCCCAGACATGTACCCAAAAGCAAAGGCACTGTGGGCCCATGCACCCCCATCCACGGCTTCCTGCAGAGCTCTCGGCTGCCCCTGCAGCAGCCACAAGGCCTGGCCCTGCCTCCCAACACCCGCCTGCATTTCAGTTCACACTTTTCTGAACAGGCACAATGGACAGAGAAATCTTCTGACTTAAAGCTTCCTCTTCTTCTCTAATATTGATGTTTCTACAATGCCACCAGTCACATGTACCCCATGAGGGTACAAAACAGTTTGCTCCTCCAGACAGTGCAAATAATTTTCGACTTCCCTCTTTTCCATTCCATCTATATATTAAACACTCGTCAGAAACCTTCTGGCACTGCGTAGTGCTTGCTTAGTCCTGTGTCAAGATCCAAACCTCATCCAGTGGCCAAGGCAGAGCCACTGATCTCTCAAATTTGATATCTTACATCCCTGAGGAAGAGCATGATCAGACACATCTGCAAATGCCTCCTGCTACATTTGTACTGTAATAGCCCAAACAAACAACCAAAAAGACCTTAAAATAACCCAAAGCTCTAAAATCCCAACACAATCCACCCAAGGCTCCCCAGGTGGTGGTTACCAGAGGAGTTACCTGCATTACCTGGCCAGTTACCGCGATACCACCGCATCACCAAATGAACAAATGAGATATTGATAATAAAAAAAGAGCAAATACCTTCTGATCAACAGTTTCTGCTAATACTAAGAGTGAGGAAAAGACCACCAATGCAAGCAATGTTCTCTGCTCCATTTTGGAAAAAACAAATTTTCAAATGAAATCTCTATTTATCTTAATCAGTTAATGAGTAACTTGCACTTGGGGATATCACATAGACTTTGAAGAGACCCAGAAATTTAATATTTACCCATTAAACATAGGTAAAACTTGGACTTGGTTAATGCTTATTTTTTCCAACAGATCTTTGCTGTTAAACATTAGAATTTTAATGTTTCATAACACAGAAAATTAAGAAATCCCTATGTTGTTTTTTTTTTTTTTAAATTAGATTTCACCGTGTCACGTGAAATCCCTCGGGCAGATGACTTGGTCTGTGCAACAAGCTTCAGGAATCTCTATCATATTCCACAGTAACATGAGATATTACAGCTGGTGGCTTTCTCAACCTTTGTGCCTCCCTGCACAACTGGCCCATGAGAAGTAAAGAGCAGCCCTTGTGAAACACCTCCTTTGGCTTCCTCTGACAAGCCATAATCCTTGGTAGGTAATGCCATTCATTGTCATGAATTAACACAAAGATCCTGTGGAAATACAAGCATCTGTGTTTGCTTCTTGACTGTTTTACAAAGTGTCCATGTGGAGAGCAAGTGGCCTCAGACTTGCAAGGAGACACTAAAGCAGAGCTCAATAATTTATAACTTACCAGACATCTACAAGTTCACTACAAAGAATGTGCTAAGCACAGCCTGGTCTTACAAGGCTTGTGCTTTAAGTAACTCTTTTAAACAATAAACTTCATTCCTCCCAGGCAGACTGTTTATACCACTAGCAAATACCACATCCTTTATAGCAGGACATGTAAATATATATAATTTAAAAGACAAAAAATTAAACTGCTATACATTCTATTAACTTGTACAACTCGTGTAATGCTTTAATCCCTTAAAATACACAGGATTAGACACTTAGTGGCCTAAGAGCTGTAAGAGCCAAAGCTTTAATTAAGTGGATCTGTCATCAGTTTTCTAATGCCCACATGTAAAATCACATGGATGTTAAAGAGCTGCTTTCACTGCACAGATTTAGGCTGCATTGTCAGCTCTGCCCCTCACATTTTTTAGATGAGGTCCACATTAAAATACAGGAAAACTAAAAAAGATCCCCAGTCCTTATTGTCACACTTGGAAGCAGTACAAGTAATTGAACTTGACAACATCCTGGAAATAGAGCTGTTTGCCAAATCCCACGTTTCTGGCAGATATCTTACTTGGCTTCCCTGTAGAATCTGTGTGGGACACAGAGGTTTCTGTGCTTTGCTAAATCAGCACTAACATATCCAAAGCAGGGTCTGAAATACAGCACCCCCCTGTCCTTTCTACTCCACCTGCAAACCTGCAGGTCAGGCCCTTGTATTGCACAAAAGAAAGCGACAAGAACATTTTGCCCCACTTGTCCCTCTCCACCATTTTTATAACTATTGAACAACCTCCTGCCAACTTCTCATCACAGGTTAATTAAGGAGGGTTTGTTAAACCCGATGCAAAGGCAGCTCCAACGTTATCAGGGCAGGAATTTTTTCCCATATGACTTTTCATGCTCTGGAAGGATCTTTCCTGGGAAAAGGCTCTGCCAATGTACCTGTGAGGAGCCTGTGCTCCATGGAGAAATTGTGCCCACAAAAGCGAGGAGGCAGGGTCTGGGCTGCAAATAATAATCTTTTAAAGTGAAAAAAACTGGGCAAGGCAATGCACCAGCAATATCTTTAAGGAAGCTTTTGCCTCAGAGCCAAAGGATTTGTTGCTGCCTTATGTGAGCTCCTCCCCACAGCCTCTCTGGGATCTGCGTGGACATGATCACATTTTATCTGTCAAGTGTTTGGGACACAAAAGCCAAATATGCTCTGTGCACAGAGAACTTTGGTATCACTTTTACCTCTTAATCACGCCTAGCCTGTGTAAAATAAAAGTAATTTCTTAAACAGAGGTGGCACTTATCTTACCATCCCCAGACATGCTGCAGAGACTCAGGATGTGTGGAAAGCATGGTAGGTGCCCACAGAAGTTCCTCTGCATTTGAGCACAAATATTCAGCTGAGGGGAAACATTCTGGGGTTTGGGAGAAAACAGGTTTGATGTTTAATGCAGCAAATCAGGAAGTAAACAGCATTGAAAAAGCCAACTCCACCTCAGAGTGTGCCAGTGCTGTACAGAGACACTTGGGTTCTCAACTCCGTGGTCAGGCAGGACATGGTGGCTGGGTCTGTCACCCCACTTCTCACTCGATCCAGTGGGACAGGAGGAAGAAGCCACTGGGGAATGAGCTGAAATCCCTCCCTCGGTGCTGGGGCGCTCTGAGAGTCAGGCCTCTGCCCTCCCAGGGTTGAGCTGCACGAAGGGAAATCATGGCATTGCTGCCCTGAGGGGTGAGATGTGAGGGGAAACTGTGAAGGGGGGGAGCTGTGAGGGAGAAACCGTGAGGGGGAACTGAGGGGAGAGCCGTGAGCGGGAAACCGTGAGGGGAGAGCCGCTACCCTGTGCCATGCCGCCACCCTGAGGGCCCTCACCAAGGTGCCACTGTAGGCAACACAAATTTGGGGGAAATCTCCAGGTTTCTCTGCTGCTTCTTTGATCAGCTCCTCCTCAGCTCCCTCCTGGTGAGGGCATGGTATGAAGAAATTGCACTGACACTGAGACTGTGTCATCAGGGTGTTTGGGTTTGCATTTGACAGACAAAATCATTGCCTGTAGTGCCAAAGTGCTCACAGAATTAATCTGAGCCCAAGCTGAAATGAGTCACCACAGTGTGCCAAGCTGAGTCCAACAACATTTTTTTATTAAACCATTATAGCAAACATTGTCCAATACATAGAAAGAAAGCATGTAATAAAAATGAACATGGAAATTTTACTCTTTGACGTGAGTGGAAATTAGCTACTTGAGTCTACAGTGACTTTAGTGTAAGGAATAGAAATTTTGAAAAATGTTACGACAATCATTTGGGTGAGACATGTCCAGCTCCACTGTCAGCCAAAGACGCTCTTGGCTGGCTCATCCTTCGGTTTCTCAAAGACTGTTTCACCCCCTGTCCGAGCCCGGCTGAATATGGAAGGTGCTGCAGAGCCCATTTGTTCTTGGAAAAGAAAACCAGGAGAGACAATCAGTGAAGTACCACCCAAATTTGGGGAGTAAAACTAGTGCTGCTGAAATACATAAATACACATTTCATGAATACTTCATCTGTCCATCAGATGAACAGCAGGCTGCTGTTCCAGAGGTGACCCTTTCACTTGAAAAGGGCAATTAAGTCACTGTTTTACTCTGCTTAATTGTTTCCAATCAAGGAGACTTACCACACTGCCTCATCACTTGGTAGGTTTTGGATTTAATTTCCTGGTTTTTGGAAAGGTTTCCTCTGGCTCCTTTGAGGTCTTCTTCCTTCACTGGAGGACGCTTCTTTTTCACAGGAGCTGGCTAAGAAACAGACCCACACATCAGTATTTTGTGTTTGAAGCCCAAAGCTGCCTCAACCCAAAGGCTGCAACATACAGAGTTGCTAACACAATATTTCACCTATTTCAGTTCTGAGATTACACTCAGCTGCTTCAGATCTTCACATAATCACAATTTCACTGCCCTTCCCAAAATCTGTTACCATTCTTACTGTTCTGAAATTGTCTTATTGTACAGCCTTTGAAAGAGCAACGGACTACTTAACGTAAAAAAGTGTTATTTTATTCTTAGATTTTCTTCGTTCAGCCCTGCCTGCTCATTCTGCAGGTAATTCAAGAATACGTCCAATATTTGGAAAGGAAAAATCACTTCATTACTAAACTGGACTTGTGCCTCAGTCTACTTACTGCTTCTTTGGGAAACTGGTCAGAGAGATTCTGAATCTGGACTTGCTTTAGTTGGAATAAACACTTGACCCATAGTTATCAATCTTAAATTTAAGGAACAAAAGTATCTGAGTGCTCAACGGGGCTCTCTACTGAACACATCTGAAGCACTGGACTTGGAACCCAAAGAAGGAGAAGGAAATCTAATACAGAAACAGATGCATCATCAGGTGGTGCACTGAAACAGCCAAGTACTAATCTGTTTACAGTTTATCCCACTACAAGGAAATAGGGATAACATTGCTTCACATTAGCCTATCCCTATCTTTAAATTAGCACTCCACAGTCAGACACAACCTCACTCTGCAGTAGCCAACACCATAAGCATTCCCCCTTCAGTTTATTATTTCATGGTCAGATTTCCAGTGTCCCACCAGGCAGCCCTTGTGGCAAGATGCAGGGGCACAGAGATATGATTAAAAAGAACAGAAGACCCCCACACTCCAACTCTAATAGATTTACACACTGAAACACCAACAAGAAACTTCTCTGACCATCACTACATACACAGGGCTTCTGATATTTGGGTTCTGGCAGTGGTGGAGCCCACTCAGGCACTTTAGGCTAAAAACAGACGTGGAGGGAAACAAATCCCTCAAGGCCTACAAATGGCTGGAGCAGCGAGTCCCAGGGAGCTTGCAGAAACAGCGCGTGCATGGCTGGCTCTTGGTGGGGTGGGCTGGCTCCACTGGAGCCCTCAGCACGTTTTTTGCCTGCTGCAAATTCCTGGGAATGCTCAGAATAGCTCGCTGTCAATCCCACTTGCATGTGTTGTGGGAAACAAAACATTTACGAGATCTCTGGGGAAAACAATCATGAGTAGCCAAAGCCAGCAAAGGGAAAGGGTGGCAGCAAACCCTTCAAAATTCACAACAGCTTGTGCACAGTTGCTCAGCCAGTGAACCAAACATCCCCACAGCCAGGGTGTCACCTGTCCTTCTGTAACGACAACTGGCACGTGATGGGAACAGTCCCTCGCCTCCATGGCATGCTCCACAGGCAATCAACCCAGGAAGGGGAAAAAGCCCCTTGCTTTATTAACAGAAATGTGAAATCTGCAAAGGTCCTTCACCCATTATTGGCAACAGACAGTAACTGTGAGGCTTCTTCCCACTGGGACAAGGGAATTCTTGGGGACAGGGTGAGGAAAGGTGGTGCTTGAGATGCACAAAGATACAGCCCGGCTGAGCAGAGCCCTTGAATGTCAGCCAGTTATTTTAAAATAAACTGTCTCATGCTTTGATCGCAGGAGGATTTTCCAGCAGGACAGTTGCTGTGGATTAGTTGGCCCCAGCTGAAGAGCAAAGCTGGTGCACAGAGAGGTTACGGTGAGCCCTGGCCAGCAGCTGCCACTGTCGCAGCCCCACCACTGCTAATTGCTCCCAGAATTTGTGAGCAGGCTTTGCCAGGAGCTGTTCCCAGCTGGCACAGGAGTGCAGCCTGTGCTTTATCTCCTCCTGTCACAAGTCAAGAAGTGCTACTTTACAAGACATACAACTAGGTTTTAAGTCCTGTTTTCTTTGGAGTAGAGGAAATCAGCTGAACTGAGTTACTCTCTGTGGCTGAAGAACTGTGCTCTCCTACTCTGCCTGTGCTCCTACTCTCCATCCCACCCACCCCATAAAACTCTCATGCTGAGGAGAGCTCTGCCAGGCACATGCAGTTTGTGTTGCAAACGTAACATTTACCTGCAACCTCAACATTTCTGAGCTAATTTCAAGAGCACTTTAAAACACCAATTATTGGGGAACTAACTAACTGTTAGTTATAAAGTGAACATGAAAGTGTACATTTTATACAAAATTTCAGTCTCAAATATCATATCCTAACAGTTATAATTTTCAGTCACACTCTTTTCTCCTGCATGTTAATACATTAAGCTTTACACGGTGACATTTCAGCACAGCCACCTCTTTTCAAAACAGAATTTCAAAATCACTGTTTGAGAAAGTGCGTCGGAAGGGCAGAGATTCCTCCTTCTGTGAAACATCCCAAAGCAGAGCAGAGGAAATGATTTTTCCATTTCTACACAGATAAAAATATTTAAGGTAAACCAGAACATTTTAAAGCTAAATTTATTTACCATGTAGAGGGCAGCTGCCTTCCTTCTTCACCAAATAACCTTTCCTAAGAACGTACTTGTTAAAATATTTTAATCACACAAGGCACAGAGCAGAAAAGCTGAATTCACTGGTTAACGAGAGGAACTCGCTAATAAGCTTTTCCAAGCAAAGCATCCAAACCAATGCCAGGTTTGCTAGGCGCTGCTCCGAGGGCAGGCAGCGCACAGATGTCCCCGTACCTGTGACATAATTGCGGTGCTCCCTCGCTGAAATCCCTCCCAGGTCGTTCCCGGCTTTGATTAAATCCAGCCCGTGAACTCTGCGAGCGCCTGTTGTTTTCCTGGACTTATATAGAGCATCTGAGTGAAGTCACGAGCTGGGTCATCTTCCCAAAGCAGCGCCCGGGATGATTCAGGTCGAGGGAGGCTGTTGTTGTGGGGAGGTTTATTCCTGGCGATGACTCGGGCGTGCAGCATTCACCGGGCTGGGCTGACGGGGGCAGGCAGCTGCGGCAGCGGGGCGCGGGGAAGCCTGCTCCCTACAAAAACGCTTCCCGGGGAGTCCGCTGGGGCTCTGTTTATAACTTTAAAAGGCAAAATGTTGTTATGGACACAAAATTGACTCTGAATCGTCTTGGGGAGGGGGAGGGAAAAAGAGTCGGCATTTGTTTCCCAGCATAACAGAATAGGTGTTTTCTAAAGATGATACAAAGCTAATGTCCAAAGCATAACTGCGCCCTGAAGCACTTTTGCACAGGGATCTTTAACAGGAAAATACTGAGACTCCTTTGGAGAGTTAATGAAGCAGGGTATGGTTTTACCCTTACAGCTCTATCACTGACCATGCTCCAGTGCCAGCTCTTACACAACTGAGAGAGTAAAATCACTTTCTACTTCCAGCACTCTTAGGAATTTTAACCATTTCACCCACATCTGTACAGGAACAACTTACTCAGACTCAAACTCGGTGTTCCCCACTGCACATGCTGACAGTAGCAAAACCTTTCCTAGAACTTTTAATATTTGTTCTCTAAGCAATTTTTAAATTAAGTCCTGCCACCTCTGAGCATGAATTCTATTTTTCATTACTGGGAGAAGGTTTGGGTGGGAGACTGTTTCCCTTTTGGTTTTTTACATTAAATCTTTATGTCATGCAAGAAAATCAGCTTCTGTGACTGCACTCAACACCTACAAAGAACCAAGACTTCAGCCAGGTGGGTTAATGTGAGAAGGGCAGCCATGGCAGACCTCCAAACACCTTCTACTAGAGAGATCAACTGTTGTGGTGGTAGAAATCTGCCCTGGCTTTTCCTCAAGCTCTGCCAGTGCTTTCAGAGTACAGAGAACCACAAGAGGTCACAAAAATTTTGTTTTTTCATTACAAAAACATGACATCAAACCACAGCTCTAGCGCGGTACGAGCAGGACTGTGGGATCTGTTGGCTGTGAACTACCTCCCAGTGCCCAATCTGCTTTTAAGCTGAACTCTTTCCAGGCCTGAGATCTTCTCCTTTATTGGGGGAATTATTTGTAGGCTAAGAAGCAGTTTGGATGTTACGTCCTTAGCCATTCCTTAGGTTGATTTTCTATTTTAAACCCATGGCTTAGTAACCAGAAGAAGCATTTCTGCAGAGCAGCGGTGTCCTTAGTAGGCCAACAAAACAGAAGAATAAAACATTGACTTTAGAAAAAAACAGATTTTTTTTCTATTGTTCAAAGTAACAGTTCTCTACTAAGATATTTCTCTACAGTCCCACAAGCGTCACTATTCTGACTATCTATTATGACAGGAAAATAGCATTCTACATGTGTAAAGCAAATATTTAGAATTCAAGACACTGAACTATTATTTTCCCTTCAGCTTTCAAAATTGCTTCAGTTAATTGGTACTGCATATTCCTCACTCAAAAGCAACAGAGTTGTGCTTTCATAGCAATTTAATCGATACACACAAAATCATTACACAAACAAAATCAAACCACTCAAACCTTGTTTGCCATTGGGGGCAGGTGAAGTGCTTAGAGAGGCAGGCAGCACACCCTAAGGTTTCTAAAACATCCCAAAGCCTGGACAGTTCTGTTCTCTTCAATTACATATTTCCTAAACAAGCACAACCATTTCCTTGCACAGATTATGGGCTATTTTTCCTCACAAAGAACCCAGCCTAAATCTATAGGTACTTACATTTTAGAGTTGAAATCCTGTTCACCTGGTTGAGGTCCTGAGATCTGTTAAATGGGACATGAATGACAACGGAACAAGATGGATCATTTATCCAATACTGGCTATTAAAACCACAAGTTTTAATCTTCCACTGCAGTAGGAATTGTGGAAAACTCCTTTGCTGAGGAATGGTTCCAACTAAAATATGGCAATGACCATAGAGAATTTAGTGAATGTACACACAGCTGTCACTGTGGTCTCCAAATCTCAGGGGAGATTTGACTTCTCCTCCAGGAAAGTGCTAACAACGCCTGAGGGGACTGACACTTGGTAGAGTGAAGATTATACTCTGAATTCCCTGTAAGGGTGCAGTGGGTATGGGGCTGCTTGGATGTGGTAGGTGGAAAGTATGAAAATAATAGGCAAATGTTGCAGGGGAGTTACAGAGGCAGGATTGGGTCGATACTGTGCAGCTCCAGCCCTGAAAAAACCTTCCTCAGGGGATGGATCTGAGAGGAGCCTGCAAGGATTCTTAAGCTTGTAAACAAAATTTGCAACTTCAGAATAGTGGCTCTTCCTGATCAAATGGGACTTGCCATTAAGGTAAATGAATATACTGAAATTAAAATCAACATAACAGCACGCACAACGAGAGCTGAAGTTAAACTCAAGCAGCAGAACCTGCTTCCCAGAAGAGCCCACTAAAAACACTGAAACACAGGCACTTTGAAACAGAACAAGTATAAAACAAGTGTACAAATCTGTAATAAGTCAAACTTTATTGTAAACCATTATACAATGTAATTACATCAGATACCCTTAAAAGTTTAAGGTAACACCACTGATTAAACAATATGGTCCAAACAGAGGGCAGCAGAATACAGCTGTTGGTTTTGCTCACATTGGCTATACTCTGAATTTACTTACAAACAAACCCCACGTTCAGTTTGAGACGGATACCCACGCAAGACAAAAACACCTACAAAAAAGTCCCTTTTTTAAAGATACTGCAGTTTTACTTTGTAAAACCAGAGTAGTCATTTTCAGTAATTGAACTGGAAACTTCACCTAAAAAAGTTTGCACGCCTATGCTGTAGATGTACTCTGACTTGATGTGGCTGAATTTATTCGCTTTCACTACTGGTTTCTCCTGTAAAAAGCACAGCAAAGTTGCAAACACGGGTTAGTCAAGCACAGTGGCAGAGATTCCTTGTGATGCTCAGCTCTGAGCAGAGCGGGAGAGCCCGGGCCCCCCTCCCCAGGCTCGGCAGGAATCGGAGCAGACACCTGCCGGAGGGGATCACTTTGCATTGCTCTAATTTGCAACTCAGTTTCTGAGTTTTCCCTGAAGAAAAGCTATATAGTACATTTTAGTCAGCAACGTTAACAGACAGCATTCACCTACTTAAAGTAAGACAAGGGGATCTGAACATATTGAAGCCAGAACTTGGAAACCACATATTAGACAATACCAGTGTTTTAAGTTTATGCAGATGTGTCACAGGTCGGATACTAGGAACAGTTAATACATTTAGGTTGACCACTCGTGGTAAATTCCACCTCCACCAACATTTCTGTGTCTCTTCTCTAAGTTATAATCCCTTTCTCTTACTTTGGCATACACTACATAGCTTATTTTCATTAAACACAATCCTACTTCCTAAGCACAGCCTGAATGAAACCTTTGCTAGGAGTTGTCCTGAAGCACATTTGCCAGGCAGAAATCTGAGTGACAATTTGAGGATAATGCAAACGTGATGTTGCAGTATCACTACTGGATCAACTCTTCATGAAAAGTCCATTTCAGACTGTACTGCCAATACATTTCAGCGAGTGGTAAGACATAGTGAAGCACTAGGCACACACTCCCTTCTCACACATGCAAGCCTGTCAGACAAAAGCACTTGTCCTACTCGTAATTACTGCAGGAATTCCAATTTTTACCTTACAGAGAGGAAAACTGCCAATTTTACATTTTCCATCTCTTTCACAATGATAACAAAGAACGTATAGAAAAAACAATCAGATTTTGTTATTTAGCTAAAATTCTAAATAAAATTATTGTCTTAGTAGAGAAAGTAATTTTTTTCCCCCTCTGAAGGTTGCTCCTCCTGTTACTACTGTGGTATTTAAAACACTTCTGTGTCTTTGGCTCATAGTGCTTTACTACATCATCTTGCTAGGCATATCAAGATCTCATATCAAGTGACATTTAAGCACTTAAGACATGAAAAATTAGGCATTCGGAACCTTTTGCTATAACCACCTTCAAGAAACTGCTCCATAGCGCTTTATACTGTTTTGTACTTGGTCAGTAAAGCTTGAGGTCTGCTCAAAACAAATATTTTTACATGATTAAGGCCATAATTTCATACTGACACTTCACAGACTGAACACGAGACTAGGATAGTTTTGATAATTGAAGTAACTGGAGGAGGAAAAAGGAAGATAAGATGCAAGCTCGTACAGTTAAATTTGTGTGCGCTGCTCAGTTATCTCAGCTGGCGAGGGCAGCCATGGCCCTGCACTGGGACATAGCACATGGTCAGGAGCTTTAGTTCACTATCTGAAACAGAACAAATCCTATGCTAAAAAAAATTAAATGCTGACATTTCTGACAAGAGCCAGTCCTAGCTCTAAAATCCCTTTGGAAAAGTGAGCTGTATGAGACTATTCTGTTGATGATTCCTTGAAGTACTGTGCTTTTGGAGATCTGCGCCTGCCCAGTGGTCAACAGTCATGAGAAGATGAGTCACACAATCAATAAAAAAACCTCAAACCCCCCAAACCAAAGGCAACACTGATTAGGGACCTTTCCCCATCCCCACCCCCCATGTCAAAAGAATTCAGGTAAGCCTCCACTGTCATTAGTTTCTAGATTTAGTCTAAAGGAAACACTAGTACTGTAACTTATTGCAGTTCTTACATTTCAGTGCACAGTAACAAAGGTCAGCGGCTCAACTAAAACCTCGGGTTTGGGAAATGTTCCTTTGAGCCAGCTGGACACCCCAAGGTGTCAGAGCATTGTGTCCCCTCAGCAGCCACCGGGAAAAGGGATGCTGGAATAGTGAAAGTAAGCATGGGAGCGCACAGTTCAGTATTTACTAAGGCCCAGTTAAGTGGTCTGGATAATAAATCACATTAAGACCTAGTAAATCTATAAAAAAATGTAAAAAATCTTAAAAAGTTCTGAGCAGTTTTCCAATGAAACTGGTTTAAGGCTTGGAATTTTTCTGGTGTCCAGATACTACAACAGATTTGCATTTAAGGTCTGTTGTCACCTCTTTGACACATTGCCTTGTCCTGCACAAGGTTTAACTAAGCAAGGAAAGCTGTCAGAAACAATCATTTAAAACAGATGCAGAGCAAAAGATGTCACTGAAAACATGTCTGCTAGGTTTCAGATCACCACGTGTTCTCAATTATCAGAAGAGACACTGAAAATCCCAGAAATGCTGTGGCAACAAGTGCACTGTACCCCTTGGGGTTGTTCTTTTACTACTGAAGGATAATGAGACTTTATGGAAATGAAATTGGAGAAAATTTTTTGTTGTTGCTTTGTTAAGCACATTAAGTAGAAGATTACTTTTTCAACAAAAAACAAGGGACAGAATTGTATTTGCAATCTTGTAGCACAACTGCTTAAATCAGATCACAGTCCTGTACCGCAGGCCCTGTAATAGGAAAATTATCAGAAATGTTCCATCTCTTTTGGGTCATTTGAGAGGTATGCACAAGAGACTTGCAGAAACAGAAATAATTAGAGTCATCCATAGATACTCATTTCACAAATAACTTACCACAATGGATTTTTGTTAAACACTAAAGTGCACATTTGTCAAATATGTGAACATCACCTCCTACTGAAAAAGGTATTTTCAAATTATAAGGTCAAGAGCACATATAGGACTGCACTTTTTAGTGATATTTGGTGACTTCAGCAGTGACAGAGAGCTTTTCCCTTTGCAATCCCTTTGTCTTAAGTCAGGACACAAGGATAAATAAGATTTTCACTACAAATCTTTTGACCTGTTCTGCACAAAAAAGGGAACTGCACCCTTTTCTCTGACAAAGAGAATCTTTAAATACAACTGTATGAAAATATAACTTAAATATAAAATAGTCAAATAGATTTGAGAAGACTTGGAAAAAAATCTTTGTTCCACCTATTAGTTCCATAGGTACCCGGTAGCAAGTAAACATTTGTACTTAAAAAAATAACGTTAAGTTACAGCTTGTAACCATAAACTATTCTGCTCTAGGAATTATGCTGCAAAAGCCAGTTTTAGTAATAAAACACACTCCTTTAACTTAGTCAGCTCTGATGCCTTTTTGAGAACTTCTTACACTGTCCCATCAGTAACCAAAAGTGAAAGATTCTGTATTTGTTCTCTCTGATCTTCTCTGACACCTCCCACACGAATCTCCTTAGTGACTTGTCCATTTTCCACACACGATGAGGAGACATTCTTGCATAATTGGTCAGTGTGTTTGTAGTGCAACTGAACTGGACGTCTTCCAACTGCTTTGCCTTCTGTTGGTAGACCTCGCTTCTAAGTCAGTTTGTATGAAAAGGGAGATGCAATTGCAACATTAAACCCCACTGACAGAAGTTTTTGCCATGAAACCTGCAAGTGCACAGGCCAAGGGATTTGTCATACGGGCAGACCAAAGCGATGCTTCTTCTTCTTGATGGGCTTTAAGTTGGTCAGTCTGCGCAGGTCCTCCTCGGCATCCGACTCCTCCATCTCATCATCTGCTGAAATAAGGATCTAAAAACAAATCACAGCTTCTGAGCACATGGAGCAGTCACACTCCTTCCTACTTTTAAACGTTTGCTTTTTTTTGTGCTTGAAAAGCACCTTATTATTTGCTCAGGAAAGAGCTTACAGAACACAATTTGGATTTGCTGCCACACTATCAAACATCATTGCACATCCTATCGTAAACCTCCAGTAAATTTTGAAGAAGGATGGATGCATATTAATCTCACTACAGCCACTGACTCTGAACCCAAAGAGTGATTCCTGCACCTCCAGAACAGTGGGGGCAGCTTGAGAGAATATTTAAGCTCTTGATCCACAGTGGTAACAAGTCAGTCACATTACCTAGAAAACCCCACATAAATAGCATTGTTTGTCACACAGAAAAGTTACATTAACTTACTAAAGCTAAACAAACTCACCTTCAAAGAAGCCACCCATCCTTCAGCTGAACTAAAAACTGCTCACTTAATGTAATTTAGAATAACATTATGCTAAGGCAACTATGTAAATAATTCTCGAAAATCAGGTCATTTGCCTCCACCAGCTCCCTCTCACTTTAAGCTATTAACCTCTTTTTGAATTAGAATTCTCTATTAGTTTTGTATTCCCTGTGAGGTTTTTTTTAGAAGCACTTGCAACACAGCTCACCTGTGATATTTACATACATTATTGTGTCTTCCTGCCCATCTGGAAGGAAATTAACTGCCAGAGTGGTACAACAATGACTTTTTCCTTAACTGGTTCTCAACTGCAAACGCTAGGAGGTACTGCTAGAGGTACATGCTGAGAAAATCAAACCTAAGTTGACAGTGTTACAATGAAATCCATGTCTGGAGTGATGATCTGGATTGATATTGCATTAATTGCAATAATTAACTCTACATACTTCAGACTCTGACTCCTCATGTGATGCTGCTCTCCGGTATCGGACTTTACTTCCATTTCTTGAATCTTGTCCTGCTTCCTTTTCTTCAAGTTTAGCTTTTGTCTTCCCTTTCTTCATAAGAAAATTATCTACTACCCAGAACATTAACGCCTGTTAAAGAGAAGGGGAGAACAGCAGTTCAGCTTTCTTCAGAGTAGAAGAACGGTCCAAATACTGACCAAATGAACTTGACGATAATTCTGAATTGGCCAAAACCTAAATCTTGTATAGGCACAGTGTCACACGGCTTGTTAGACCTTGCAGGAATGCTCTAGAACTCAGCTATCCCTTTGTGGAAGAGAAGAAAATAAGAAAAGTAGTGACTATTCACAGTGATCATATAGTAACTCTTCGTGTAGCAATGCTTTACCATCAGCTATTACATGCAAGGACAGCCCCTGTCTCTGGCTCCAATTCCTAAATCCCAGATTGCTGAAAGGGATACTTTCAGATACTTTGGGAAGGATGACTGCACACTTGCCCTTTTCCTCTGCTCCACCACAGGCCAGCCCCTATCAGCTATGGTCAGACACAGGATACTTCACAGGACGTCTGTCCTTAGACCAACTGCTTCCTGAAGCAAATTTCACTGTAATTTTGTAATCTCTCTGTCAGTATTTCAGTACTACAGTCAATCTACTGAAGTCATCAAGCCAAAGAGGTCTATGAGGCATTTCAGCCCCTCTCCTGAGCCTGGTTCTTTAGCTCCATATGGATTTCAGCTTTGTAAAATCTACATATCCAGACATTTTACCCATTCTTTAACAGCCCTTAAATTAATTTAAGCACCAAGGTACACTGTGTTTTAAGGACTAATGTTGATTAATAACCACATAGCAGAAGGACATCCAAGTAAATCTCATGGAAGTGAGTTGTACTAACGTTAACAAAGAAGGGAACTATCAGCATGACGATTGCCAGCTCCAGCTGGGGGTTCTCTATGGGATTCAATAAAGCCACCTGTGAAAAGAAAAGGATCAAATTCAGCTCATGGCAGGACGTGCACACAGCTGGGTTAGGCAGGGCAATGTTCATGTACGAGCTAATGCGACAGAAATAACGCAGATGAACCAAAAAAGGGGCAGCTTTGAGAAAAGCAAAGTATTTAGGACAGCTTATAAATTACCACAGAGAAGTAAGTGGGGCTGACGAGAAACTTATCTCTGTCATTTTTGTTTATAGAAGTCTGAGGAGCTGAGTTAGAATCATCTTGAACATTTTAGAGCTGCTCCCAAGGAACATGTCGTAGATTCCATCTTTAGGAAATTTAAACAGAGCAGAGTTTTACAAAATGTACAGTAATGAGAAGAGAGCTCCCAAAGTAGTCGAGAGCATACTGAGCTAACTGGTTTTAATGGGCTGTAACAGCACCACTTTGAATATTTGGTCACAGAGAGTCCATCAAAATAAAGATTTATCCACTCAGCATCAGTGGATTCACTAATCCACTGTAAATTTCTAAAAATCTACAGGTAAGATCTCTCAACAAGGACAGGCATAGAAAATTCTTTAAAATACTACAAGAATACAAAATAGTGTAGGCAAGAATTAAAGAGTTATATAAAAAAAAGAACCACTTACTAGTTTCGAGGGCACTTAAGACAAGGAGATAGAATAAAATTTTAGATATTTCAGTTTACAAAAAAACCTCAAAATACAATATGATATATTTCTGGCAATGGATAAAGGCCTCATTAGCAGTATCCCAATTAAACTATAAGAACATACCACTACCACAGAGTTAATTTGCAATGACTGTAGACAATTATGATGCTTGAGCCAAACCAATAAACGCTACTGGAAGTCTTTGCAGCTTCCACCTAAAATTCACTTGTCTGTAAAATGCTGTAAAAATACAAACCTCTTTCCACTGAGGTATAAGCAGCACTATGATGATGATGGTTTTCTCAAATGTCATAATCATTATGTACAGAGCACACTGGCCCATCCAAGCACTGCACTGCAGGGGGTCACCTGCAAGAAAGAAGAAAGGTTCAATATATGCATGGGTTTGATTTTACTTCATAGAAAACATCGCAAAAAAGCAGTATTAGAAGAGGCAGCAGGGCAGCTAAATCCTCCAGAAGTGCCTTCTCCAATTGCTTTAGTGCTGCTCCTTCTCCTCCCTCAGCCCCATCCCAGCTTTCAAAAAGTATCAGAAACTGAATTTAACAGGACTTTGTCCCATTCAGCAGTACCTGTGATATGCTCACACTGTTTCATATAATCTGATGAAATCAAGACAGATAAACTTTCATTGTGTTTCTCATATCATTAATTTTGACTGTCTATCATGAAATATTAAGTGTCTTAAAAGGGAAAATTTGAGGGAAACATGGCTGAGGGAAAACACATTTCTCTTCAGTCTAAGTAGATCTATGATTTCCACCATTGTCCCTAGGCTACCTTAAACATATTTTTCCTCTCTACAAAGTTAGTTATCAAAAGTAACCAATTGAAGCAACAGGTGTAAGAGCTGCTATGAACAATTTACTGAACAAAAAAATAGGATGGTATTTTAGTTCCAATGTGAAAGGATTTGAAATTCTGCTGCACCTCGAGGGCAGAGTGAGAACCTGAGTGCCTGAAGTTATCTGCCAGGACAGAAAGAAGACCACAAATATTTGAACAAGAAAACTTATGCACACTTATTAGACTCTTTGAAAGAAAGCAGAGAAAGAAAAAGAAGACAAAAAAGGGGGAAAAAGAGGACTGATAAGCCTAACAAGCTTTGCAGGTGAGCTTGAAGCTGCACTTCATCGGAAAACAAAATCAAGGTATGGAGGGGGTGCCAGATCTTTAGGCTTTGCAGCAGCCTCTGCAATCTCCTCAAAGGCAGCTCCAAACTCTTAGCCTGGGGATGAATAATGGGCAATGGAAAATCAGATGCCTTTATGTGTTTGTAATGCATAATGGACAGTTGCTGCTTCCTTTTCTGGAACAGTTCTGAAAGGCTTTCAGTATTAATACTTGGTAATAGTCTGAGACTTAGTGTTTGCTGCTGAAGTGCTAGACAGAGAAACTGATAAATCAGACTGGAGTTCAAAACAACAAATACTTCCTAACCGAGTTTTATGGGACGAGTTGGTGATCAACACTCAGCAGTCCAAGAGGAAAGTGACTAAAATGCTCAAGTTTTACAATTATATACAGCAGTTTACAGCTTCTCTTGTAAAAACCCAAAAAGTTAGAAATTTGAAAGGGAAAAATATCAGTAAGTCAAAGTCGAACAACTGTGATTCTTCTGAAGATACAAGGCCTGAATTAGATTTCACAATTCAATTTTAGCATTTAATTTCTACACTCCACATTTTTGTTAGCATTCTCTAGTTTTCCTCACTAACTAGCAAATACTAAAAAATAATCTAGCTTTAGCTACAGCCTTACCATTGAAACTAAGTTTATTCAAAGCTCTTTTCCAATCTTTACTTAATTCCTAAAAGCAAAGACAGTGAAAACAATTCTGCATCTATTGCAACTCTCAGGAGATTCTGTACATCCAAAAACTGTGAAACTCTGTATTAAGAGTGTTGTGCACCCTCACCAATGAATGTTTTGAGGGGAGTGGTGCTGTTTCTTTGGGGTTTTTTTTGGTTTGGTTTTTTTTTTTTTTTTTTGGTACATGACTGAAATTAGAAAGTTGTGTAAATTAAATTCTACTTGAGGATTTTTGTGTGCCCTACTGCACCTACAAAATTATCTCTCAGCTGTAATTACAAGTGGGGACAACAGGGATGCTGCCTACTTTGAATTTACCAAGTCTTTTGACAGTGTCCCAATAGTATCCTTGAAGAACAGCTGGGAAGGCACAGACTGGGTGGATGAAGGTACAATTCTGATAGGAAGGAAAAAGCTTTCACAGTGAGAGTGGTTAAACCTACTGGAGTAGATTGTTCAGATAAAGGGGTTCTTAAATCCCAAACCATGGATAAATTAAAAACTGACTGGACCATGCCCTGAACAACCCATTTCAGCTTTGAAGTTAATCCTGCTTTTAGCAAGAGGTTGGATTATATGACCTCTGGAGATCCTTTCTAACCAATTTTTTCTATGGTTTTATAAGCCATGAAATTCAAGTTAATAACATCACCACACCCAGAAGGTGCTCCAAAGAATATCTGGGACATTTGTACATTCAGAGGTTTGGTACACAAACTCCAATTAGAATTTTAAAGTTAATGTTGAAGTTATAAAGCCCTAATTTAATTTCTAAAGTCTCTTACCGTCATCTCTTGAATTCTGATTTTATACCCGTCATGTAAAGAATAATCCAGCAAATTAGTGGAAATCTTCCTACTGCAAGAATCCTCTGCAGTGACAACTGTAGCAGCATTTTTGGAAAATGCTGGGCAATGCCAAACTAGTCTATACTTGTGTCTGCCACTGCCATCAGCTGCTTTGTAGCAGTATGTTTAGAGACAGTTCTTGAACCAAATACCTGTTATTCCTCTGCCCCGTAACTTCCTTCTGCCCTTCAAATCCTGAAAATTTTTCGTAAGAAAATGCCAACTCACAGAACTACTCCAAAATAAATTTTAAATAGCTTTGAAGTCAGTGCTATCTACCCCACATGGCTATAAGTAAGTTGCTCTGCAAGTGGCAAATGAAGAGCTGGAGGGAAAAGACGCATCAAATACAATTTCTGAGCTCTGCCACGGAGAGGCAACGCCAAGCAAAGAGGCTGCAGCACGATTCAGCTGCCAATAGAGTTCATAAGCACCAGGAGGGATTTATCACCTGTTTTCTACTCGCAGCAGCTAAAGTAGCTCAAGACAAGAAGGGAAGGAGAACGCAGGGAACATTCTTTTCAGTACAGATCATGACTGCTTTTCTGCTCTTTACACACTCAAATATATTAACTGATTCTGCACTTCTATTAAAATCCAACTGCTGATGTAATGAATCTGAAAATACAAAACCAGAGAAATGAAGACAAATCCAATAAAATTAAAAATTCTGATGTAAAAAGGCCCTCGAGGGAGCGTCATGCTCCTTTGTTCATAAATCAGACTGCAGTGCTGTTTTGCTGTACAAACAGCCACCGCTTATAAATGCTGATATTTTGGTACCCATTCCTTCCTTGAGGCATTTATGCTTAAAAACTATCCTCCATATAAAGAAGAGGCTTTTAAAACCAGCAGGACACTGCTATTTTTGTGACAGCTTCAAGTAATGAATCACCAGGGATCAAGTAATAGAGCTAAGAAGGGAAATGAGCTCACAGTGAGAACTAACTTGAGACAAATGATTATTTAGGCTCTAGAAACACAAACATCACTCAGTCACAAGAAGAGACTTGTCTGGGGCTGGAAGGAAGGCTCCTGTTTGTTTTCCCACACTTACAAACAAACTGAAATCACACTGATCTCCAAGCTGAGGACTTGACTTCACTACTCCAGATAAAATGCACCAAGACTCTGATACTTTTCATTGAGCCATGGGGTAGAAAAGAGATGAGACGTGTGGAGAAAAGAAGGCTCCAGGGTGACCTTATTGCAGCATTTCAGTAACTGAAGGGGCTCCAAGAGTGCTGGAGGGGGATTTTGGAAAAGGTCATGGAGTAAGAAGACAAGGGGGAATGGCTGCCCAGTGCCAGAGGACAGGGTTAGATGGGATATTAGGAAGGAATTCTTGGCTGAGAGGGTGGTGAGGCACTGACACAGGTTCCCCAGAGCAGCTGTGGCTGCCCCATCCCTGGAAGTGTCCAAGGCCAGGCTGGACGGGGCTTGGACAGGGCTGGGATAGTGGAAGGTGTCCCTGCCCAGGGCAGGGAGTGGAATTAGATGGTCTTTCAGTTCTCTTCCAAACCATTCTGTAATTCTATACTAACTAATTCCATATTTAAATTCAAAATACCAAGTTCTAAACACACTTGCAACCCCACAGAACTGCATTTTAGTCCCCTCTTCTACCCTATTTAATTTATTTTAAATAATCTTATGAAAAATAAGGGTGTTGTTTGGGTCAAACTGAAATTTTTTAAATAAACTGGTGACATGAGGGTTTTCACTTCAGAAACAACAGAAGATGACAGCAAATGATGCAGTGTAACTTGTCCTTTTAGATGGGATTTCTCACAGAGGACCTAACCTTACTGCATAGCCAAAACTAATAACTTTCCATCTGCTCTCTAATTCTCTTTATACCAGAAGCCTCTTCCACATGATTAATGGAAACACAGATTTGCAATATGCTTTAAAATAGTCCCTGCAATAGCTTGATTAAAAACCTAATGCACTAAGGGCAGGACAGCACATTAATAACGATGCAGAAAAGAAAGTTAGTGACTAATAAAATGATCTGATATTAGAAAGAACAACTAAGTAAAGAAGGTTTATGTAATTTCATGCATCACTTATACACACACACAGAAGAGAACACTCAAAAAACAGGTTCAGGTGTTTCAGATCTCCTAATTCAAAGTGACAATACTGGAGCAGCCACAGACCACCTCCACAGCAGAACACAGGTTCATTTGTTGATTTTAAGAGCTTAATTACTGCAGTCAGAAATGCCTCATAACTAAAATAAAACTGGGTTAGTTTTGAAAGTCGGTAAGAAATAGCTAAATTGCAGGAGAGTGAATATACTCCCCATATCTCCCCATTCACCCAGACTGCTTATTGTCAAAAGAACATTAAAATGGGAAAGGACAACAGATTACATAAAAAAAAAAAATCAAAATGTTATTAGGAAGAAATAAAATCTAATATCTGACATGATTACAAGTACCTAACTATAACCCTAATAGATACAACGATTCTTTTTCTCTAAATGGAAACGCAAGTTTTATATGGGCTGAAAGCTGCTCAAACATCTTTAAATGGCTTCAAGCCAAACCAACAATCAGAAAATGGGGCTCTGGGCAAGAGGTCTCACCTCTTTCCTTGCCCCTTTGCCTTCCCTGGGCATTGGTGCTTACCTAATCCCTTAGAGACACAAGTCTGGGGACTGAACTGGAGGAACTATTTACTTTTTTTACATCTAGTGAATTTTTGATGTTTTAGCTCTCTCGGTCAATTCCCTGAAGAGTCAGATATGCACCAGTCCAAGGAAAAGAGTGGAAATACTGGACTGTGGCATGTGGGATAAAAGCAGATAAACAGTGCTGTGGCAGTGCTGATTTAAACAGCTTAAGTGGCCATAAACTGTACCCTAAAAGATACACATTAAATCTATATAAACCTAACACGCCCTAATGGTATAAGCAGTTATTTCTCCTAAGTTGCTTGTCATCATCTCTAAACCTCTGACATTATAGCAAATAGCAATTAATGCTATATGATTGCAAAGTTCTCAAGCTTTTAAAGTGCTCCAATTTCACAAGGTCTTTATTTATTCTTAGTCCTGTCAGCTACTTAGGATCATTAAAACCAAAGAAATCTTCAAAACCAAAATCCTACCAACAATAATTATAAAACTGCTGTGAAAGCTCTTAATTTATTAGGCAAGCATTTTCCGAAACTTTTTCCCCCCAGATCATTGGGGTTTTTGTTTTTCTCTCTGACGAAGAGCCACAGTTCACTTATAAGGCAACATCTCCTTCCATTCCAATCTCAAGGAGCTTCAAATGTGATTTTTAGCATGTATACAACACTTTCATTTTCAGCAACTTGAGAATAAAAGACTGAACAAAATTAAACGTTGATGGTGAGTATATGTGATACCCAGCTGCAGCTGCAAATCCACAACGTCTGCACATCAGTGGACTTTTGTGTAATGTAATGGAAAATAAACTCTGCAACTTCACCTGAAAGTGATTCACAGTCTGTCCCTCATGCATTTTTCACCAAGGACACAGGCCCTACTGTGCACAAGCTCCAGTGATCATTACTTGAGGAGCAGCACAGGCCATCTTGCCATTCCTTTCACTGAAAGGATGTGGGTGCTTGAAGAGGGCTGGCAGAACTCTCGGTCTGTATCTTCAGACAGTGGCATGTGGTTCAGTGAAAGCTTTGGTAGGAAATGACCTTCCAGCAATCATTTTTTTAGAAGTGTTTCAGAGTAAATTTATCATGCTGGTATTTTTTCCAGGAGATTAGCCAATGTCATAATTTGTTGAATCACTCCTTAAAAAAAAAATATTCAAGCAGTCGTTCCAAACTCAGTAAATGCTCAGAGACTTGCTGAGCTCTCTAAGACAGAAGGTGCATGCTTAGATATAGAACTTAAAAGAACCCTCACGACAAGTGAAATATTAAAATGATTGCAAAATGATTTTAGGATGAGTTAACCAATTGCTGAAACACTCTGAGATTCTACCCTGAGAATCATTTCAGTGCCAGAACAGAAACATTTACCATATTCCCCGAAGCGAAGGGACTCCCACTGCTGCCACTCCACAATGCTGCTGACGGCACGGATCCCGATGTAGATCAGCAGCATTCCTAAGGTGGCATCCAGCAAGAAGTTGATAAGGTACCTGAAAGGGAAAATAGAAAAGAAAACAAGGAGTCAGGGTCCATTTCCTACAGGCTCAGGGTATTTTAACACCATGCTTGATAAAAGATCTGTAAATATGTTGAGGAGCCAGAGTATTGAGAACAATCATTTACCCACTTCTGTAATTACACAGATAGCCTAAAATTTAAATAGTTTTAGCAGTCTCAGTATTTTGTTTCTGTCTTAAAGATCCCCAAAATTTCTAAAATCAGTTATTTTCTAATAATTGTCCACCAAATCTGAGTTTTAATTAACTTCTCATTAGCCAAACGTTAAAATCAAGGCTGAGTGTTTGCAGAGGAAGCTCGGCAATTCGGAGCCTGCACGAGTCCCGCTGAGGCCACAAGAGGCTGCTGTAAGCCCGCAGCAGGAAGGCAGCAGCAGGAGCAGGGAACCAGAGGTGCCAGCACCTATTCCACATCCAGTGAGAGCTCCCGGCACAGCAGGGATGCCCGAGATTCCCAAGCACACCGAGATTCCCAAGCACACGGGGCTCATCCCGGGATGTGTCCTTAACCTGCCCACCCGTACCCGGCACAAACAGGACCCCCTGTGCTGCTGCCAGGCAAGTCTGGACCCACTTTCAAACTTAAGAAATATTTTTGCTAACATAGGCTTTGGTTAATGCTATGTGATATTTTTTCTGTTATCAAGAACCTGTTCCCTTGTCTGAGAAATTATCCAGCTCTACACTGTAATTTCTGTTATGCTGAGAACACTGAATAACCTCACTCTCTTACTTGTTCTGTGTCATGTTACACTTAAAAGTGGGATTTGAAAATAAAAATATGTAGACTGCAGAACAGAATGCACATGTCAGTAAACCCGTTATTTTGAAAACACAGCACAAAGGTATTTTTAGTTTTAAAATATTGTAATACACTACTGTGCTTCACTTTTAAACACTGACAATTTTTGACATGCTTTTGTTACCTTACTTGAATATATACTTTGACTTATAAAAATGGAATGAAAGTAATTTGCACCTGCCAGTTTTTAAACCTATCAGGAAATTCTTAAATCTATAAGCAAGGAAAATCCTACAACGAAGCCTGGTACTATTGAAACTGTTGTAATTATAACTCAAACTTTACAGTTAATGTGCTAAAATAAATGCATTTTGCCTAGCGAAATGCTTTGTGGTGGGAGGAGGAAAGCAGTGTTCTCCTTACACATTTATTCCATGTAGGAGCACAAAAGGAACCAAGGAGGAATAAGGGATATAAAACAGGCTTGTGCAGCAACACAAGCACGTTCCTTGAGCTGTGTGTCTCCTTTGTTTACCAAAGAACAACAAGTGAGCAGATGCCATTGAAAGGAACTGGATTGGTTCTAAAAGGCAAATTACTGGGCTTTAAAAAGTAATTTCACAGCTTCCATTACCAGCAATGTGTAAGCTACTTTGAGCATGAGCCTTATCAAGAACAAACCCAAACAATTACCATTTGCTTCAGGAGCTCCTGTAAAGAGCCTGTCGGGGTCTTAGTCATAAAATCTTCAGGTTTAATACACTACAGAGAAATGCTTATCTATTTAGTCACACTGCTCCAAGCGTGACATTGCAGAATTAATTTCTGTACTAACTGCCTGGCTACCGAGCAAGATTTCCCATTTTTAACAAAATGAAAATAATACCGCAGCAGCCAATGTAGGTTTTAGAAGAAATTACAATCACAAATGATTTTTGCTAAATAGCCCTGAAAGCAACCTCACTTTGTGTTAGAGCCTTGCTCTACTACAGTGAACACAACTGCATGTTCCTCTCCTTTGGTCCCAGCACCTTCAGTAAACAAACCTGAACTGCATTGTGCATCCCAAGTCCTCATTCATTCACTGGACAGGGACAAGTAGCAAGGCTTTGCCCTTGGTTTAAAACACCTACATACAGGCCAGACTCCTGCCAGCCATGAACTTAAAGAGAAGAATCCTGATCCTTGATTAACTAAGCTTAAACCACAGGTGTTTTAAAGTGACTGATTTTTACCATGAAAACTGTATTCTCAGCTCTATCATGCCTTACCATCCACATACACCATCAAACTCAGCTACAGAACTTCCATAAAGACCAGTTATTCCAAAATTAAACACTCACAGTGAACAAGGGTCTTCTTCTGTAAGGTCTGATAAATAGACATTTGCAAAGTGGATGAACAACATCCCTATGGCTTGCTTGGAAGTATCTAAAAACCTGTGTAGAGTAAAAACAGTTTTTAAGACACACAAAACTGTTTACAACACAGCCAGACATTGCAAATTTATGTTAATTAAAGCTCCATCTCTATTATTAATTTTTTTCTCCAAATAAGAACACCAGAATGATAAAAGTATCATGGTATTTAGCTTTTATTTAACAATGTTCCATTTTAAATTCTGCCCCTATTTTTTGTAACAACAGCCCAAATCACATTAACTTGAAACCTACCACTGTAAACATAAAGTCTACGGATATCCTCTTGGTATCATATGCATTATCCAAGAGCTAACCCTGACTAACTCTAGCTAAGTCTTTAATAACCTCCTGGAAACAATGAGTATCCCAGCCCTGATAGGTATTTTGGACCTTTTATGTTTATGCATTTTTTGCAAGCTTATGGCACCGACAAAAATAAAATCCTCATCATGTGCTTGTGGGCGAACAACTTAATAGTGACTAATGAGTGCTTTATCTACAGAATTTCACTTAAAAGCCAGCATAATTTTCACCTGAAAGCATGAAGTGGTTTCACTGAATTTTATCTATAGTGCAGAGCTTAGAACACACTGCAAAAGAATTCCAACCTTGACAGCATTATCTCCAAAGCAGATGGTAAAGACAGAGAGAAAACAGTTTGTTACTTAAGGGGAAAATAGAAACCCCCACTTAGACAGTGATTCAGTATTGACTCCAGCCCTTACCATTCTTTTATCATCATCCTTTGCACAAAACCAAAACTTTCAGTGGATGCTTTATTAAATGTAAAACATAAGAATCATCACAAGAGTGTTCTGCAGGCAAGAGGGTGTTCTTTGTATTACACAGAAAAACAACCATTTTGCCTGTTGTTTCCACGCCTAAAAAGAGCTAAACACCCCAACAGATCCAAATGACATTTTATGCCTGAATTCATCTACCCTCCCTGATAACTGTCTGAACTTCAATCTCTTCATTCACTGCATGACACAGAAAGCAGAGTGCTGGAGATGAGGCAGGAAGCCAGTCAGTTATTTATCTAATCAGTACACCATGCTATAAATAACAATACTTGAGTCCCAGAACAAGATTCTTTGCTTAAAAATTAAGGGCTATCAGTGCACTTGTCAGAATTTCAGGCTGAGGTAGACTGTAGTACACAAAGTTTTTCAATAAGATAAAGGTCACTGCTAGTTTTGAGAAGCAGCATTGTATGAGAAGAATTTAAATCACTGAAGTCTTGAACAAGTGGAATGGCAACCTAACAGACCAGTCCCAAAATTGCTACAGCTTATGTTGGCATTGCTTCAATCCAGTAACTTTTAAAAGGTAATAAACACAAACACACTTTTTATACCTTGTATTTTTTATGGTTGATGTACTTGGATCTTTTGTCATACTGATTTCTATTTTATACATAGCAGGATACCTACAAAAAACGGAATTTTATTTGAGCCCAGCTGAGAGCCTCTGACAAGCTCATGCAAGTTTGTAGATGTTCAGATGCATCTTAGGGCTACTCTAAGTTCCCATCTTCAGGAAGAAGCACAACTTGAAGCTTTATGTCTCAATGCACATCTCTACAGATTCCTGGAAGCGTTCAGTAAGAAATGACTAGCCAGGAAACACACAGAAGGTAACCTGATTCATGTATTTTGGTAACTTTTTTCATTCCTCACTGACAGTTCCCAATTTCTTGTCATCACTTTATTTTAATCATCATACACAAACATGATCCCTTCAATTTCTAAAACATGGAAGAAAAAAAGGAGTTACAAATAAAGCATGCAGAAACTTACCATATCCTCCAGGGACGTCTTTCATGCTTTGGTTCTCTGAAGCGTTTTACTAGGGAGGAAAAAAAATAAAAATCATTGAAGACAATCAGCAACTTCCAAAGCAACAAAAATACAGAAAAGTGAAAGCAAATCATCTTGCAGAAACGTGATACTCTCCAATGAATTGCATCTTTCGCTACTGCACTTTGCTTTATCAAACTCCAAGGATCCATTTTTAAAGAAACTGTCTCCCTTCTGTCACCTCTAAGTTCCTAGAGCTCCATCTTCTGACTGCCAATATCCCCCACATGAAACAATAACCCATGTCTGACCACCATTCCATTGGCCTGAGCTTTTACAACTGCCCATGCAGAAAATTTCATTTCCAATAGGAAAGCAGGTATTAGAAAGAGCTGTTTCTTTTCCTCACTGAAGCCCCAAGTCAATTTGGAAAGTATTCTCATAACATGGGGCAGTCTATAATATCAGAAAGAAATCAGGTGAATTAGTAGCAGGACAAATACACTCTCTGACAAAATGTCTCTATTTTGTGGGCAAACAGAATTACAAAAGTAAAGCAGGACAGATTGTTTTAGTCTGATAATCCCTTCACAAAAAGGCTGACAACTTAACTTATTGAAAAGTAAAAATTAAAATTAATGACAACTACACGCAAAGGCAAAAAAGGAGGTAAGTTTGTCTACTGCAGTTTTAATGCAGTTTATAATACAAACTGTTTGGGCATCTGATAGAAAGTTCCTCTCACACCCTGCCCAGCTACTTCCATGGACTTCCAACCCATCCCAGGTCCATCTGGAAGGATCTAGGTGGCTCCTGAAGGAACAAGTGTGGGAAAATAGAGGGACAATTGCTGACGTGTAAACAGTGGCTGGTCCATACACTTGTTCTGTCTGGTCTGCACTTAGTTCTGTCTCCTTAGGAAATTCCATTTCTAACTCCTCCTGGGCAAGAAAACCCTTTTTCCTGCTGGGAACACACACTCAGCCCTGCCATGGGTCAGACCTGGGGACAGGGGCTGTGGCAGCCTCACCTCTGTCAGATCTGGCCTAATATCTTAACACAGATTTATTCTTTGTTACAGCTGCAAGATACTAATTCCTTACACATCCCAAAGACAGACCAAAGATGGTAAGATAATAGAAAACCTTTCCAGTAAGGATGAATTTTACATACGGGTTTCACTTCCTTCTGCCCAAATTTCAGTACCACTCACCAGTTCTTTCGACATAAGTCTTGAAAAATAATTATTTATACTCTTATTTCAGAACTCTTATAAAAAAATAAATTAACCTTGATTCCCATCCACCACTTCAAATTGCAGAGATTCTGATTTAAGAGGCACAAACCATAGCAGGTATAGTCAGGCAAAACATCAACAGGTATTTTAATTTCAGTTTAACATAGGATGCTGCATGCAAGTCATGCTTGCCCAGCTTACAAGCCTTTAAACCACATTCTGGTTTCTGAACCAATCATAACTTTTTCACAAGTAAAGCAATTTTCCCCAAAGTCAACTGTCCTCCTAAAACAATTAAATAAATCACCTCCAAGGTGGAGGGGCAGCACTTTCAGGGAGCACCAAGCTGCCAACCTGCCATGTCACTGTCTGTCACTGCTCCTGACAGCAGAGACAAACTGTTTCACCCCCATGAGAAATTAAAAAGTGACAAGATGAAAAGACTGTACATCTACAACAAAGATAAGTTGTAATAGCAACATTTGCCAGCAGTTTTCCCTGTGAACAGCATGACATAAATATAAAACTTCTGTTAAAAATGAGCAACACTCAGCCAAGTTAACCAGTTTGTTATTTATGACAAGTCCTCCCCAGTCACATTATGGATTACTTTAATTAGTGACACTTTTGTGTAACAACAGGAAGCCATGAAGCATCACAAAACAAACGCAAGAAACAGAAGTTTCAACTTACTGTGGAGTTAGTGCAAGATGCTTTTCTGCAGACAAAATGGAATTAAACTGCTAAGGTGTGCCTGCTTTGGGCAGGGGTGAATTCCAAGCTTAGGCTTTTGTCCGTTATTGCTATGAAGTTGTATAATGCCTGTGGATTCATTGATTTATTTTAAAAATTCACAAAAATTCATTTTGGAAGAGGCTATTCAAAAGCAATTCAACTAATAGCATTACATATTTTATCTGTACTAAGAGACAGACTTGAGAAGGTTTGTGTTTCTCTGGCCAGTTCCAGAACCACAACATTTCATTTGAGTTAACATTAAACAGGAGAGCAAGCTTGGAAAGCCTCTGCAGTTGTCTTTTGGGAATGTACTGACACGCTGATCACACCACAAACTTCTATCCCCCCAAATTAAATGAGTAAAATCTTTAGGAGGTGCAACCTGACGAATATGTACCTGTACACTTGAAAGCCCAGTAGATCCATATGAAAGTGCTCTTTTCCCAGCCCAGCTCCTTGCAGCAGTGTCTGTGAGCATCAGATGTTTCTGACAGATGCAGACATTGCCAGGTACTTCCCATCAGGTACCCCTGATGCAGAATTTGAGCCTTCCCAGTAACTAAACTGAGCAAAACCCCAACACGCTGTAGACAACCACAGGGGTAAGCTGAGGGTCCTCAGCATGCTCGCTATTAATACATTAATTTTAGAACCAAAAGCCAGCACACTTTTTACAGAATCTTTACTGGCACTTTTTAAGCACCTATCAAACCGGGGAGGGGAAAGCAATTTTTCCACTTGCCCTCCCCCAAATTGTCAGGATTGCTGTTCCCAGCCCCACTCCCGGTTTCTCTTGGCAGTCTCAGCACAGAGTGGGGCTCGTGCGGGTGTCAGCTGACAGATGGATCTCAATCTGCCGGCTCCTGCCTGCGAGGACGCCGTGCCGCTCCGTATGCTGCGGCTCGGAGCGCCGCGCTCGCACCAGCAACCATTCGCCAGAGTTAATATTAATTAACTAATAATGTTCAGAATTTCATGCTGAATTATAAATGAAGAAAGAAGTGCTGCTTGTTTATACATTCAGTGCCAGAATTTTTCTGGAAAGGAAATAAAAAGCACTTCTGCCAACGAGCATGTGAGCTGCCAGATGGACAGATAATAGATAAGCATATAAGACACAGTATTGCTAAAGCAAAATTCAAGCTCATTGAATTGTCTTCCCACTTCATTGAAAATCTAGGAATAATTAATGCCAGAGTACTGTGGAAGGGTTTCTAACACTAACATAGCAGTTTTGCAATCAGAATTTCAGAAGACTCACAGGGAAGAATAATGGCCAGAACAGAGACAAGAAATAAAATAAAACCTCTCCAAACTGTCAATATGCAAAGCAACACTTGAAATCCAGCCTTTCTCTCTCTCCTTCACCTCCTCAAGAAGTCCCACAGGAACTATTTTGCTGATGTGAAAGTAACTTCAATATGGATTCAAGAACTCCAAGTTTCTGGATGGCTGCTCTTGTAACAGCACGAAACTGGCTCATCTCACACATGTTTCTATATATCATGCACTACTGCATTTCTTAGATGCAGGTTCTGGCAGTTCACAATAAGAATCTTTCTGACCCAGTAAAGATCAAAGATTTCTCCAGCTCATTAATTTGAAATAAAAAAAAGTAAGATCAACATGTTTGATGTCCTCTGCAGCTGCACTACGACAATATTGTTCTTCTGAGGACAGAGCTGGGAATTTCACCTGTGTCTCATCTGTGCTTCTCAAAACTTTTTCAAAGATGGGTCACAACCAAAGCATGTGACTGAATGTTTCATTTCATAAACCTCCTACACATTTCTACCATCAGACAGCAGCAAAGCGACAGCTGAGCTGGCCAAAGAGAAAAGGAGGAAAGGTTGGTGAGGATCACATTTGCGCATCACATTCCCACTTGCTCATGTGTGTGGGCAGTTTCAGCTGGGAAAGAACTAGACCCTTCTCACAAGCGCACAGGCACAGGAAACGGTCACAAGTTGCAGCCAGGGAAATTCCAGGGTGAAAGAAGTAAAAAATTTCCAGTGAAAGCAATTAAATTCTGCAACAAGTTGCCCAAAGAACCTGCAGCGACTGCAGTCTGACAGACCTTGAGAATTCCCCTGGACAATGCTCCAAGCAAGGGGACAGAGGCTGGCCCTGCTCTGAGCAGGAGGTGGGAACAGGTGACATTTGGAGTCCCTTCCAAGAAAAATTGGTCTGTAAGTCTAAAACTCATTTTTTGGTGATCTGACACTTAAAAAGTTCCAAGATTTGAACCAATCATCAAAGGACTAAAGTAGGGCTAACTGAAAATCGCACACACAGACATACACACGCACACACGTGGAGAGACAGAATTTAACAGTGAGAAATCTGCTGCAGTTTGAGCTTCCCAAATAACGTGTTTGTAACTAAACAGATCCTCCAACACAGCCCTCACAGTGCAAGACTGCTGGGATCTGCAGGCTACTTTGGTATTGATTCACATGATTGCCAGCATTCATGACAAGTATTACAAGTTTCCTGCACGAGGCTGCTTTGCTCACTGTGTGTGGAGTAACAGCTGAAGTTACACCGAGCAGTAGCACCCGAGCTCGGAATCGGATGCAGATTTTCATACGGCCACTCTCAGAGAATGGCACTATTTTCAGAACATTTGGTTATCAGACCATATGCCTCACAAATTTGAACCTGCAATTTCTAACCCTGTAAAAAACTTGTAAAGTCAACTACATATGCAGGCCAGATTTTTATTTTTTAAAATTCTGTTTAGGAAGACTTTGAAAAACACTGTTCTACTTGTTAGTATCAACACTTTTCCCACAACAGTGGGAACCATGTCTGTTTTGAACAAGCACATGCACACTAATAGTTCCTGAAAATTCACATGACTGTGGAATGACAACTGCCAGTGAATTCAACGTTATTTGTGATCTTTATCATTAATTTGAACTTACCTCCCTTTACTGTTAAAGCAAAGCCTTTAAGAGGCTTTTCTTGCCATTTCACTTTTCCCCCCTTGCCATTATTTTCTTGGTAGCAGCAAAGTGAGAATAAGTAATTACATGAGATTACATACAAGATTTCCCCAAAACAGAATTCTTCTTTTTAGAATTAACTGTGCAAGAAACAACAATGTCCAATGAAAACAGGCTACAATGATGCCATACCAAAGGTATAAGTGTGTAAACCACATATCACTCAATTGCCAAAACTTTTGTGACACTTACGAGCTCAGCATCTCCCCAATATCAAAGTTAAAAAAAAAAAAAAGGAATTCTGTGTGCATCTGTTTCAAGAGAGGTAATAAATGTGACTGCAAAAAAGACCAAAAGAACCAGTGGTTTCAGTGTGCTCATTTCTTCAGCCCAAAAATGCACTATGCTCTTGGCAATTCAATTTTTGCCCTACTGGAAATTCTTCCTTCCATTCCCGTGTTCCATTAGCTACATGCTCAAATGCAGGACACCCTGAAAGCCTGCTGCTTATTTTCACACATAAGGGCCCCAGAATTCTCCATTATATTTCCGCTTAAGGACCCAGACTTCTCCACACTTGAGACACCCATTATACTGAAGCAGAAATTATGCTGGACTAGAACTGATTTCCAGTGATATTGCTGCATTGGAGAAAGACACCAGGAACCATGGTTTCTTCATGATGAAAAAGGTTATGGAACAACTCACTCAAGGGAAAATTTTGTTCTAGTCAATATTAGACTGACATACTATGAAGTGCATGAGCCCCCAGCTTTGCTGCCCAGCAAAAAGGATTTTTAAAACTTCTGTAAGACAGAAAACAGTATTAGCCATGCAAGTAACCAACCCCTTTCTTAATTCTACTGTGCCCTTGGCCTTAATGATTCTGTAGTGTAATTAAAAACTGGTCCATTAAAGATGGTCACCCAGGGAGAAACTTTACAGAAAGCTGGACACAATAAAATTTAATGACCCTGCCAGTTGGTTATTCAGGGACAAGTCACACTAAAGATGCAGTGTCTGGGCAGCCACGAGGTACCTGCAAACCACAGATCTTATCCCAGCCTCTCTGTTCCACTGGCAGCAGTGATGATAACGTTGTGGTTAAGGCAGCAAAACCTTTGTGGGCCTGACTGGCACTTTTGTCAGAGCAGAGAACAAGGGGCTCTGTTTTACTGCAAAGTTAAACACACCAGTGCCAAGTGTCCATCAAGCCCAGCTATCTCATGACCTGGGCTCTTTTGTCTCAACACAGATGACATGAGATGACTGAAAACAAGGTGTCAGCACTGGATTTCACATTATTTGTCAAATGGGCAGAAGTGCTTGCTGGATAAATGCTGGTGAAATACAGTAACTGGAAGTTACCTTTGTAAAAACATTTACTTCCTACCTGCTTCCACAACCAGCTAAAAACCTACCTGTAAATTTTGTCCCTACAAAGGTTTAGTGAGAGCTAAAACTTTATAGTCATTCTGAAGGGAATGGCTGTCACAAAGTAAAGCTCCCCTTCACAGTGCAGGTGAGGAGAGGACAAATCATTATCAGGAAAAGAACCCTAAATACTGCTATCTGAGCTTTGGAATAAATCAGACGATTTTGCTGCTTCAGGAAAGGCAGCCAAATGCATTACATGAGGCTGGTGACTGTTTTATTCCTAACATGTACGCACTTTAAGCTCCAAAAAATTTTGCTAAATCCTAAGCTTGTACGGATTGGCTGTGGGAGACACAAATAAATCATATTACCTGCATACAACTCAGCCTAAGACAATTTCAGCAAGACTGATCTCGTGCATCCTGGTAGCACGTGACAGTGTGGCTCTGACAGATACATTAACTTGGCTGTCAATAAAGGAAACAAATACGTCTCAGCAGAGCCAGCAGCCCAGACACACCACATCAGTAGTCATTGTCATGGACCTTTCTTCCTTTTTTCCCTTTTTTTAAAGGTAAAGCTTACTTTTAAAACAGCTGAACTAACTTAGCAGAGGAAGAATTAGACACAACTTCTCACTTTTGATTGCTAATCTATTTGCTGTCTCCCCAGAGAGAGCAGCACTTTAGAAGTCATAAAATGCATCTACACACACCCTGTAAACAGAAGCATCCAGCCCTCAGCTTCCCAAAAGCCATGACAATGCCATGGCAATACTAAAAATAAAGGGCTGCAAGTAACTGCTTTAAGAACTCTAAGGTAAACAGCACAAGTAGCCTAGGAAATATTTATCCAAATAATAAAGTTAAAAGCCACTCTTAGTGGCTTTTAGTCATTCTTAAGAGACAGGCATTTGTTATCTTTGCATTTAGCATACACAGCACTGTTGGGTCAAAGTGTGCTCTGTTTGAAAGTCACAATAAATCACAGTTTCCCAGTACTTACAGAAACAGATGCATTTGCTATTCTGTTTCTTCAGCAGGTACGAGACAGTTAAAGCAAAGCAAATCTAAGCTTCCAATGAAAATGCCCATGAGACTGGCTTTAGAAAGTTAATACAGATCCCTCCTGCAAACACTTTTATACTCTGAACCAGGTATCATTAAACAACTACCAAATGAAAAAAGAAGGTTGCTGGAAAAACAGCTGTGCCATTGCTGTCATGCTATACAAGCACCCAGTGAAGACTGAAAAATACAGTCTGCTGTGTTCAAGTGGATTTTTTTCTCTGTTAGAAATCAGAACCATTTGGGAAACATGAATTATTTAGTACAAAACAAATAGAATCAATCCATATTAATGTGCACTAAGCAGCAATTTACGATTCACAACACCATTTTCACGTACAGCATTCACAAGATCACTCAATAATACATGAAGCTTTCTGAACATTATTAGTATGACAACAGATATCAATGAACTTTAAGTCATTCAAGCTGCTTGTTTTAAATCAGCTCTCGGGAACAGGCAGAACTGACAAAGCACAGCTCCAAACTCAATCACCATTCATTAAAATATTAAGCAAGGCAGAAACTGGAGCAATTTTAAAAGCAGAAAGCAAACCTGAAATGTAAGTTCAGACACAAAAAGGATTTAAAAGGAAAACTGCAAAAACTTTGTAGAAAATGATCAAACAGCAAATATGGTAAATCAGGGAGGCCAAAGGTAGGTGTAAACTGTATGTTCAGAGGCCATTTAAATTCTGAAGAGCTTTGCTTACCAGATTCAGTCTTTCTAGGCTGGAACTATCAGAGCTTTGAACTGCAAGACAGACATTTCATACAACACCAACTGTTTTAAAAAAGAACAAAAGATACACAACCTACTTTCATACATTCTCTTTACATATGATCAAATACCATGAAAGGAGAGTCAGAGGCCAATTACGCAGACTTGTTTGATATAATGTATCTAACAACTAGGTATACACTTCATAAATTAAATTTATGAAATCACAATGAAATCATGTAACAACTTCCACCTGCAAAAGGCTTCTTACTCCTTGACACCACCAAAACCTAATGCCAGCACTGAAAACATACTGCCATAAGTAACTCAAGGTTTTAAGATTAGATGGAGGAGGCTGGGGTTTTTCCTCCCTGCCAAAAAGAGCTTCTTAGACTATTTCATCTTCTAACATTACAATTACCTTCCAAAGAAAGCATTTAAGTCCTGTGTATGTTAGTCACACCACCTGCCTCAAAGCAAGGAAGATGTGCTGGAAGATGTTGAATAGCAGCTTCTCCAGCATAAGGAAGAAACTAAAAACAATTATTCTAAAAAGGAACTAAAATTTTAGAGCATAGCATCTTCAAAAATTATTAGAGACAGAGGATATATGCTGGTAGTTGTGAATAGCTGCTTGTAATTTTAAAGTCATTTTTGTTCCATGGAAAAATCCTGTCTTTTTGAGAAACAGAAAAAAAAATAACCAGAGTGAAACAAGAAAAAGCAAGCAAAGGTTGTTTCTGTAAGAAGGCAGCTTGCTCAAGGGGACTGACTCGTCTGTCCAAGATTGCTGTGCTGAACCCTATTTGTAGTTACTTCCATTGCTTCAACTCTTTCACAGTGTCAGTGGAGCAATGGAGAAAGCTCTCAAACAGCAGCATCCAAATAAACTCCTTGTCACAAATCTTCACATCCTGAGCATGTTGCAGCTCACAGAGCAGCTGCTCCTGTGTTAGTTACTGTCCCACCAGCAGAGAAAACAACTGTAGCACAGTTTTCTTCTTCTCTCAGGAAAGCCAACATATATTAATCGCCATGACAGGAGGAATGGTTGGTCTTAGAAGCTGGGGTAGCCAAGAACGTGACAGAAGACAAAATGACCAAAAATTTATCAAAACGTATCAAATTAAAAAAAAAGTTTGATTATTATTAAGAAAAAAAAAGGTGCAACAAAAAACCATCATGAAACCCAAAAAACCCCAAGTTTAGTAACTTCCTTGACATGACTTTCCCCTGCTGTAGCTCTGCATGTCTGTGAACTAACTCACAGCTGGAACTACAAATCTGGACCTTGAACAGTGAGCTACGTGGAATTTGAACTGTAAATCCATTTTAGCTCATTTTCATTCTCAAGCTTCCTTACACATGACACCACATATGTATGAGGTTATGACAAGAAATACATATAACATGTGTGATGCAGGATACGTGGCAGAAAAACAGGTCTTCAGTATCACAACCATCGCTGTGAACAGGTTTAGTTATTCCTGACTAAACCCTAAAACCTCACCCCCACACCACACCATCTGCAGAGGCAGACTCATGCAAGCTCTGAGCTTGCATTCAGTTTGCCAGAGATTTAACAAACTGAGTTTCACAGGGAAAAAATTTTGCTGAGATCAAGAAATCTTTGAGAATGTAAAGCATTTCCTACCAGCAGGCATGAGAAAGCAGACCTGATTTTTCACTTCATCAACAAAATCCACACAGATAAGACCTTGTTAAATACCACTTTAAGAATGCAAACTTTATTAACCATGAAATTAATATCACCACAGAACCCAAAACTGCACCCTGTGTGTCTGCACAAATCAGCTCCTTACAGATTTAATTATAAAACACCAGTCAAGAAGACATTCACTATGCACTTTAGAGTTAAACACCAGTCTAGCTAACAGTCCAGAAGTTCATCCTAATTAAACACAGCTTCAGAGTTTCTGGATAATTTATCATTTTAATAGTTTACAAATGTCAACGTAACTTATCCATTTTCCTAAACATTTCATAATGTGAATGACATGTGTAATTATACTTAGAACAATCTTATTATGGGGCCTACAACTACATCCAGCAATTAGCTGAGTAGTAAGAAAATGTAACACTTTCTGAGCCAGCAATACCAGTAGGGCATCAGACCTAATGAAAAGAGAGATTGTAGATTATTTGTCTAAATTGATGCCTTATTTTTATTGATTTAACTTTTACTGGCATGGTGTTTCAAGGACAGTTAGCAACACCAAAATACTAATGACCTGACATGATCCAGACATGAGGACCAATAAAGTGCTATTACAACCTATGGCAACTAAGAATTGGACATCTTGCAAGCAGTTTCAATAAAAAAACAGGTTATTTCCTTCACCTAAAAAGGATCAGCTGAGCAGTTCCCAGCCCTATTATTACTTGCTTTTGTACAGCATGAAATTTGTCAGCAAGATTTGCCTTTTTCTGGAGAGTTCACAATGGACAGAATTTATTCCACATAGATGTTCCATATGTTAAAGAGTACTACAATATTAGCACGGTAAAAGAAAGTCATTTACTTTGCTAATTTAGCCAGGGTTGGATTTCTTTTTTCTGCTACAGCTTGAAGTGCATCTCTCCTATTTGTCTCAAACACGGCTCAGGATGTCACAGAGGCACTGGAAGGGCTGATGATTTATTTAAAACAAACAAGCAGCAGCAATGCTACATGGCTGCAAGCGATACCTCACCATCTGGGGATAAGGAAACACTGGATCATTGTAAGGCACAATTTACTTGGCTGTGACCGAAGTGACCTCACAGGCCTTTTCCAAGTCCTGCAGCTACAAGCAGACACTTAACCTACACAACAACAGCTACTGCAGTGCACTGCGATACGGATCGTCACTAATTGCCATGGAATGGGCCCGAAGGAGGAAGAGAGTAACACCTATTTCTACTGCCGTCAGTCCATCCTGTTTCCTCCCTGGCCCCCAGCCAGCCGGGAGGGAGCTGCCTCAGCCCTTCGCTGCCAGGCAGCCAAGCCCGCCGCGGACTGCGGGTCAGGGTAACGCGTCCGTTCCTCCGCAGCCGCAGCGATGCCGAAGGCCNCCCGCGGCCCCGCGGAGCTGTCCAGGGTCCTGCCCCGACCCCGCCACCCGCGCGTCCTGCCGCTCCCCGGGGAGCTCTCGGCACCTCCTGCTTGTTTAAATGCTCTCCCAAACCTCGCCTTTCGTCACAGGTCAACAGCACATCTTACTAGTCTTCCTCTACCTGCAGAGGGATTCATCCCCGCTGCTGTGATGCCCAAGAGTGCTCCTTAAACTCATCCCCAAGCACACACTGGAACGCCAGTTCTGCATTTACCTGGCAAGTCACCAGGAGCTTGCACTTGTGAGAGTTCTAGGAAAATGAATAAAGTGCGTTTTGCACCGTGTGTTCTGGTGTGCAAGTACAATGCTGTTCATATTTTCACAACTAGGAAAGCTCCCATTTGTGATTTGAAACTTCTGGGTGAGACAAGTTTTAGTATCAGACACAAAGAACCCTGCTGAGGGGTCCTCAGGAATTCACGTGAACATGCACTGCATCACCCAGAGCAAATACATTCAAGGATGCAGCATTATCAAGTCAGAATAATACAAAATCTTTTTAAGAAACGCTTTTATTAATAAAGCTAGCAGGCCACTGCCCAGCATCTTAGGAAATGCCATGCAGAATGAACTAGCTGCTGTTACTCAGAGGTCTGTATTTCACTGCTGATGCCACAGGATATCAATTTTTCATATTTTCTAAGTCTGCTCAAGCAGAAAGAAAATTGCCATAGAAAACTACTAAATCATATGGTTTAGACCTTTTGTATCCAATAGCTTATTTTATGCTTTTTTGTTAAAGGCAACTGGAATTACTTTTAATTCCTTGTCCCCAGAACATTATTTCCATAAAATTACTCCCTTACCTTCATGCAAACATGAAATAATTCTTCTGAAAAGCACACTTTTGCTAAGGCATTCCAAATTCTACTAAATTACCTACTAAGATAGCTTATTATGTGAAAAAGCATTTCTTCTCCTTGGACAGCTTTTTAAGTGGAAAAACCTTGCTGTAAAATTAACTGGCATTAAGGATATAGTTTTCAAGGTATTTTCTTTAAGGCACCGTAAGCAAAGAGAAGACCTTACAATATATATAATATATTTTATTAGAATGGTTTCTTTTTGTTTCATCTGTGACCCTCAACAGTAAACCCATGCAGTCAATGATTCACTGCACCTGTACCCAATCATTCCACTCTTGTAAAGCCTTCTCAGCCTGAGCACAGACACAAACTGTAACAAAGCCATAAAAAGGGAACACTCTCACACTCTGGTCTCCTTTACAGCATATTTATATTTTCCTCATAGACAGACACAAACCTCCTACCTGCAGAGAACCAGGTAGACTCCTCTATTTCAATAATTCATCAATACAACTCACATCTGATTTCTCAGCCATTCCTAAGTAGCCCAAAACAAACACTGCCACACTCTGATAAGGTAACAATCTTCTGACAAACAAGCTTAGTAAATAAACTACTTAAAACAGTTTGTCAGACAGCATACAGGGATGGGCAGTGCGTTTTCCCCCATCCCTTTCCTGGTTTTGGGTAATAAAAATGGAGTTATTTACAGCTACACCTAACGTCATACATGTGTGAGAATACCATGCCAACACCCCTCTCTTATCATTCACTACCAATAAAAGCCCAACCACAGAATGCTCAGAAGGTGCTTGCAATTACAGACAGAACACATGGTATTATACTGAAGTATTTCAAACCAGCTTCGTGGCATCAGGAAATAAACACAAATATTGCACCAAGAAACCTCAAACACCTAAGGAGCAAAGCCATAATTTTAAATCAAAATCCCCATGAAATAAGATACAAATATGACAGCAGCAAACTTTGAAAAAATCTTATCTTTGGCCTAGTGACCTGTAGCATAAACATACATTTCTTCCATCGAAGGAAACTCATTAAGACTTCCTGTTATGAAGTGGCTTGGCTTAAATAAACCAGGGTGAAAAACAAATGTGTACGTAAGGCCAGAGGGACAGGAACAAAACCAAGCAACACACTTAAAACCAGCAGTCTAACAGGCTTGAGAGTTAGTGACCAGAGTCCAAGAGGGCTGCCAGTCCAAGCAGACCTGCCAAAATGAGGTGTTTTTTCATCAGGTAGTTCCCTTGGACAGGGAGTGAGAGCCTGCGGTGAGGAGAGACCCAACAGAAGTTGTCTCACCCAACTTCAGCTCAGCTTTTCGTGTACTGGAACTTCTGTAGCATCTGTGTGAAACTGTTTCACACATCTTTAGCCTCACAGCTGAGCAGTAAAATTAATGCACAGTAATTAAAGACAACACACAGGTGGGCTCTGATAGTATTAAGTACATTCACTACTGATTCAGACATCAGAAAAGGACCTCCCTGCACATGCTTCTCATCAAGAACAGGAGGGTACGATTTGAAATCAGAGAGACTAAGGAGTGGATTTGTGAGGCCTTAACTTACAACAGTAAAAACCACATGCAAACTTCTACTCTTTTTAAGGGGGATAGGGAAGCTCCCATATAAACTCAGGATAGATGATCACTAGCTGAAGCACCTTCTACAAGGAAAAGATTAGGGGGCTGTGACAGGTTATATCTGAATCTGAAAAAACCCAGAAGGAAATCACTCATTTAAATGGTAAGGTGGGGTGAGTGAGTGAAACTGATCCTCATTCCCTGTGTTTCAGAACAGGGAGGCAAGAGCTACAAAGAAAAAGAAACTAGGAATTAATTTCAAATGAACATTCTGTCAGCTCAAAGCGAGAAATTCACTGTTCCTGTCACTTCTTGGTTGTGCCAATTCAGTAGTGAGGGAACACTGGTAGGCTGATAATGTGCCCGGGGTAAAAGCCTCTCCTACAACTATCAGAAGACAGTCACAGCAGGGCAGTTCCCACGCTCCCCCTGGCAGAGAGCCACCACATCTTCCACGAACTAAAAACCTGATACCTGACACATTTTAGCCCTCAAAATATGAAGTCTGAATTATGTCATTGGCAGGTCAGCTGACAGCACAGCTTCACAGCACCTGAACAGGGGCATGAACAAAAAGGTGGCACACTGGAGTGTCAGATCTTAAACAATTTTGCTTTAAGAACAGTCCTTCAGTTATTTGTACATGAACATCTAGCAGTGAGGCACAGAAAAGGTCCTTCTTCTCTTACAGATTACGTTTAAAAATATTTTCTTTTTTTCCACTGAATGCAAGCATGGTAAAATTTATCTAGAAAAGGGCACGTCTGGGTCAGCCTTTGACTTAGTCACTTATCAAAATTTTTACTCTTTACGCGTCAAATCGAGTATTTTTCAAAGTCAGACAGTTTCTGTGCATAAAGAGCAATTGTGCAATGTATCTCTGGTGCCATTACTTTAATTTCTTTTACTACAGAGCATTCAGTGCCATTAATCACAACCAAAGTATTAGAACATCTCCTTCTAATGTTTCCTTTCAAAAAAAAAAAAAAGAAAAAAAAAGAAGACAAGTGACTTCCTCCTTATTAAATTTAAATACCAGACAGTCATGGGTCTCCAATTCTTTTATTTTTTACAGACAAGAGCTGGAGACATGATACAGCTGCACACAGAGAATTACTGCTGTTCCAAAGGGACCTGACTGCAGTCACAAATCTCAAGCAGCTCCTGCCACTTGTTTCTCCTTCAGTGCCAGCACCTCTCTTGTGCCAGACAGCTACAGGACCAGAGCTACTCCAGCTTAAATGCAACCACGACTCCTCATTTATTTTTCTTGCTGTATCAGCCCTGTGACCCAGCTCCAGCAGCTGTGTCATCCCTCCTGCCCCAGCAGCCCGGGGACAGGAACGGCTGTGTAGGTGCCCAGATGTTTGCTGAGGTCCCGCTCTCCCTCCCTTCTCAGCCACAAGCTCCTGCTTCTCTGTCACATCAAGTCCCGTTTGCTGAGGAAACTTTAAAGGGTTTGGAACAACACACCAGGTGTTTTGCATACGACATAAAAAGGCTAGAAACATTCAGACAAAGCTATCAGACAGAGTTTTTGTTTTCTCCTCTAACAGAGAGAGAGCTGCTCTTGTACCAGTGTAACAGGCCCATGTGGCATCACCAGCTTCTCCTCGTGCCCAGGGAGAGGCACAAAATACTGGGGAAGAATATGTGTCTGTTAAAGCTGGGACAAACACCTATCCTCTGTTTTTGAAAATATGCACTTTCAAGAATGATAAGTTGCTATGTTTTTGCTCTAACCTCCTTTGGACACAGACTCCTTTTCTCACCAGTACAGTGGGAGGATTGGCTGCCTTCCTTCCACTCCCTTCTGCCACAACTGCATCAACAGTCACCTCACAGTTCATGGTTTAACAGTATCTAACCCAAGACAGAAAGTGCAGCCAACAACAAGGTTTTCATTTTTCTTGCCTTCACTTAGTCCAGTGTTACTGTAAAATGTATAAAGATACTATTTCCAGAAAAAAAAATACCATCCTGACAACTAACATCTGTAGTTCTTCATCTTTTGATGCCCAGTCCATAAGAATTACCTATTTGTATCCCTTAAATCTAAAACCAACACTGTGTACCCATCACCTTGTTACACAGAGGTACCCGTGTTTGGAGACCACTAAAACTTCTAATTACGAGGCTGCTGTCACTGACCAAATGCTACACCAGTGATTACTGCTGCCCTTCAGCCACAGGATGACAGCTACACACATAGGTTTTAGAAGAGCAATGTAATTGTTAATAGTGACTGAGACACTAAGGCATGCAAATATAACGTGTTAGCAAACGTCTGAGTTAACCATAATTGTGTGACAGCAGCATGAAAAGGCATCAGTGCAATTCTAATGTAAACAGGAACTTGGTCTTTAGAACAAACTATAAAACATGTCCCTGATGTTCTCTTTTCCCTCTCCCACTTTTTGCTACCAGCAAGGTCACAATCAGCTGAGTAATGGCATTGGGCTTCTTTTCCACTCCTCAACCCAAAGGATACTAACTAGACCACGGGACAGAGACAAATGCACCAGAACCGTTTCACGTTGTTGTGACTCCCCCACCACAGACCTTCCCTGCCTTTCCACCACACTCAAAAAGCAGTGTAAGGAGCTGCTGCCCATCAGCTGAGCTCTGTCAGCGGCCACACAGCTCTCAGGCAGCTCCATCTCCCCAGGAATGGCCCTCCAAGAAGGGAGGCACGACTGAAACAAGCGCGACTTTGCTGCTGGTGACATGACAAGGCGCACCTGCAGTAAAACTGATCAGCCAAACCCGTGACTTCTGTACATCCCAAACCCGAGCGGCTCCGCACACACCACCTCCTCCTGCGGGCAGTATTCCAAGCAGAACACACACCCACCCATAAATTCTATCAGCACGGGTGCGAGCACCAGGAAGGCAAGTTTGAGAAAGCGAAAGGACTCGAGCCACTGCCTCTGAGGCCTCCCCGCACGGCCCCGCTCCAGCTCACCCGGCACCCACAAAGCGCCGCCGGCAGCCGCGCTCC
>VWZW01002511.1:0-74906 GCA_013397115.1 Edolisoma coerulescens | reverse complement strand
CGCGACGGGGACAGCGACCGGCCCCCAGGTCAGGGCTCCGACCCCGCGGCCCCGGGAGCAGCGGGGGTTCAGCCCCAGGGCTGCCCGCTGTGCTTGGGCAGATCCGGCTGAGGAGCACGGCAGAGGAGCGTCCGGTGCTGCGGACAGCCGCCAAACGCTGTCTGGCTCCGGCATCCAAACACTGGCTCCGGCATCCAAACGCTGTCTGGCTCCGGCATCCAAACACTGGCTCCGGCATCCAAACGCTGGCTCCGGCATCCACCCCCATTTCTAAACCGCGCCTCAGCCCTGAGGAATCCCTGGGTCAGAACCGCAGCACCCGAGGCTTTGCACGGCCCAGACCGCACAGGGTCAGGCAAGGCTGCTACCACCCTAGAAAGAGAAAATTATGGCCTAGGTTCTTTAGCAAGAATGTTCATCCTTTATAAAGGGCAACCCCCAGCCCAATAGATTAAACAAAACATGTCAGCACTTTCATTTGGAAAATTGTGAAACTGGATCTGTTGGCCGGTGAGCCTTGACTGGCCCCATTGTGCCATACCCCTCTTCATCCTCACCAGCCACAACTGCATCAAGTTTAGGTTCTTATTTTTAGTGCAGGATCGACCCAGGTCATGTTGCATTGTACTGCTTTCTTACACAATTTCTTTAATTTCTTTAAATATTTTAAAATCCCTGTCTAAACATGAATTCACTTATAAGTATAACCCAGAAAGCACATGTCAAAGTCTATCAGAAAACAAAGCTGAGTGCATGAAGCAATAATTCTTCAAATAACATTTGTTGCGTCTACATCACTAACCCACCTATGTGACTGTCCTTCCTGCCAGGTGATGCCAAACAGTATTGGCACAGACAGTGATTTTTCTGATTTTTAGGCCATGCCATAAATGCCTGGAAGTTGCAGTTATGAAAAGAAATGCTCAGTTCTCTGACCTAGAGAGCACACAGCCAAAATGCTCTGTCCCGTGCCTCTGGCCCCAGGTCAACACTTCTGCTCTGAGCTGCCAAAAGCAAGAATTCAGGAAAGCAAATAGCTACCTAGCAGGAAGGACAAGGACCAAAGCAGGTTGCTTTTTCTCCCCTTGCACACGGTGGTAACAGCCACCAAACACTGCATTTCCAGCCTGGACTTGACCTATTTATTTGTGGCCCAGGGGTGCTTTTTAAGCTTTCATAGCTGCTGCTGAACATTAGACATCCCACACACCTGTGTGACCTGGACCCCAATGCTGGTTAAAGATTTACCTAATGCTATTTACACACAAAACTTATGTTTCAGACATGAATCTGGAACCATAACTGAAAGGGCTTATGCCTCATGTTACTCCATATTCCATGCTTTAAACCAGATCATTCCCCCAAAATACCTCTTCAAGGGTTTCATCTCCTCATGACTCCTATAAGCCCTTCTGAAACCTGTGGCAGACAAATCACTGCCTCCTGCTATGTACTATTCACAAGCCTTCAGATTTCTCTCAAGCAGACAGTGCTCTGTGAAGGCAAGTAGAAGATTTATGTTAAATCCTACATATTTATAGAGGCTTAAAGACAGTGTTAAGCAGGTCAGTTTCATCCCACTCCTAAGCATTTTCTGCACCCAGTGTAAAATCAGCTCAAGGTAACTGAAGTGCAGCCCAGAAACAAGTGCCAAGTACAATCTGTTGGAATGCCAAGTAAGGAAACAAGAACTTAGCAAGGCAAAGTTGTTTCTGACACATCCTGTGGACTCTCATGTTATTCAGAGGAAGCAAAGCCAGCCCATTTTAAAATTTCAGCTTTCTGGGGTAGTGCTAACCTTTACAAAACCATCCAGAAGGCGCTGCAGCACCTGCAAGGTTTGCACTGGATTGTATCAAGCAGCTTCCAAGGTTCAAAGAAAACAATAAAAGAAAATTACTCCAATTTGTAGGTCCTGTCCTCAGCTCCTGTATATTAATTGGCTTCAGCATCCTGTGAAACAAAACCTGTTACCTTGGAAGAAGCTTTGATAAAGAGGACTCCTGCATTTGAGGGAACTGAATAAACCCAATCAAGCACTTTAACATGAAGCCTCTGCAAGTGGTATTTCTGTGGCTTGCATTTACCTTTTATGCAAGTAATGGAACATGCCAGACAGCTTTCCACAGTTTTCCAAGATGGAAAATCGCTTGTGGTAAGCAGCAATATTTGTGATGACATTAATACCAAAGCCACCAGTAACAGTTTAAGTATCTTTTTTAATTTTCTTACAACCACTTAAAACTGTCATATAACACAAACTTTTGTACATTATTTACAGACAAAACAAGTAAAATATCCATCCAAAATATTTTTTAAAAAAATCCTCTGATTAAATTGTTACACCTGCTCAAACAATGGTGGGACTTAATAGGCATATTTTCTTGTGCATGTTTCTCTTCCATGTAGTACTTCAGTCTCACTGCATATATATATTTTCTTTTCAAAGTTAAAGAAAGATAAAACAACAAGCAGAAGGGACACAACACAATATGCATTTAAATCTTTGTTTAAGAACAAGCAGCTAATTAAAAAAGGCAAAATACAGGAAAAGTGCATCAGTTCCAATGAGTTAGTATAAGAAAGAGGCCCACAGGTGCGGAGCTGGCACCCGTTTGGGCAGAGTCTCCTAGAAGACCTCTGATTGTCTATAGAGATTATTTCAAATTTATTTTAATCAGAAATTATAATTGCAAAAAAAAGAAATTAAAAAGGAGAGGAGAAACATGACACCTCCAGATTTTGTTTTGCCATGAGGTTTCTTGGAAACTGGTGCTCAACAGCTTTCCGAGTGGGTGAGAATCCCTTTGTGCCCAGAGCTCAGTGTTGACCCCGTGCCGTGAGCGAGTCGTGCCCGAGCCCCAGGGCTGCTCCCCTCGGTCTGTGCCAGGCCAGGGGTCCCACTCTTTGTGCCAGGTCACTCAGACCCACTGCCTTGGAACCTTGTCAGCGCAAGACCTGCTCGCTTCCATGGCCTAAAGCTGAGCCAAACACTGCTGGCTGGGCACCTGAACAGAGCAACTTTGTCTTCTCATCAAAAGTCCATTTGCATGCCTGGTGCACTGCAGAACAGATGCCACGCTGAGGAAGCTACAAACGACCATGGGGACAAAGTGTCACTAACCTTAGCTCGTTTTTGTTGTGTTTCATTCAGATTGGCATTTTGCTTTTACAACAATAAAACAGGCTTCTTGTCTCTGGTGTTCCCAAGTCCCATTGTAATCCTTCACCCAAAAGGCTGCCTTTGAAAACAAGGCTACATGAACGTTTGGGGAAGGGCGGCAGCACTCTGAAACAAGGGGTCAGCACACAATCCCTTTGAAGGGGAGCCTTCATCCTACAACTGAAGTCTCCTGACCGAGCCTATATCTTTGTGCTTAGTTACTTTTAGGTAATCTGAGCTCACAGTAGGCAGTAACCAGGCTGACGCTACGTGACAGGACTGGTTAAAGAGTAGCTTTGTACAGGATCATATTTTTGGCTTTCTGGTAAGGCTACTTCATCTAGTAAAAACAGATTTGGTCCAAAGGTATCCAGTCTCCAATTTGAGCTCGATAGTTTTGAAGCCTGTTCCGTTACATTCAAAAATCTCACAAGCCACTGGGCTTTTTGCTGATAAAGTACCAAGGCTTTGTACTTTTTACAGAAGAATGGAGTGCTCAGCCCAATCAACTGTAAATATATTTACACTTCTGTGGACCTAGCAGCTAAATACTCCTTCCCTCCTTTAAAGCATCACTGGAATAAAGAACAAACACTAGCAAATCCTAAAACAACAAAATACTGCTAAAAGTTGTGACAGAGAAAATAATCTTAAAAACCACTCCCGAACTCTGCATGTACTGCTTCCATTAATCCCAGGAGAGACTGCAAACACTCCTGGAGTTCTACACAACACAGAAATTAATCTGCCTTTTATTTCATTCCTCAAAGAGGAACTTCCAGAAATGTTTAGAGTTAGGAAAAAAGTAGTCTTCATTCACCAAGATCAGTGCTGTACCTCTCCTCTCCTGGAAGGACTGCTTTGAGTTTAGGATGGACAAGCTGCTTGTGCTTTGGGGATAATTCGACCACATTCAACCTCCATGGCATTTTTGGAGGTCAAATACTTCTCTGTTACAGAATCCTTGAGTTGGTGCAGAAAGCACACAACAGTAATCCAACAAAATCTTTCTGCCTAACAAGGCTAAGCTTAGCACAGCCAAAGTGGCACCACCAGGTTTCTAAAGCTATGATGTGCAAACCCAAGATCGCACAATGCACATGAAAATATGCCAAGCAAGAACACAAACCCTCAGTGGGTCAAGCCAAGGGTAAACTCCTGTTACCAGCCACATAAACAGGACACAGGGCTCAGTGGAGAGTTCATTTCCTTGTACTGGAGACATTTGCAGGACATCAGTGCCTTTCTCCTGGACTCCAGCTTTAGTGTACTGTCTTGGTGAATGATGTGCTAGAGGACAGCACAAATCCCTGAACCCTCGATTACTGCAGTCCCAGCAATTTCTGATGGTGAAACATTGCTATCACCCAAATCCAAGATTCGGCCACCAGCTACACAAAATCCAGTTTTTAAGAAACAGAGCGACTAAAGCAGTGCGTGAGCTCATTTCAAGTCATATTGGAGTAAGATGAACAAGTAAGTGCAGTTGTGTCATCTGCCACACATAGAGAAAGAGGAACTTTGAAACAGAGTCAAGTAGAAACACCATCCATCAAGATAAAGCCCCAATTATCCCTTTTAAATCCAGCAATAAAACAGAGTGCATTTTTTTTTCCAGGAAACAGAGTGTACAGTACCCGTGTGCAGCATAAAAACATTTCACAAATAATGAAAACATCCCTTTTGAAAATCTCAACAAAAATAGATCCCATTGGGACCAGACTGTCAGTGCCTCCCAAAACAAGGCAGAAAAATCCAGCCTATAAAACATGCCAAAGGTGACCAGTAAGTATCCCACTAAGGGCTGAAACTGCTGACTGCTTTATTTACTGAGAAAAGGAAGTATGACATTTGTATTTAAAACCACAGGCACCACGTTAACAGGTCCACTAAATTACACTTTCAGCTCTGTTCTCTCCTGACAACTACTTAAAAAGACATCTATCTGTCTGTGGGGAAAGGTGGAAGCAACATCTCTTGGCTATGCAGGTCAATTCTGCCAGGCATCAGGACAACAGAACTCTGGGAATTCTACTGCACTGACCCAAAAGCATCATCTTCCAACCCAGAAGTTCTCTACTGGTCAAATTTCTCAAGACAAGACGCTGACAGCGAAGCAGCAGTGTTTCTTTTAAATTTTTTTCAAGCTTAATGGCTTATGGCTGAGCTTGTCCTAAGGGACTGGAATACAGGCAAATGATCTATGAAGAGCCAAAACATCCATTTATTGGCCACATATCTGGTGTAACGAGGAAAAAGGGACACTTTGATTTCAATTTAATTGTGTCTTCAGACTCTGCTTACAGTGTGGGAGAAAAAATCGTCCTAGCTACACACTACCCTCCCTCAGAAATATTCAGCTAATAAATAGTCTGACATTTATGTTTTGATTCTGGAATGAAAAAAAAAAAAATCTGATTTGAAGACTTGTGTGAATAGTTCTGCCTTGACCAGGCAGTTATTCTAAGGGGCAAAAGCAACAAACCCCAGTTACTGAGCTCTGCTTAGTCCCGGCAGCTTTCCCTGGAGGTGGCTCCCCTCAGCACCACTGTGGCAGGTACAGTCACAGGCTGTGCCAACTCAGCCCTCAGCCTACAGACCCCATCCTTGTCGAATCCCACAGCTCCCAGCGTTGGAATGGCCAGTCACACTGGGCCCAAGGGACACTTGAATCATTCCATTTGACCAGAGTAACCCCTGCTCAGCAGAACCCAGTAACTGCATCTTTCCTAAACCTATTCCTGCAGTGAGCACCTTCCTAACTCAAATGCATTCATAGGCCAGGGGCTTCCTGCAAAGATGGATTTGAATAAAGGACCAGGGCTGCACACATCCAGCTCCTGCCTGTGCTTCTCCAAACACTCTGAGAGCAGGCAGAGTGAATGAATGCAAGCCAGCTGAAACTCAAAGCTTATTTGATGCAGATCTTGAGCCTGATGCAAGTTTCCCCACACCTTTAATGGAAAGTAACGTAAGCCCTGTTACTAAAAGTGTAAAGCACAGGTCCACAGCAAGTGGCTGATTGGGTTTTATTACCCTGGAAAATTAAAATCAGCAGTTCATCCTACTGTGAGTCTACTGATGGAACTAAGATGTCCCACTGGTCCTTTTCCTTTTCTCTAATAAAAGCACACAAATCTCTTTCCAACCCACCACATTTTCACCAGGTCTGATCCTGAGCATCTGTAGATAAAAATACAAAGTCAAGCTCATAAGAGTTTCCAGAATGCAAACATTGGCAGAGCTATGTTGCAGTCCTCTATTGATTGCAGTTTCCTTAGTGTATTCTCTAAAAAGATGTTCAGGTAGCAAAGCAAAAGTCTGCTGACAGGCTCTATGTACACGGCCCAATTGTTTGTTAGAAGAAAAAGGAAATAACTTCACACAATTTAAAAAAAAAAAAAAAAAAAATCTGACAACCCAAATACAGAAAATGCAGAGGCACTTTCTCTTTCCTTCCTTATGTCCTACAGCCTGCCTGTAAGAGAAGTGCAAAATAATTAAGTTTTCTGACATCTGAAAAAAGGAAACATCCAGGTTATGCCTACAGAAGTTTCAGCTAAAGCTTTGGAACAGAAGCTCTGTGTGCTGACATTGGTTTGCACTCTGGACATGCCCACAGAAGCGAGACTGCTCTGCAGCCACAGACCACTTGTCCAGAAAGAGCAGTTCCCTCCCTTTTTAGTTCATCGCTTCTACTGTTCAGGCTACAGAGGTAGTAAAAACAAAACCAAAACCAACAACAATGAAACAAACCAAAAAAAAAAAAAACTTCAAAAGGAACCACACTCTTGCTATACTGTACATTCAGAACCCTGTGGCCACATTGTTGTCCTAACAATGAACAAATTCATTAAAAAATCTCAACATTAACACACGAATGTGCAAAGAACACATTCCAAAGTCAGTGCTGTGGTAAAGCAAGTGTTCGTCCACAGGGAGGGAAGGGGATTCTGTGAAACATCAGGAACAGAAAGGTGATTTCTGGCAGCCTACATGCGAACGTAAACAGGATCCGTTTCTCCTTTTAAAGTTCCGTGCCAACAGAACTATTGAAATGTCGTTTCCCACAAGAGGAGACTTTTCTGTAATCATTAAAAAATACATTAAAAAAAGGGAACCATAGAGCAAGAGACTATTGTGTTCCCGAGCTGGCAGCTGGTAGAGTAGCCCCTGTGTTTGCATTGGCATTTTGCTCCAGATGTTGCCTTCCTTCTGTTGAAATAGAAAAATTGAGGCTGACACACACTTTTAGGTCACCAGGGCCTCAGTTTAAGTTCATTTGGCTTTACTTGCTAGAGAGGAAGGAGCATGTTTTTGTAGTTGTGCTTCAAAGGTCCACTTCAACTTGGCTGCTCCTCAGTTTGCAAACTGCTGGTAGAAGGCAAGTTTGACCCTCTCAATGTGATGGCAGAGTTTAATAGCTGGTCCAAGCTTCAAGTCCATGCACTCCTGAACAGTGGGCAGGGTCAGCAGCAGCAGTGCCTGGCCATCGATTTCCTGTCAGAAGACAAAAATTCCACAGTGACTTCGTTGTTATTCTCCCTGCTCCTTCAGCTTTGACTTGCTGTTGTTTCAGATTTGTGACCGTTTGTGAATTAGATGTTTCTTTCATGCTCCCTCAGGCAGCTTAAAAATTTCTCTCTCACACAACAACTTAACTCCTTTCTTAAAATGCCGGCTCAAATTCACTGGCTGAGGCACAGACTTAGGAGATTCTATTGTAAAAAATACAACCCAACAAAAGAAACCAAGGGAATTTCATGCAGAAAGTAATTTTAACCAACCACTGCATCTTTCTATAGAAACAGAGGTTCTACAAGATAAAGTATATCTGGAACATCCACCACCACAAACCACCCTAACCATTAGTTCTAGTAGTGCAGTTTTAAAGGACACTGGTTTTTATGGCAAATTTTAACCAGGATGCAAATAAAATGTTGACTCTTGTCATGGTGCCTGGTTGTAGGCATTATTTGTAGTTTTGGGATTCAGATGCTCCACAGACCAAAACATCCTCCACCTAGTACTAAGAAATCTGAAAAATTCTGTTCACTCCCTGAACTCTCCTCTCCCAAACTGCTGCAGGTTGTACAAGCGTTTATTTCCTCAGAACCGAATTAAAAAAAATTATTTTTCTTCCTCCGTAGAGGATAAGAAGCCAAGTGACAGATTCAACATTTAACAGACAGAAAATGATACCTGATCAAGGAAAATCCTGGCCAGTGGAGCACAGTCAGTGGATTTGAGGAATCGTACCACATCAGCCACACTCCATTCCAGAGGGTTACTGTCCAGCTGCAGCTTTTCAGCAACCTCCATCTTAATGTCCTAGACAAGCCAAAAGAATTCCCAAAATATCACATATGCTTAGTCTTTATTACAGTTCTATGATACAATCACAATAAACATCGTGGATTTTAATTATTCTGTAGAGTTTTCACAATGCCCTTCATGGGGTAACAGAGAACACACCTATGGTGGTGAATACCCCCAAGATATTGGTGCTTGCCTAACAGGGAGAAAGCCAGGACAGGAATCTGTTTTCCAAGGTAATTCCAAGTTACCTTTGGCGAAGGAGGTTTATTTTCATCATCAGAAAAGGAAAAGGTCCTGAGCTTCCTCTTCCGCTTGTCTCGGTCCTGGGCCAGGGAATGAGACAGTTCACTCTGGGTGGGAGATGATGACAGGGATTTCTTCTCTGACACCTCGGACTCTTCAAGCAATTCATCTTGGTGCTCTGAGGTGCTGTCCTCAGTCAGAGACTCTTCATCCACCTCGTCCTGGTCATCCTCCTCTTCTGCCCCACTGCCCTGAAGAGTTAGGAAAAAAGAAAAAACCTTGTAACCCTGAAGATGCAATGAACTAATGTTTGCTGATTCAAATGAAGCAGTCAAAGATCACATCCCAGATCTGAGTGCTGCTGGCAGTGTCCTACCTGGGGAGATCCAGCTGGAGTGTTATCCACGGACGTAGAAGAACGTTTTTTCTTATGAACAAAGAAATGTTTTCGCCTCTTCCGCCTTTTATTTGGTTTTTTCATGGCTACTTCCAGGTTGCTGTGGCCACCCGGGGGCCGACCTATCCGCTTGTTTTTCCGCTTCCCGTAGTAGTGTGCTACCAGGACAGGAGAAAGGAGCACAGTGTTGAAATGCACCTGCAGTGTCACTAGTTATGTTTGCCCCTCATCAGGACTGGAAAATCAGTAGAAGGACATTTCCCAAGAGGAAGCCCAATTCTGCAAAACTTCAAAATCACTATGTCTGTATTTTCCTCTTCAATTTGGTTTAAGGAACAGGAATTACTGATCAGTTTTGTTTGCCCTGTAAAGATTTACTTCCTCCATCTCTGGGAAGCCCCCAAATGATCCTGTTTTATACAAAAATTATCAAAGATTTGGTCCAATTTAATGGCGCTTTTTATGATGTTTTGTAGTTTTTAAACATGGCCTCAATGCACTTTTTGTTCTCACACTGTCAAATGGTTAAAGCCAGTTTACAAAAACCCTAAAAACTAAGAAAGGAACTTGAAGGTGTTGCACTTTTTTTCCCCACAACAAATTGGTAAAAGTAATTATAATGCCACTTAAATTACAATATTAGTCCGTTCTTGTCCCAAAAGTTGTTTTAAAAAGATAAAGTTTTAAACACACAACAGAAGTTAAGCCACAGTTCTACCACTTAATACAGAATTATTTTTTTTTCCCTTACACACAGGCACATGAATATTTTGTAGGCCTCTGCAGTGCTTGATCTGCTCCTTCTGTAAGCAAAACATTTTGGATTTCTTCTGGAGTCAAAACCAAAAGAAGCTAAAATATGACACTCCAAACTCCACCTTGGTGTGGATCAGGGAACTACTCACTGTATTTTGTCTTTGTCAGGACAGAGCAGTTCTCTGAACACTTATCCAGCACCATCTGAGGGCCGAAGAGGTTTGGACAACATTCCAGCTTGATGCACGTTTTCCTGCAGAAATCTGCCACTCGATCTGCCGTCCTCACAACTTCCACGGTCGCACGGTAGCTCTTGCCTTTGTACCTAGCATTGAAATTGTGGGCATAATTCAGGAATCTTCTAATTACCAGGATAAAAGGACTTCATTGCGGAGTGTACAAGAATATTGAGATCAAACTGAGAAAAAAATATGAGCAGTGATGAACTTTATGGACAGCCAAGTCCAGGAAACAGGAGCTCCTGTCTCTTATGTCAGATCCCTGACTACAGAAAAGCCACCACAGAGGTGGCTGCAGTACCAAACACAGCAACACTGCCCCATCAGCTACTACAAAACATCGTCTGAGAGGACTGTCCCAGAGTTCAGATATTTTGTTTTCTTTGTTCACAGATGGTTTGTTCTCTCTTTGCTTTTATGGGACTGCAGAAGTGCCCACTGTGACATGGACAGCTGGTCCCTCAAACCAAGGCTGAGAGCACCCACTGAGCTCATACAGGTAACAGCAGACAGCTTTTGGTCAGCCTTCCTGTGCTCCTCCTGTGGAGACAAGGGGACCACTGCCACATTTCCAATCAGCTTTTGTCTAACTGCTGAACAATTCCCCAGGACAGCCACTTGCCATGATTCCACATACTGCTCCTGTTTGATTTAAATGAAGAAAAGATTTCTTTTTGTTCCCCGGCCTTGCTATTACCCTGAAAGAGCTGCACTGTGCAGTATCTGCCAGAGCTGCTCAGCATTTCTGCTTTGTTCTCCCAGCACAGCTACAGGCATGTGCTGGTATCTACCAGAGATATTTCAGGCCTGCAAGTACCTAGTTAATGCCTTGAAAAAAAAGAGCTTCATCATCACAGTCCAGATATCCCTGGTGTCACTACTGTGGCAAAAGAAAGCAAACAGCAACTTCAGTGAGACTAAACAAATATTTTTTTTCTTTTTTCCTTAGCTACACCTTCTGTTTACACTAACCTTTCATGTCATCTTCCTATTGCCCAGTTCAGAGCAATCCTTCAATATATGAAAAGATGTCTTTTTATACAGGAAACTGATCCAACGAAAGAATTCCTGACATGTTCAAAATTATGTAGGGAAGTGTGCAGTGGCACATTGGGAGAATCTAATCTCTAATATGCAAACACAGTGACCTAATTACAAAACCATCCCTAGACTATAAAGGAATATCTGGACTTATCAAATATATGCAAATATGCTCACTGCTTTTTTCCTAGCTGTAAAAGTAATCTTGCAAAGAAGCTTCAACCCAAAAAGCTCAGCAGGAAAACTGGGAGTGCTTTAGGGTAGACTGCTGTAGAAAGACTTCCATGCCAGGCCATTTCAAAGCTTCTAACTTTATTTCTGAAGAATCTTTTTCCACTAAGACATTTGTGTGGAAATGCCTGAGAAGCTTCCTAAGGAGTAAATGCTTCTGCTTTAAACACTGATAATTATCTTCAGGTGAATTAAATTATCTTAAACCTCACCCACAGGTCTGTCAGTGCAATGTTGTACCAGTACCACACCAGTCTTTAGCTGCTCACATGCCTGTAGCAGAGTGCCACTGCCATGTTATGGAGCATTAAAATCACATGCACTCCACCAGAATTCATAAAGAAATTTATAAAGAATTTAACATTTAATGGCTGTTGGCATCTTGATATGCTCTAAGTGATTTTTCCTTCTATGAAATATAAGTTAAAGCACAGACTGCAGAGAACAGCTACTGGGACTGACTAGAGAAGGAAGAGAACAAGAATTTACTTGGCTTTTAGGGTCTCTCCATGGCCATGCCACGCAGCCTCTTCATCCAGCTGCAGCTCTCGCAGGACACGGCTGGGTTTGTAGGCAGCATTGATCAATAAAGTGAGAACCTACAGAGCGGGAGGGAAGAGCAGAAAACACGTGTAAGTTATTTGTACAATAAATCTGTTTTAAAGTGCCAGGGCAGAATAGGAAATTACTCCTATTCATCCAAATTATCCAGCATCAAAGCACTCATTCACAGCAGGATTACAGACACCTCCTGACAGTGCCAAAACAGAACACTGAGAGCAGCCGACACTTTGGGCCTTCCCAGCCCTCAGAATTTGTCTGCAGAGTCACGAGTGTATCCAGCAATTTCCAAGTCATTGCCCTTGAATTACACATCACCAAATTAATGCCCGGGGCTGAGTACTCCCAAACTTGCATAACCTTGGCTAAATCTGAGCGATTATCTTAAAGATTGTATGTCATGTGAAGATGTGCCAGAAAATGCTGCAGGATTTTGCTGCCTGCCAACCTACTGCTTACAATAAAATTGCAGTGCAGAATCCTAAGCTCTCATCTGTTTTGCTTCCATGAACCATGATAAGGCCTGTATTTTAATAAAATGGTAATTTCTCGGGTACTGTAAAGTAACTTGGAAGTTGTGAATAACCTGAAGTTAGTGGGGGATAGCACAAAATGTGCACTCTAATTGTACTTTTTATGTTCACTATGTGCTTATTCCAAATCATTCCCAACTGGGTGCATAACAACCTTGGCATTACAAATTTGCAGTTTTATTGCTACTAATGCAGCAGTCCAGAAATCAAAGAAAAGTATTAAATATAATGCAAGTACCAAACTCTCTCTAGGACTCATACAGTGAGCAAGACTCACAACTGAAATGAATATACCTGAGCATATTGGCTGAACTTTCAGCAACACTCAGCACCTGCACATCAGCAGGATTTGTGATTTGCAGGATTTGTGACTTTCTGCTTTTCAGGCAATGAAGCAGAGTAAACCTTCAAGGTTAAACGAAGGTGCCACAGAATTTCACATTTGCTCTTTTGCAGTTCTTACATTAGAGTACTGACACAGGCAGAAAGGACAGGGTACTTTTCTGCATGCAAAAATGGACCTTTTTCAATAATCTGCTTGCTTCTTGACAACCAGACTCTTGTCTGCCAGAAAGTCTTTCTTACGGTCTCTCCCAGCTAAGATATTTGGTAAGGAAGGTAAAAATTCCAGGTATGTTGAGCCAATTCCTATATATAAAGTGATCATTTCATGACAGTTCAAGTATGCATATACAGTCAGTCATGTCTTGGGAAATTTCCAGCCTCTCAGGTCAGATAATAAGCACCTCATGACCTTTTTTTAAATTTCAGAAAAATAATTTTTGCATTAAAGTATCTGTAAATTTGCTGTGAAACACCTTCTGGAGAAGAAGCTCTCTGGCATTAAAGAATGGCCTCTTCCTCCCTCAATTACCTTAAGAAGCCAAACTGTAATTTCACCTGATCTATGCAAATTGTATCCAACTTATAAAACACTGAAAATTCTTTATATTTCCCAATTACTGAACGTAGTTTGCCATTTCAACTAAGAAAATCTGAATTTCCTCTGTTTTACCATCAACAGTGCAGACTGTAAAGGAATTTGGGGATTATCTCCAGCTAAATTGTGTTAATTAAAATGGAAACATTTATTACAGCTATAAAAAGATACTAACTCCTTTGATTGTAGTAATTACAGGTTATACTGTTTTAACAGAAAATAAGATATAGCAGTAGAAGGCTGAGTGTTACTTAGATAAATGAGAGCCTTTTACTCTTACCAGCCATTCATAAAACCATTCATGATTTATACTTTATTATATGCAAAAAGATACTCTTTACTCATCAGCAGCTTCAATTTCTGAATTACCCATCTGTAATAGAGAAATACTCTGGTGTTTGAGACACACTGGTACCTGCAGGCCCCCCCTGCCCATCCAGCTCACCTCCTTCAGCACCAGAACACAGTTCCCAGGTCCCACGGACTGGGGAAGCTCTGCAATCCTGCCTTTGTTCAGGTAAGGCCCCGAGAAGCACCGGTGGTTGAAGTAGATCTTTGGGCAGCAGTACTTGCCATTAATTACCACTGAGAAGTGAGAAATGAGAAAACAAATGTTTAAATCACACGCTGCAAAAGCCCCGGGAAAGAATCTGGCAGTACATAACAGTTTGTGTGCTGTAAAAAAAGGAGGGGAAAAAGACTTAAATGACAGGGATTGGAGGTAGTTTCTGTGTCACGTTTGCCATGGCAGCATTAGTTATTCCGTGTTGCCAAAACAGTTTTCCTGCTTCACACCCATGCTTGCAAATTGTCAAGCTGCAGTAAATAAAGATGGTCATGTAGCAGAAGGGAAACACTTCCTGGCTAGTCTGCTGCTTCGTGGTGAGAACAGCAAAGACAAAGACAATCCCAACTTTTTGGTAGCAGAAGCAGTTCCTTCACAGCAATTACAGATAAATTTTCCAGTCAATTTTCTCTCCCCCAAATTTCTGCCACCAGAGAAACTGGCAGTCATTCTCCACTGTTTATCCTAAACTGCAGTACCACATTGTTTTGCATTTTTAGATTGTTTTCCTTTGATCAGCAAACAAAAGATGCAGCAACTGATAAACTGACCTTTGATGAAGTGACATCAAGCTCTCTAAAGCTATTTAATGGCTCAGCATTGCTCAAAATTCAAGTACTAATATATATTGCAATACATTTATGTACAAAACCAATATTTTTTTACTCAGCAGTGTTGTAGTTTTTCTTAATTGAGCAACACTATCACTTAAAGACCTTAAATTCAGCAGTTGAAAACTGGCAGATAAATAAATGAAGTCAAGTTTACATTATGACTCTATTAAAAGCCAATTAAAATGCTAAACAAGCACACATCATTTTTCTCACACTTGCTTTTGGTGAAGCTTCAGATGTGCACTTCACTGTACAGAAAACAGCAGAGGAAGCACTGTGCTGCCAAATGGATGGATCTGTGTGACTTTCACCAGCAGATGTACTTATTCATCACATTCCTTCTTGCAACAGTTTAGAAAATTATTAGATTTTGCCATCTGGCACACAAAGCAGTTCACTATTTGAATTGCTTTTGTTTATCACCATGATGAAGTTAACATAAAAACCAGAGAGATCTGCTTCCCAAAGCCAGAATCCAACAACTCCAGAGCACAGACACAGCACACCTGCTTCTCCCACATCATCAAACATAACAGGTGTCAATAAAAAAGGTCACCTGCACGGGTCACACCACACATTCAGCTCCATGTATCCTCTGCTGGAGGGGCAATGTTCTGGTGTAAAAATCTGATTTCCAGGCTTAAAGCATATATGAATTGCAGAACACAAGTAACTGCATGTTTTTGTTTGTTTCATTCATTTTTGAAGTTCAACAAATCATCAGGGGATGAAAATCTCCAAACCCTTTCCTCTTCTTCCCTCTCCTAACAGGGCTGAGCAGGTCAACTCTTACAGGATTTTGCCTTTGTTAGCCTGACCTCTGTGATCAATACCTGAGTCAGAAGAGTTCAGTTCCTGGTTCTTTAGTCCATCATGAACTGTCCTTGAAGACAAAATTCTGAAATGAAAAGGAGGATGTTGGGAAAACAGACAGATAGTAAAGACAGTCACCTCTCCATTACTAAAACACCATTATATTTTTTTTCCCTCAGCTCCAGCCTTATTAATCTGCTTTTTATACCTCCCCTGTTTCACAATAATGACATGCAGAAACTACCAAATTCCATTTGGAAAGGACTTCTGTCCTATACAGCCAGCAGCAATCCTTCCTTGCTTGAAGTCCATGGGCCACTGTGGTGACAGACACCTCCCAAAGTTACCCACAGGAGTTCACCTTCCCTGACTCCTTTCAACTTCACCTTTCATGGCACAAGGCAGTGTAGCCTCATCTGATGCATGCTGAAAAAGCTGGATTTTAAACAAAATACAACCAAAATGACTCCAGTACTCTGGTAAGGATCCCAATTACAAAACATGGGAGAACAGTCTGCTCAGTATTTTAGGAGCAATGCAAACACTGGCAGGACTACTGACAGCTCTGGTGTTTGTAAAGCTGTAGGAGTCAACAAAGCCAACTGTGAGCACTCAATGGAGCATTTCTGAGCAGGCTCACTAGAATGAGTTCCACATGCATGACACAGAGTTTCTAGACTAATTGTAGATATTAGCAGAACTCTTCTTTTTGCCTGCTTTGGGCCAAATTTCATCTGGGAAGGAACAATTACAAAGAAACAAATTCCAAGCTTTCTATCTCCTCCTACTGTAGTGCAAGAAGTCTTTTTGAACATCAGCAGAATCTACCAGCATTAACACAAATGGACTGTGGAATCTCTCAATGCTCAGTACAGCACATTTGCAAAGCTAAATCTTCCCTAACACAGCATATTTTCCAATTAAAAAGAGAGAAAAAACTCAAGCCAAACTCCAACAAAAAATAAAAGCAAAAAACCTGTTACTTACTGTTTCTCTGGTTGAACTACTGCAATTTTCTTCTGCTTGTTTACTGAAAGAAGAGCAAAAGATCAACATATGAGAGGCAAACAAATGAAACATCTAGTACAATATAGAGTGGACTCACTTCTTTTAAAAGCAAAAAGGATCTCTGTTCCCAGTCTCTGCAGTGTCAGACAGCTGACCCAGCTGCACGAGAGGCACACTGGCCCAAGGAATTTGAAGAAAACCAAAAGGTTGACTTCAACTGCCATTAAAAATTCATTAAATCAAGCATGCATATGCCCAGTTTTCTAGGAAATCTAACCTTTTGTGCCTTTTTGTTTGCATCAGAGCCCGTAAACCACCTGTACTACCAGCCAAAAAGGAATGATACGCTTTCTTTTGCAGGACCCAAAGTTGGCCCAACTTGCCACTTTACTGGCACAGGAACTTCAACACTTCAGCTTTGAAACTGAATGAAATCAGCTGGTTAGAAACACAAATGACTTAAGATAATTGCTGTGGAGGGAAACACTATTGTAACCAAGTCAGTCATCTAGATGATGGGTCCACTTGCTAATTCTGGCTTTCACAATAAGGTAGTAAAATAAAACAACGTAATGCAACATTATGCCTCTTCAGCAATTTCAGGCTTTGGCCCCAACAAACTTCTGGATTTTTTTCAAAATCAAAATCTTTTATCTATTTAGGATCCCCCCTTCTTCATCATCTGTCCTTGGCAGGGCAAGCAGATTAATTTCTCTTGTTTTGACATGCAGAAAATGACAGCTCATTTCAATCTAAAAATTTTCTTATCTTACTTAATGAACACTCAAGAAATTCCTCCGTTTCTCCAACCCCATTAAACTTTAATAAACATGCCTCACAAAGCAGTTGAGAGAACACACAATCTTACCCTGCTTACTAGTGTAGTTAAAAAGGCAGGGTTTACTTTTCAGCACTTTGTCATTAAGGGATCATCACCTCGTGGCCCATTGAGAAAATCAGTCCCCTTTATTTTGACTCCAAAATGTGCACACACTCCACAGCTTTGTTGTGGCACCAACTTTACTTTGCACGAGTCAGACACGGGTCAGACACGTGGCAAGAACAGCTCAGACAGAAGTAAATGCAGAGCATGGGGGGTGTGTACATACAGATTTCTTTGTTATGGCCAATGGACTGTCCCCACAGGCTCCTACAGCACTGCAGGGGTCTCAAGCCAACACTGTGGGGTTTGGAGTCATTGTAGGGCTTCCAACTGGCCCCAACAGGCAGAGGGACAGTTGTGCAACACACAGATTCTCTGTGCATGATGAATGTTTCCAAATTCAGCCATGCCAGCCATAATTCTGCAGTAATCTGCTCTGGCAGGTCTCAGCAGCCCTATCAACCCAGCCCTGCAAACAGAAGAGAACTGGTACCTATTGCTTTGCGAGGAGGCCTGAGCTGATAGCCATTCGTCTCACACCAGCCCACTGGAAATATATTCATTGATTCCACACTCACTATACACTCAGGGACGGGTTTCTTGGAGCCTGTTCAGTTTAGAAAAGGAAAAATTGAAACAAGTCATAAACCCCCTAATTTGGTTAACACTTGCTGTACGTTTGTTAGTGAAGCTGCTTTTACTTATGGTGCATCTGGAACACAATAACAATCATTCATTCATCCCCTTTTACTGACCAGATTCTTTCCTGGCCTCATTTACTTCCTCCTAAAGGCTGGAGATGGGAATTCTCCTTCTGCAGTTTAGCAGAGATGCACAGTGCATAGTAAGTGCCTGCTGATGTACTTCCAATCAAGAAATGGGATTATAATGGAGAACAGCTGACACAGGCTTACTCTATCTTAATGAAGAACCTCTGTAAAAGTTCCCTTCGCAGGTCTGGCCAAAGCTTGCTCAGAATGCAAGTCACTCATCTGTGACACTGCCACAAGGCCCCTGCCCTCAGCACTCTGCACGGTGCACGAGCCCAGCACTGACACTGCAATGCACAAATGCCACTTTGGGCTTAAATAAGCAGTGCCAGCCAAGGCAAACTGGAAACAGACAGTGCAAGTGGATTTTGACTGTGATTTCATTGAGGAAACTGTGACTTGCTGCCCATACTCTGCACACAGTGAGTTTGTTCCAGATGCTTCTCAGGTTTGGGGATGGCACTACAGCAGAACCAATACAAGCATTCCTCTCTTCCCCCAAAATCAAGCTTACCCTCCAGCTGAAGCCAGAGGTAAGAATCTTTTAACTTGGTGACTGTAGCAATGCAAACTTCTTCAGGATCAACTGGGTTCACAGCCTCGAGTTTCATGTTCTCTTTAAATCCATGGTCAGAAGTTAACTAGGAAAAAGCCAGAATACTTCAGTAAGATACCAGGTGTGTATCCAGGATAGGATATGAATATCCATGAACAGGAGCAAAACATAAAACCCTCAGTGTTTGAACAACACAAGCAGAGGAGATTTCAGATAATTAGCACTCTGAATACAAGTAAGATATATTAGGAACTACAAAGAATTTAAGTTAAAAAAGGCTCTACAGATAGACCTAGCAAAGAATGTATCTATCTTCAAAAAATAAGGATGCTGAGGCTCACTGAAGGGATTGAGTGCATTCTCAGCAATCAGAAATTCTCTGCTGCTTGCCACCTGAGTGATAAGTCTGACAAATAGTCTGACCAGGTTCTCTATTCTATCATGTTAACTTGGAAATCCACTTTACGTATGCAAATAACATTCCTGCCTCATCTGAGTTCTGGCAGGCAGAATAGGAAGCTTTCTTTTCATTTTACATTTTTTGGATAAGTAGGGTCTTACTTTATTCACCAATATAATTTGCATTTACATAAAAAAAAAATCCCTAAAACATAAGAATAGCTATTTATCCAGCTCTGGAGCTCCTGAATTAAAGATAAGAAGTACCAGCCAGACAGAGGACTCTTCTTCCCAGAGCCACTCTGCAATGTAATTACAGGATCAATACATTATGAATTCTGGAACTAGCCTACAGTGATCAACTCTTCTCAGAAAAGGGATAATAAATTCAGTGACCTGTTCTAAGATGCCACAGTTTACAAGACAGAACAAGGGCAACAAGAATTCATAGCCAGCAACACTCTCTTCAAAAACTGGTAATTATTCATTTTAATTTCTCCCCCTAAGCACTGCAATAGCCCAAGTATGGTAAATGGAACTGGAAGGCAGGTGTTAATAGTACCCTTTTCTGCTTGACAAGGTACTGTGCTTTGGGGGACAGCAATACTGTCACTGAACCAACAAAAGCCCAAAATCTTGCATGTCCTTCAGGCACTGGTTAATGTAAAATGATTATTTGGCACTAATTTAAGATGACTTAATATTGATTAATACAATGGAATTAATTTTTCAAGCTGAAAGGGTGGAAGATTGAAAGAGTACCCTAAGTAAATGAAAATAAGGTCCATTAAAAGGCCCTGTTTCCACAGTTACAGGAGTGCCAGCGATTGATGCTGTTCTATGTCTCTTCCATGGACTCTTACACATCTCAATTTCACAAAACAAACATATATTTTCAGTCTGCTTTATCACAACTGAAACATTTGGTCCACTGCTTCCTTATCTAGGAAGCTGGCATGCAGCTACTTCAGTTCACACTCATTTATACTCTCTCATCCCTTCTGCTTCCTGAGTTTTCACAGGTAAGGTGTTAAGGTATTCAAATGTGTTCAGAGGAGGGCAACAAAGCTGCTGAAAGGGCTGAAGGAATGCCTTGTGAGGAGCAGCTCAGGACTCTGGATTTGTCCAATTTGGAGAAAAGGAGGATGAGGAGTGACCCCACTGCTCCCCTGCAGCTTCCAGAGGAGGGGAAGTGGAGAGGGAGGTGCTGATCTCGTGACAGGATCTGTGGGAATGGTTCCAAGCTGTGTCAGGGCATGTTCAGACTTGGCACTGGGCAGCACTTCTTTACTGAGAGGGTGGTCAAACACTGGAACAGGCTTCCCAGAGAGGTGCTCAAAGCTCCATCCCTGTCAGTGTTTGGACAACACCCTTAACACACTGCTTTAACTTTTGGTCAGCCCTGAAGAGGCTCAGGCATTGGACTGGAAAATTGATCACAGCAGGTTCCTTCCAACTGAAATATTCTATTCTACTCGGAAAGGCAATTAAAGAACATGGAAAAGGTTCCTCTCCTTGGAATCAGGAGTGTCACTGAGGCAGCAGAGGAGACTGTCCTGCAGGAGAAGCTTACCGAAGGGAAGCAGCCCTGGGGAGCCGCCTCAGCACCGCACTGTTTGAGGTAGTCAGCCCAGTCAAAGTCCTGCCCAGGGTAACCTAGGAGAGCAAAGAGCCAAGGGTTAGAGCTTAACAGCTGAGACTCATTTCAAACCCCCCTGACACAGAGCACTGAGATCTGTTTGGGTCACTCAGGTTTGTGAGCTCACTTAGGGCTTCAGGGAGCCATGTGAGGTCAGACCACTCCAACCTGAACCATGAATCTGCCAAGCAGACAAGGGCAGCAAGAGAAACACGGGAAAGCAGTTTCACCCTTTTCACAGAGTACAGATGAAATTCAGGAAAAATTTCTGCAACTGCTGTTGTGTCAGCTCTGAAACTATTTTTTTAAAACAGAGCACTCAAAATGTGCAGAATATCAATATGCTACTCTCTCAAAGACATGTTAAATACTAAGTCATTAAAGAGAACAGTTAGATGTGCCAAGAGCCTCATCAACTTTGATAACAGCTGTAGATCTGCACACGTTTGAAGGGAAGTGTCTTAACAAAGAGTCCATCAGGAGACAGAGCATCCTTCCAAGAAAAATTATATTCTTCTTGGGGGAAATACTTGGCTTCCCTGTGATCTAAAAAAACCACATAACTGAAGGAAAAGGGGCACAGAAGTGTGCTGCTATGTCAGTTTGAGGCTGGCAGTAAATTAGCAAGGACAGAAGTGCTGCACTTATTCCACTCCCCTTAAAGGGACACCTGTGACAACAGTTTAAGGAATCAAAATTTTAAATTCAGTCTAAGAATATAGTATTAACATGAAAATCTAGAATTTTAGAGAGCCATAAAGTTTCCCCTGAGCCTCCTTTTCTCCAGGCTGAGTCCCCACAGTTCCCTCAGCTGCTCTTCACAGGACTTGTGCTCCAGACCCTTTCCCAGCTCCATTCCCTTCTCTGGACATGCTCCAGCCCCTCAATGTCTGTCTTGTAGTGAGAGGCCTAAAACTGAATCCAGGGTTTGAGGAGTGACCTCACCAGTCCAACCTAAATTATTCTGTGACTCTTCTCCTCAGAAAGGGCTGAACCACACAAGGACTTAATTATTCATTTTTCTCAGTTTTACCAGTGCCAGTAGGGCTCTTGAGACCTCACACAGTTCAGAATGCCCACCATGTCCAGGGGGATGAGAACATAAAATCTTTGTCAGCTCCAGTAACATGCCTGTGAAGTGAGATTTCACTTTTCACATGCAAAATTCTAGGAAATGCTGGTCAGGCAGAGCCACTTTTCATACCTTATCCCAGGAAAGGCAGGAGACAAACATCCTACGGTCTCTGCTCCTCTGATGTAAGGAGCAGCTAAAACAAAACATTCTGAATTGTGAGGTGGTGAATAAGAACAGAGGCCCAGGTTTTACAATACCATTGACATTTCCAGTTTGAGAAAATGAATAAATATTTCAGCAGTGCAGGAACACTACCCTATTCCCTTATGTCCTGAAGCAATGTTTCAGCAATCTGCAACAGTGCCTGATAGGTCCTTGGTAAAAAAAATAGTTCATTAACTTCTGAGTGATAAGATAGCCTAAAAATATTATAAAATGTTGGATAACAATGCTCCATTCTAACCAGGAGCAAAAATCCAATGCAAAGACTACTGGCTTCTGATATCATGTTAATTAAGGCTGAAATCAACATTTCTTTCAGCCCTGGAACACTCACTCCATTCATTCCAGCGTTCAGGTTTTTATGCATGACCAGCATCCTTAGCCTCTCTCCCCTTCCCAAACCCAGGCTCCTGCCCGGGAAACTTCAGTTCCCCTGACTCAAACCTGCTGATTTTCAGAGCTGGATCTTTCTTGTGCCATTGTTTTGCCCAAGTGCTGTCCTGAGCAGGAGGAAGGGTGAGCAGGAGGAGGCTGCCCAGATGTACCTGGAGGGGGGCTGAGGTGCAGCCCGTTCTTCAGGCTCCACTGCACCGGGAAGATGCCGGCGCTGTTGAGGTGACAAACGAAGCGCTGGCTGGTCCCACGCTCGGGCCTCAAGTCATCCATTTCTATCATGAAATATTTCTCATTGTACACCTGGAGTCAGCCAAAAGAGAACCACAGGCTCTTATGAGAGGCAGATTCTGATCCACTGCTCCCTCTCTCCCGTTTTGATAACTTTATTAAACAGCAACATCGCCTGATGGAAACCCTTTACCTTGGAATACTGTGAGGTTCCAAAAAATATAATTAAAAGAATCTCTTGGATTCATAAACCAGCAGACTCATCCGAGTTATCCAGAAACTTAACAAATAAAATAATAAAACTTAATGTCTGAGCACTTAAAAGATACGGTGATCAAGTGCTTTAGGGAATTTTCTCATGAAAAATGCACAGAAATTAGCATTTGTGGTCTTCCTACTATTCTACAACAAACTGCTTATTTCAACAAGGCTGAACTGTGTCCCAGGATGGACTGTCACAAGTAAACCCACTACACTCCTGAAGTAAATAGAAGGAGGACAAGCAAATAGCAAGAAAAGTAACACCTGATCATGTTGGAGAGTTTTCATTTCAACTTTGAAACCCCTTGTTTGGAAATCAGGCCATCTAAATGTCACATGTACACAGTAATGACGAAACCTTTGCAAAATCAAAACCCCAAAACTCTGTCTTCAGACGGATACTCAGATTATGAGGGATTATTTCCAACTTTAAAAATCTGGGTTTGACGATTTTAGTCATTTGAGCTTTTGAATTTGTATCTTTATGGAACTTTTCCCCTCCATTCAAATCCCATGGCTTCACCATCAGCAGTTGTTTTATCAGGCAGCCTGTCCCCTGAGGGAGACACACAAAATACTTTATTTGAAAACTGGTGCAAGATTTTAAGATAACCAGTTGGTGAGAATTCCCTGAGCATTTAAGAACAGAAGTAGCAGTAGAAGTGAATCTTAGCAGGACTAGTTTAAGAACCCTGGTACCTTGAGAACTGTAGCAGGACAGATAACAAATGGAGCCATTGGGTCCACAGCTTCCAGCTTCATGCCCTCAGAGAACGAATGCACTCCGATCACAGGTTTATCCTGAAAAATGATGTGTTGCTGTGATTACCTGCCCTCCTCCATCAATAAAGAGATGTACCTCACAAAAATCAGCTGAAGAGGATAAGTTTTTAAAGAGTTTTTATTAGCTCATTCCAAGAAATCAGCATGTCCGAGTACCAGCAACTTCTCTAGACAAAAAGGCCAACCATGGCCCCTGAGACTGACAGTTTTTGATGAGTTTTAGGAAATTGAGTCCCTGTGTCCTCTGACATTCTCCACACAGAAGCAAGATTTAATAATACAGAGTGGTCTTGTAAGTCAGTGGAAATGTTTTGAGGTTTTCCCCTGTAACCTTTAGCACTCATCATGAACTACACTAAATGAGAACCACACAGGTCTCCATTTCCTGTCTAACAAAACCCTACAGAACAGAGCTCCTGCTCCACAGATATCGATATCCTGCTCTGTGCATGACCCAACACACTCAAGAGCAACAGCACCTCTGCTTCTATTTTTGGGTCCAAACAAAGCTGAGAAAAATGAACTAAGAACCTCAAGGACTAAAACATGTGAACTATGACAACTAAGGACTCACATAACCGTGAGGGGTGCATTGTCTAACTTACCAAGAATTGATACCAGTATGATTATTTTTTATTATAATTACATTTTTTAACCAGAGTGAGAAAGGAAATAAATTTTTAAAACCAACAAAGCAAAACAGGGAAAGAATTTTGGGTGGCTGACTTCCCTGAATCATTTCTCAGGAAAACAGCATTTTCATGGTATCATCCACAGCATTAAACTACCTTAAAAAGATCTGTAGGAACAGATGACTCCTCCTCCTCCTCTTTCACCTTCTTCAGGATCTCCTGCCAATCTGCTTCGCTCCTCAAGGACCTAATGGCTTGAGGAAAAAGAGAGGGAAAGAGTGAATAGTCATTTTTCTTCCTCTTTTCCCTCAGAACGCAAAACAATAAAGTTTGATTTGTGCCCCTCTAACTGCCAAATTCTTTATCCCAAGGTTCCCCTCATCAGGAAACATGTTACATCACCACTAAGCTCATAAGCCATCCCTTTGTGTTTCTGCCACTTTCTGTCCACCTACCCCAGCCTCTGCCTCCACTTCCATGCACTTGTTCCTTCTTTTAAGGGACATTTTCATATCTTTAAACAGCATCTAAATTAGCTCAGTAGGCTTGAAGGGTCTCAACTGCAAAAGCTCCTGCTGAGCTGTACTCCAAATCCATAAGGCTTTTTCCACCCCAGGAATACAAACCTACCAAAAATAACCACATAATGAAGGCAATCCCTTCCTCACTTCTTCCCTCTGCACAAACAGGTGGGAAGTTTTGACAGGCAAAATCACTTAGCAGCTTTTGAACGAGTGGGTGCAAAGCCTTGTAGGACTATTTGAACCTTCATCTGCATTTTATTGGGTACAGGACTTGTCAGATCACACTGATTTTGTGACCACCAAGCGCACCCAGAAGGCAAATTCAGAGCACCAAAGCAGCAGCCTCTACCCTCTGATCACCACATACCAGATCTGTGTTTTCAAGTACCTAAAGGTGGTTGCAGACTGTATCCGTGTTGAGCTGCCCAACCCACTTGGTGAAGGAAAGGATCCAAGTAGAACAGCCACTGGTCAAACTTGTCTGAATCCTCCAGGCCTTCGTATCGCAGCTTGAGCCTCCCACCAACATTTTCTACCACGTTGACTATCCAGGCTTCCAGGGAATCCCGGATGTTTTGCAGTTCCAGTCGGGAGCCAGGCGCGATGAGATCCAATGGATTTTTCCCTCTGTGAAGCTACAAAAAGAACACAAATTATCCTGTATAAGAGAGCAAAACAAATGCCATACTTCCACCTCTTTACACACATTCTGTCTGCATAAATAAAGTATGAACACAGAAACACAGAAATCCATGTCCCTTCCTAACACGAGTCAGAAGTGACAATGTTCAGAATCGCTGGTGTTTGTGTCAGAGCTTCTGCACTGCCTGTGGATACAGTCACACATTTCACTAAAGTCCTCATTATCACTTTCAGAGACATTATCATTTATATATTCCAGGTTTGAAGGAAACATGAATAACCTCTTTCTAAAACTGAGTCATCCGGCATACAAAGATGACTAGACAGAAACATACAGACAGAAATGTTAGCTCTAATGAAGATGTCAAAGGCATTTTCCAAAAACCGTTATGTTCTGAACTTTACAACCAGAGACTGATATAAGGTGCAAATATTGTTTTAAGTGCAGAGGAGGGGATAAAAATTTGGTTCTTAACTAGCAAAGATGTACTATTTAAGTGAAACAATAACATGCCCATTAGTAAAAAATGCCAAAACAAAACAATGCAAAGTGAAAGGAGTCAATTGAGAAAGGAGACAACACGAAAGCCAGATAAATAAAGCATTATTTTCTTAGAGCTGTATGGAGGAGGAGCAGAATAGGAGGAAGACTGAAACCTTAGGGAGTTGAGAAAGGTCTTTCTTTTGACAGGATTAATGAACAACCCAAACCTGCAGCAACAGATACGTTTCAGGACAACATTATAAAAATTAAATACTGTAAATAGGAAACACTAGAGGGTGGAACTCTAAGGTCAACAGCATATTACAATGCTCCCTAAACTTAAAAAGGGAAGTGAACTGACAATTCGAATAAGGGTTCCCTTAATGATGAAGGGCAAAGCCAAGACAAAACCCAAGATGCAGCCCCTTGCAGCACTTACCCCCTCCAGCAGGTTAGCAGGAGCACTGCATGCCCCCTTCAGCACCCGCTGAAGGAACTCCTCCTGGTCAGGTATCTTGTCCTTGATACCTAAGCAAAGAGTGAAAAAGAGAGACTGTGATTTCTCCTGCCAGATAAAGATTATTCAGACACAAGATGTTACCACACCCTCGCTCTGCCTCATTCAAGAGAATCTGGTGCCACGCACCGGTAACAACTTAAAACAAAGAAACAGAACAAAACAAAACAAATTTAAAGGAAATGTCAAAGCAGTAGATTTTGGTGGGTGATGATTAAGATAACCACAAGCCTCTGTTATGGGATTTCAGGAAAACGCAGCAGACAACCTCAGCTTGTCCCCACAGCAACAGCACCCGCACACCACAGCAGCTATGCAGGCTGCCTGCCCGGCTAACACAGGACAACAGCACCCTTTGCTGTGTGCCCCTGTTTCTGCACACAGAGCTGGTACCTTCAGGCACTTTGAGAATCTTCTTGTTCTGCTCACACCAGCCGATGGGGTGCAGATCAGCTGTCAGGATGTCACACCAGAAGTCGGCCTTGCGGTCCTCGCCGTAGCCGTCGTAGCGCAGCAGCAGCAGCTGCCCGCACGTGGTGATGATGGTGGCAACCCAGTAGGTGTTCTGGTCAGACTTGACAGCGACTTCCAGCTTCATACCAGGGGCAAAACCATTCTGCAAACTTGTATCCACCTGCAGATGAAGAAGATCATCACATGTGAGCACGTCTCAGAAACTTTGCTGAATGACGGGGGAACAATTCAGACAAGTTCATTAGCAAAAAAACTCAAGCCAAATGCCATCCAGTCTCTTCAGGGAAACAGCTTTATCCCATTATGGGACCCAAACTGGAATGCACAGAGAATCATCATTAATGAAATCTTCTCTGCATTTCAGAGTATCTTTTAAAGCTTAAAGCAATACCATGCCATTTATTTTTCCTGCCCTGAACAATAACTTCCCCCACCACTGAAAGGCTTTCCCACTCACAGCTGGGCTGTCAATCTGAGCAAAACTAAAGGCCAAACTCTGCACCACAACTGTGACTTGTTGTGTTAAACTGTGCCATTCAAGGTCTTTGCACAAAAAGCCCGTTTAAAGTACATACACATGCCTTAGGTAACAGTATCTGTCTCTTCCACCACGCTCATCTAAGAAGTCACAAACCTGCACCAACTGCAGAATAAGGATTTTTAACCTCTCTATCCAAGAACCTAAATAATTCTATATGCAGCACTGTTACATAAACTGCACAGAACATAATCAGTCTGTGTTCTTCATGCTTTGACAACAACAAAGCACCAAACACTGGGAGTGCTCTGTGTGTATGTGGGTGTGCTGTGTGCAGGTGACCAATCCGACTGCACAGCACTCAGACACTGAAATAGGAGATTTAAAAGAGAAAGCAAACCTTAAGTTTCTCATATCCCTAACTTCTCCTAACTCAAACAATCCCAAAAGAGCAGATGGACCCTGTTCTGATCTATGCTTAATTCCAGGGCATCAGTCCTAATTAAAACTCTGACATGTCAATTCCCCATTCTCAGCTGACTTGTAACTGGTGTTTTCTTTCTTTTTTAAGAGGTCTCAAGTTCCCTTTCCTCTTTGAATCAGCTACAAGAAAGGCTTTCAGTATGATGCAGATGGAGCAGATATTTTCTGGGGTATTTATTCCCAGTTCTGTGCTGACAGTTCAGTAACTGCCATAGCTATTATACTCTCATCAGCCAGCACATACTGGTTTGCTAAAAATAAAACCAGGAGAACTACACCAGAAAGAAAAGCATATGCCTGTGTTAACTGCTCATATCCTTCAGGTTAATACCCTTCACTTAGAGAAATCTCTTCTTAAAAACATAATCAGCAGGACCCAATACCTGCAGGCATTTTGAGGTGGTACTACAGAGGGTGTCTCTTAAAAAAGACACTTGTCTTGCAGAAGAGATATTCCTAAAAACTTCATGTTCTGATTCCAGAGAGGAGAGCCTCGATCTCCACGCACTGTTTGAAGAACTGGGAAATCCGTGCCGCTCCCTATACCCAACCTTTCAAGAAAGCCCCAGGGCAGGGCGAGCGGCTTTCAGCAGAGCCCCGAGCAGCAGCGGGAGCGGTCCCTGCAGCCGGGCGCCTTCCCCGGGCTGGCCGCAGCAATCCGCGCTTCTCCGGGCGGGCTCCGGGGGCACAGCACCCTCCGGAGCATCTCCTCCGGAGCAGCGGGCCCGGGAGGGCAGCTCGGAGCTGTGCTGCACACACGGCAAGCCGAGCCGGCCAGGAGATGTGACTCCAACCCTGTTTCTCCTTTCCCATCGGGTGCTGCCACCCCGGTTGTGCCGCGGCACAAGGCAGAGCCAGGGATGCGACCCAGCTCGGGGGGATAAAGGACAGACAAGGAGGATTAAGAGCATGGAAGAACACGCAGCAAGTAAATGTGTTCAGATGACGCTGCACACCAACTTGATTTTAATGGTCACACGCATATAGTAAGTGGCAGAAAAGAATTAAAAAAGAGCATTCAGCAGTTCTAGAGAAAGCGTATTTAGGCTTGGGGAGGATAACACTGGCATTCATTACAGCTTCAGGTTTTTGGTAAGTTCTTTTTCCTGCTACATTTTATGCCAAACAGTCACTTTGATCTCGATATTGTTTCATTTTTAAAACGCTAACAAATTAAACATTAGAACACGCTTAATTTGAGAAGCGGCTTAAATTTTCCAATGAGTCTTACTCATAGCAAGGCAAAACTTTCAGAATTAATATAAGCATACAAATATAAAAAGTCACCTCTCCCATCAGCAAGTCCAGTGCTTTGCTAATGCAGGCTGTCTAATCATGGATTACATTTTCTTAACCTGACCATGTATTCTCCTACAGTGTGAGTTGGGTATTTCTCACCCACAACTCGTAATGGGAGCTCACAGTCTCACTACTTCAGTATTTAAAAAGAACCAAACTAAAGCTATACGGTTCCATTTAGAAATGCATTTATATTAATTAATTTATCATATACATTCATTTGCTCTTGTGCCAATGCTATTCTTCGGCTTAGATTTTTCCACTCTGTTTTTTTGAGAGTAAAGCTTGTTAGCTCTCCTGACGGTGGATTACAAAAATATGTCATTCTTAAAGTCAAGCAACTGGGACCACGGGTTTGAGCTGGAGGGACCACTATCAGCAGCACAGCCCCATCAGTGCCTGCAGGCTCTCCACTGAAAATCACTCACCTGATGTATCCTGGAATCACACTAACCTTTTCTTAGTGCTCTGTCACAGAGACAGGCTGTCACTCTCCACTGGGAGGCAGTGAGGCTCTCTACTCCACCTTTTCCAACACATCACCCTCTAACAGACCACAGAAACTCCAGGTGTGTGACCTTGCACTCCTGCATTTCTATAACTGCAGGACTCCGATATAAATACCCTCCTCCCTCTGCCTGTCAATATTCAGCATCAGCAATAACTTCTCAAAATTTTATGCCAACCTTTTCACAGAGCAGTCTCCAGATAAGTTCTAAGGAGCTCTGCTAGAAAATGCCCAATAGCTCCATTCTGAACATGCAGACATCTATTTCCATGCTCACTGATGACCCCCTCACACAGGTCCAGGTCCCCTGAGCCCCCAGAGCAGCGGGACTGGGCTGGGCTTTGCTCACACCTCACCAAACCACTCTCCACCACAATGTCACCTCACCAGCAAACCTGCACTGTGTCCCTCACAGGTACTAACAATACAAAATGTGGAGGTTTTTCAAACCCAATTGTATGTTTACCAACCATGGTCACAGCCACCAGATCTTTGACTTGACACAGCTGAGCTGGTGCAGGTACAGTAAGTCTTTCAAAGTGTGCCTCCTGCTAATTAACAAAATGCAGCTACAGTATTAATTCAGTTGGCCACTGCTGTAAAGCTGGCATTACAAACAGCTGTATAGTGTCCAAGCTATGATAGCAGGCCTCTTTAACAGAGATCCAGTGAGGTAAACCACACCAGAAGAGATAGACCATTCCCTGTATTGCTGTAAAATGCCATTGTTCTGGTTCCATGCTGTGTCCTCAGTGAGGGCTGCATGGACACCACCACTCTAAGCAAGCTGGCTCTTGCTACAGCCTCAGTACACCCAGGAAAAAATACAGCAAGCACAGCCCCCTTCCCTTCAGAAATGAGATACCTGAAGTTTTACTTTGAACAAAAAGCTTACAATTCCATCCCAGTATTCCAAGAGCCTCTGTGAAGTCTCTGTTTTCTGTGCATCTTTACTACTAACACAACTGACATATTTTAACAGATTATTTAATAGTCTTCATTTCTCCAGGTTACCCTCGGACTCAAAATGCTTCGTGATCCATCACAAACAGACCTCAGTCTGTTTTCCTGCTGATTAAATTTCCCCATACTGAAAGTCATGGTATTGGACCCAAAAGCCTGAGCACCACAGGGTGTCTTCCAAGCAATGTGTCACACACAGTCACCAGTCTGGCAGTCTGGAAGGTGCTCTAATTGCTGGAAGAGAACCAACAGGTTTGGACACCAGCTCTGTACAGCTCACCTTCACTGAGGACCCTGTACAAGAAGGCAGATTTCACATTCAGATCTCCTCCAAAGGGACAGTGCTCTCCAGGATTTTACCAATAAACATTTAAAATGTCCAAGGGCAAAGACAAGGGCTTATCAAGACTTTATCCTATTCATTAAGCCTGTGATCAACAATTATCCTAATCAGTTTTCTAACTACTACAGTCAGGTGTTTGGCAGAGCTGTTATTTTCTCCTTGCCTCTTTGAGGTCTGCCATTGAAGCCTTCTTTGAGAGCACATTTGAATTCTGCTGTTCAAGAGCTATTCTGCCACCAGCCTTCTAAAGCTACTCCTCCATAGCAGTTGCCCAGTAGCAATCACCAAAAGAAGAAAGAGACTCGATATTTCGAGCTTCTTGAGAAAAATCAAGCTTATCTTCTGGTGCAGAAAAGACCTTAACTCCTTAGATTTCAGCACTTGTGGGTGGGGTTACCCTGTGCTACGTACAGAGAGGAAAACAAGAAACAATAATAAAAAGGTTAAATTCTGCATTTCTCTATAAAAAACATGATTCTAGTTAGTCTCCCAAATTTGAGGGCAGCAACTCCTTCAAAGAAACCCTACACATTTAGTGTATCAAAGAAACAATGTAGGAGACCCAAGATGAGATGTAAGCACACACACACTCCCTTACTTACATGTTTAAAAGACCCATGGGGGGCTGCAGTTGCTCCTGTGTCTTCTAGATACTCATCCCAGTTGAATTCCATTTCTTCCACACTGGAACCAGCATCTGGAAGAGAAGCCAAACACTTCTAATTCAGCAGTCTGTTGGCTTAAGCTTTAGGCTACTACAAACCACAGCAAAACCCACTTCAGATCCAAATGGCTGAGTACACAAGTGTGCAGTGAACACATTTCAAGAAATGGACAACACTATTTGGCCTTTCTTTGCATGTGAACAGCACTTTTAAGTTGGACTTGGTCTGAAAAACAGTGGAATCCTGAGGATTTTGGTTTAGCACAAATTTGCTTAGAATTTGTGAGAGCAGAACATAGGCAGAAGAGCTCTGTATTTGCATCACCAAATATGAGAGACTCAGAACTCTTGGCACACTGGACTGTTGGTGTTTTAAATTAAAAACCACCCAGGAAAGAGCAATACCACTAGTAAGGGATTCAAAAAGAAAGTCTAAAAAAGGCTTTGAAATGTGACTGTGCTCTTTTTCAAGTTAGATAGTATGCATTTAGCTGTTCTAAAACACCAAAAGCAAACAGAGGGATTCAGGGTAGTTCTAAAGAAAACAACTTGAGACACAACTGAAATAAAGACCACTCAACTTGGTCACTTAAAAAGCCCAGCCCATAAGGTGTAACAACTTCTTTAGACCAAGAAAACCTCATTATGGGATGCATTTAAGGTATAAATATAATAAAAACCACTCAAACCACAGTTCAAAACTCACTCAGGCTGTCAGAGAAGCAAGCACCTGTAACAAGCCACACTACAGATAAGTCAGATTTTCTATTATTATTGTCAAGCCTGTTCCCCCAGCCCTGCTCTCCCCTTCTGGCTTGGCCCACTTCCCTGCTCCTTTCCTATTCCCATTTTCTCCAACATGTACCCACTTTGCTAAAAAGACACCAAACCAGCACAGGGTGGATTTCAGGTCCCTTATTAGGTTCAGCAGGCAGCCACATGACATTTTTCCTGCAGGCACACAGTGGGATGGCCAGGGAGGGTCCCAGCCCATGCAAGCAGCACTTTTAACCTCAACACACGAGGTTCAGGTTCAGCAGCAAAATGGGGTGGCAGTGACAGGACACAAGAGCGGAGCTTTCAATTTCATTTTCAGGCTCGATTCCACCATCTGCACCATGGCTGTCTTTATGAATGAACAAGGGAGCTTTGCCCCTCTCGGGACCAGGAAACCCGATACCTTGTTTATATTTGAAAACAGAGAAATCTCTGTGTATCACAAGCCCAAGAAGAGCTCAGCAAAGGTTACAGGACACCAGCATTTCCTACACCCCGTGCCTTTCCTAGGACAGGCAGTAACTGATCCTTCAAGCAGCAGTAGTTTGAGTAGGAAACATTACACACAAAAAAAAAAAAAAAAAAAAGAATGAAGTACCACCACATGCCCTTATCAGACCCCTGGACAGGCTGACAACCTGCTAAGTAAGCTCTGGGACAGTTCCCAGTCCTCCAATAGAAAAGAGAAAATGTTTGTGCAAAAGTCTGAGATATGTTAAATAGGCTGAAAACCTACAAGTCTTGTGTTTAATAGGTTTGTTTTATCTTCAGACTGATGGTTAAGCTCATCTTTGACTTTTCATTGTGACTCTAGGAGTTATCACTTCCCAAAATTTAAAAATGTCTATTCAGTTAGCTGTTGTTTGCTGACGACATTATCTATTTTAAAAGAGGCTCTTATCTCTCCAGAACCCAACTTTGTCTGTTTTTAACCAACCACAGCTGGTTATTTTGGCCTTTCATAAGCCTAAGAGCTCAAAAGATTCAGAGCTTGAATATCACCATCACTTTTAAGGGATAATTTTTAACTTACTGAAGAAATGACCTGGAGAAATAAACAAGGAGTTTTATTTAGAAATTTTTTGAGGGAATAAAAGGCCAAGACACAGACTACAGCTGTTTGCAAATTAGGGTGGAGCTGATCAAAGCTTTGGCTGCAAGCCATTCTAAGAAAAACAATTTCATTGCAAAACGTTAAAATAGATTAAGATTTCTCAACTCATTTAAACAGAATTGTATTTTTAAATGACTACAAAAATGCTTAAGTTCCCAGCTCTAGAACCAAAGTGGGAACAAACATCAGCTCTGGTCAGTCAGACCCAGGAGCGAATTCTAATTTTCCCCCCATTCAACGAAAACCATCTCACCCTTCCCACCAAAAATCACCCTGCAGCAACAACCCCACTCCCCTCCAGCCCCCAAAAAGCAGGTCCTGCATGGTCTCTAACATGCTCCTGTTTGAGGGCAAGCAAAGCAATGTGCTTCCCAGGCACTCTGGAAGCCAGCAGCTCCTCCGGGACTGCCACAGGGACCTGGGGCTGTCCCCAGCCCCGCAGCACCGGGTCCTCAATGCCCGTTATCATCAGATAACTACCAGAGGGGCAGTTAAGCTCCTTAAATGAGGCACAGGTCACTTCACACACTGAAAGGGTCAATTAGTAACTTATGTTGCCACTTAATTGCTGCAAGGAGCTCCCAGGAAAGCCGGCTTGCTGCTGCTCCAGCCACCCTTTGCCTTTAACTGCGGCTAAAACCATTCCCGAGGGATCAGTCCCCCTCACGCCGCTCACCCCTGGGCTCCGCAGCCTGTCCGTGCCCAGGAGAGCTCCCTCCTTGCAGGGCTGTGCTGCCCTGAGAAGGGCTCAGACTGCCCCGCACTGCCACAGCACCCAGAGCTCACCAGCACAGCCAAAAGCTCACTAGAAACCCATTTTTCATAGGAAAAACAAATAAAACCCCCCCAACAAACCAAACCAAACAACAACAACAAGAAGTCATAAATCCCTGTCCAACACTCATTTCAAGTTTAATACTCTTCCCGGCTCATTTTAGGGAGTTTCCTTCAGTCAGAGGGATTTTTTTAAAACTTTTGCAACAAGCACCCACAACTTTTTCTGTTTATTCATTCATAAAAGTTGAACTCAGCTTGTGTTTACACTTTACAAAGGTTTTACAATTGAGGTGATCAGCCTCTCTGAGCACAGAGCTGGGGAATTTTCCTCCCTTTCAGAGGCTGACACAGCTGAGGGCTGTGCTTGGCTATGGTTTGAACCAGCCTGTTTGCTGCTTCTCACAAACCTGCCACAGCACTCCAGGTTATTTACCACAGCTCCTCCTGGAACAGGAAAAGCTCACAAAATAAAGCTCCAAGCAAAAATGCTGTATGAGGATTCATAGTGAGAGCAGTAAATGAGCTTTTTAATTGTGGCATGTAGCAGGACTACATAAACAATGAAAATTCTCCAAAATAAGTCTCTCTCTTTCAACATCTGCATGCAGAAGCACTCCAAGGGTGCAGCAAAGGACCATCTCTGGTAAGGCTTTCAGAGCCAGAATCCAATCATTTTTCTGGTTTTATTGGCAGGACAGTGGCAGCAGAGCAGGCCCTGCTGAAATCAAGCCTTTGAACTGTTCTGTTGGCATTTTTTGCAAGACCCTACTGCACAGCTCCATCCTCACAGGTTAGCAGACCCCTGGAGACACAGGACCAGTTCAATGAAGCCACATTCCTGAGGGGCCATAAGTCTGCATTAAACACCCTGACCAGTCTGAGCTCAGACTGCTCAATAAAACCTCAGACATTCACAGCAGAGATTCTTGCTACTGTGAGGAAACTTGCAAATCAGTGTGACAGATGACAACAAGCAAAACCGTATTTAATGCATTTGATTCTAAAGCACAACTTATTCATCTAATGCTGCATGGGTGTACATATTTATGTTCTCTCTTTCTCCCTATATCCTTAATTACTACAAGCCCTAAATGAATTCAGCTTGGAGACTTATTTCTCTGCAGTAGACAGGATGACTGAGCAGCCCATCAGCTCAGAGGCAAAGCACAACTTTGGCAAAGGCAGGGGAAGAAACCCGATGCAACGCCCATCTCTCCGGCCTTGCCATGCAACCAGTTTGTGTCAGAAGAACTTTCAAATCAAGCTAACATTTTCTTAAGTAAAATCTGAGAAGTGTCCTACAGAGGTTCTGTAAAAAATATTCATCCACGCTGGAGGGGAGAAAATTCTCTGTAAGAATATCAGCAGTTTCCTAGGCAGGTGCATCACTTCCCATTTGTCACTATTTCTACTGGCATCATCGGGAACACTCACTCTTTCTGAATTTTATCACAAATTACATCCTGCTGCTCTCTGATACATAGAGGTAGAGAAAGAATATGGAATTATACCATTTGGACTGGAGAATGTAGTGAAATATTAAGGAAGTTAGTCCTTAAAAATATCTGAAATGGAAACGGTCTACTCTAGGCTGTTCTGATCTTTGGATTCGAGCTAAATTCTCACTGCAAATAACTTTCATGCATCTTTAATATGATTTAGTTGAAGACTGTCACATTGGACATTTAAGTACATCACAACTGAAAGTCTTGCAGACTTCAGTAAGGCTAACCCAAAGGTTTCTCACCCTGAAATGTAGATATAGTTCAATCTGATTTTAATAACAGTTAATCTTTTTCATCTCCACCAGCTGCGAGGCCATGAATAAATAAAGACAGGTTGGAATTTCAGGAGTTGAAAAAGACTGTGACAAGAATGAAAGTTGTCTTTTCCCCTCATAGTGCAGGAGAGCATCACAACCAACAACCCTGAGCTCTGTCTGGGTTCTTGGAGGCAGAGAGCCTGGATGTAAAACCAGAAAAACAGAGGAGAATCTTCAAAAAATGCTGCAAATTATTGAGTAGAAAAAAATGGCACCAGTCAAAGAATACAAAGGGAATGTTCCAGCAGCAGTTTGGACTGGTGTAACTCAAAAGCACTTCAGAAAACAACGTTAGAAGGCACAACAAAAATGATGTGCTTATGCTTACACAGGCAGCATTTGCTGGGAACTATCTCTGAATGCAAGTAAAGCTCTCATCAGTTACTGTTTGCTCTTCGCAGCCTCCTGTACTCAAACCTGGCACAAAAGGATGCTCAAGGAAATAGCTGCTGAGTAATTTCAAGCCAGTATCAAACCTTTCCTTTGCTATTCAAAAGCACACAGTGAGAGAGGACTCTGTGACCTGGTACTTTTTGAGGAAAACAGAAAAATGTCAATAAAGGTTTTAAGACAAGGGATGTGCCATCCCAGCCTGTGGACACACCACTGCTGGCCACATAAACAGCTCCTCACTGTTCCTCTCCCTTCCTTACACGCTGTGACAGAAGCCAGCAGTTCCTCTAGCCAAGGAAAAAGTATTTGCATGTGCCAGGAGACATTCTACATCCACACCCATGATGCCTTTTCTTGATTATTTGAGGATGCAACATTGACGACAACTTGACTGACTTGCTGGAATTAATAATCAAAAGGCATATTTCAGCATCATAAAGCAGATGATAGCATTCTCCTAAAAAGCACTATAGATTAAAATTACGTTTATTTCTTCAGCAACACTGACAACAATTAGATTTCCATAAAGTAAAGGTACCAAAATTACCAATAGTGAACTGTCCTAAGAGAAGAGCAGCTTGTTGGACAAGTACCAAAGGAAAGTAATACTCAGATAAAATCTTGATCCAATTGTTTACACTGGTAACTACAAATTAAAATTTGCTTTATATAAACTGTAATAGGCAGGGACCTCCTCAAAGAAAAGGGACAAGCCATGCAGGCAAGACAGAAAAAATGGATGGTCCCTACCCCCACATGAGGGTACAATTCCAGAACTGTTTCAGAAAGCTGTTAGTATTCCCAGCCATCCCAGACTAACACTCTTCCTGGCCTGGTGTTCCAAGGTGATCCAAAACCTGAGCTGATTTATCATAATACACCACTCTGCAGCAGGTTAGGAATTGATATCACAAGCCTATCAAAGAGGACACATCAAGGCACTTCAGAAAAGCAGGACAGATTACAATGGCAGCAAACAGCTTCAGTTATCTGCCTTTTTAAACCAGCAGCACAAGCTTGCCAAAATATTAAGAACAAGATGAACACAAGGACAGAGTTAGATATTAACCACTCTGACAGAAAAATGCCTTAAAATAATAAGTGTTAACACCATCAAGCTTTTCATAAGCCCATCTCATAGTGGTACCACAAAAAGGAAAGTCACAGCTTCCCGAAAACACAACCACCAAGGTGGGTCAGATTTTGTTCTCCTTTAAGCCAGTGATACACCTTGCTTTGACACAGAGCAGTAACAAACACAGCCATGGCAGCCCCACAGCCAGAACGTAACCCAGAATCTGTGAAAGTGGAGTTTCTCCCTGTGTACAGCACCAGGCACGTGCACTGTGAGACACTCACTGTGCCCATCTTGCCTCCACACTGCTGATATTTTTTGAGTAGTTGGCCAGGGAGCCGGGCTGGACTGTTACCTGCATCATACTGCTGTTCTCCATTCATCTCCACAGCAGCCCAGTGGTTGTTCCCAGCAGCCAGAAGCAGGGCAAGCCAAGGCTGTCACTGTTTGGTGGTCATGAATTGCCTCCCGCCTTCGACAGCAGCCAGGACATTCGAGAAGGGATCCCAGAAAACACCTGAAAGGAACAACTGGTAAGAAATCTTCATGGCATTTTTAGCTGCTTTTAAGATAGAATCCTAGAACGGTTTGGGTTGGAAGGGAACTCAACGATCACCTCCTTCCAACCCCCTGCCACGGGCAGGGACACCTTCTACTACCCCAGGTTGCTCAGGGTCCATCCAACCTGGCCTGGGACACTTCCAGGGATCCAGGGGCAGGCACAGCTTCCCTGGGCAGCCTGTGCCAGGGCCTCCCCACCCTCACAGGGAAGCATTTCTTCCTAATACCCAATTTGCAAACCTATTCCTATGAGCAATAAATAATTATTTCACCATGAATGGTAGAAAATAAGCAAAACCAGGTCTAAAGCAAGCCTACCAGTTCACTGGCAGTGAACCATGAGTTTTCTTTCCTCACAAAATTCTCCACAAAAGCAAAGTTGTACAGTAAATAAAAGTCTAGGTAACATGTTTCTTTACTAATAACGCACTTTGATTGACAACTTCGTATAAATCAATGAGATCAGTGACCACAAACCCAAGATTACTGGCTTAAAAATTCCTGTAGAAAAATAATTTCAAATACCCTTTGCATTCCTGTTGGATGTCTCTGAAGCACCTGGCTTTTTTGTTTTAAGTGAGATACCTGAAATAATATAGAGGACTAAAAACCAGGTTCTAAAACACATAGGCTGTGCTTCTGAAATAAACACACTTTGAATAACAATGGTTTATAAAAAGGAAGTTCTATACGTTTGAAAAGTCTCCGATTCCGAGTTTTGTACAGCTAGAGGGTCTATGCAGGCTACCTGATAACCCTTAGAGGTACACAACACTGGTAGCTTCATTCACACACAAATAAACCAACAAACTTGAAGAGAATAAAATACCCAGCAGCAGTGCTCAGTCATGTAGGAAGTTCAAGTACAATCGAAACTACAGCCAACTTCAAAAATTTTCATTACATGTGAAAATAAAAATTTTGTGAGAGTAGCAAGAGTTATCATTAAGAGCTCCTACTGAATGGCAGCTTAATGCCACAAAAATCTACTGTATGGAAGATATTAATAACTTTGATTCACTATAGCTTCACAGGAATGTGTCTGGAATGGGACCCAGCTGCCAATTTCTGCTATATGCTCCTAACCTGCTCCGCTCCAGCTCAGAAAGGCTGTGCTCAGCATGTAACTACAAGGTCACACGTTAACTCCCAGTTCAGCTCTGCCTCTGTGACAGAGTTACTGAGAAATTAAGCACAGGTTCCACTCTCACTCTCCCCTGGTTTCCCACACACTTCTTCCAGGCTCTCAGGACACAGCAGTGCAGGATAAGATAACTCAAGCACATGTTCCCAGACTATCCTCTCCCAAGACCTTCCTCCTACACAGACTGAGCTTCCACCTATTCTATCTTTTATAAAGTGATACTGGAAGATGATGTCACTGGCAGGATGCTCAGCACACAGAGGAGAACTAACCAACAAAACGCTTTTTAATCATTAATCAAAATATGCCTCAATAATGGCTTATCCCAAGTCTATCAGCTGTCACAGTGCTAAGCCAAAACAAAGGCAATGCTGTGAGCAAAGCACATATTCCAACAAATCTGGGGATATGCCACTGCTTTAGAACAGTGTAGCCCTGGCAAAGTGTCCTCAGAACTAATTCCAATTAAGGTATTTTCAGTTTATGGGATACAACTCTCAATTAGCTTCTATAACTAAACTATGTGACGTAACTAAATTCGGGTTTTTTTTTGCAATATGAAAATATTTAGGACACCACCCCTCCCCCCAAAAAACCCCCAAACAAACCCACAGAACCAAACCCCAAGCACCAAAGAGGTTGTTGATTTAGAAGATGCCAAACACTGGCAGCTCCTGTTGAAGTTGATTGATATTCTGCCCAAGTCAAGTTGGGTTGTTATTCAGGATTTCATAAGCAGTTGTGGTGTTTTATGTACACAAAATTGAGAGCACTTGTAATTAGCACCCACCATGGCTGCTGCTTACAGTCTGGCACCCCAAAGATTATCTTCTGATAAATCTCGAGGGAGGTAGAGCACAAGTGCTGCTGGAACAGAGCTGATTTGGAAATACTTTGGACTCTTCAGTCTCACTTCTGCATTTCAAATCTCCTTTCAGCACATGAAATATTCAGATGTTAGCAACTGGAGGCAGCATTAAAAACAGTTACAGTTCATTAAAGCCAGATGGCTCACTTGAATATGAAAAGAAATCAAACATAAGTTGGATGTTGAATTAAAGTAAATCAGCTGGTGTCTGAGGCTTAATATTATTTTAAAACAAAGGCGCATGAGACAATGGGGACAGGAGACACCCCCAAGGAGCGGGGACGGAGCTACAGCAAGGATCGGGTTTCAGCGAATTCCTTCATGCCAAGGCATCCAGTAAAATCTGTTCCAAACCCGAGCCCAGCCCAGAGCCGCACTCGGCGCAGGCGGGCAGGAAACTGCAGCAGCTCTGCCAGGGCAGGGCAGGGGTCTGTCAGCACCCGAAAACCACAGCTCTGCTCCCGCAAACCCACTGCTAATGCAGCAAGGGAGGTGAGGATCCCCTCCTTTGGTTACTCTCGGAGGTGGGAGGAGAGGGGCTGAACGCCCTCCTGGTCCCCGTGCCCAGTCGCACACCCTCCCGTGCTTTGTCACTTCCAGAAATAGCAATTATGTGTTTCCTAGGAGGGGAGCTGACACGTGCACTTCTTCTAAAGACTTTTTCTAACAAATCTTTTATTCCAGGACTCACGGTGGGCCCGATCCTGACGCTGCACTGGACGGGGCTCCAAACCACAGGGCACAGACCCCACCACAACCCTTATTCCTGATGCTGCCGAGCACAACTGCAGCTACAACCTGCACTTCATTTGCCTCTGCTTCTATTATTGCTGCAGAAATCAGCAATTTCCACAGCCTACGAAAAAACCCCAAACAACTCCAAGCTTTTTTTTTTAACCTTTTTCCTAATCTAACACCACTACAGTCAATCATGAATAGAGGTCTCAGCTGGCGCTTTTGCTACACGAGGATGAGATAGTGGCTCCAGGGGAAAAGGGGAGCATGTTGGAAGCAAGATTTGGATGCGACTGGGTACTTGCAGGCCACACACCTTATCAGTGTATGAGCAGATCTAAGGTAGAAATGCAGTTGCATGGGGTCCTCTGCCCCGGGAGATAAGCCAGGCCGAAAACATCAGCCCTTTGGAAAACACATTTGCACCCGCTCAGAGGACAGGGAGACTCCACCCAGCCTGACTGAGACTCTGCTAACTCCCCACTGACAGAACAAAGTCAAAAATGGAATGGACCTTCTTGGATGAGAACTTAAGTTGAAGCGTTTTATTAAAAAAAAATTAAAATCCTACAGCACAAAAAGAACCCAGTGCAATGAACTCTTCGGGTAGGAGCCAACTTAATTTTAGGTTCAATTTACAACGTGTAGTACTTGTTTCATAAACATTTTTGTGAAATGCATTCCAGGTATACTGGCAAGTTTCATACCACTCTTAGTTAAGTGTTTTTAGCACAAAACAAGATATGCCGTGCAAATTTCTCAACCAGAACCAGAATCAACGGTGCTGGAGAAAATTAACTTTCAAGCTATTCAGCGTGAGTTTCATTCACTCTTTTGTAGCAATAGACTCAGAGTTACAGAAATACCCCAACTCCCACACTGGGATCAGTACATTTCCTTAAAACAGCCCCATCCTTTCGGGGGAAAATGTCAGAGACTCTGGCTAAACACTGCTGCCAGCTTGGTGGAAGGATACAGCTGACTACCTGCCACAGCAGATCAGCAACCACCTCCATCAGGCACAACGGCAGATTTCTGCCTCCTTTGAACAAAAATCTCACCCTTGAAATCAGGGCTAAGAGATGCAAAAGCAAACAAACATTCAGAAGAGCATCTGGTGTAGGAAATCTCTAATACCTGTGATGGAACCGTTTAAGATTCACAGATCAGCAAATGTCTGCACGATCCCTGCTGCTGCACTTGGATGAGGAGCTCACCAAACCCCACAGCAGCTGTGAGACACCAGCACAGGGGTGTTTAAAGCCACCAAGGCTTTGCCCATCTCCTCATGCCCACCTCAGGGATTTTTAACTCCAGTGACTGCTGCAGGAGCAGGGTGGGCACAAACCCAGCCTCTGTCTCAGCTGCCACATGGAATACGACTCTCATGTTCTGTCATTCAACAACCACGTCAATGCTTCTGTCAGACAGGACATTAAAATTATTTTCTTGGGAAGCAAAGTGTTATTGTACACACTTACATCTATGCCCTTCCCTCTTGCTCCATCCCCCTGCCATTCTCCCTGCTGGAGCCCTTGGCAGAGGTCCTACTTCTCCAAGAAAGGGTCTCCAGAGCCCCACACTTCATGCAAGCTCCTAGTTCTCAAAGCCTTTTAAGAGTCAAAATAGGGTTTAAGGACTCCCTTATAATTTTGTCTTCTCTCATTTAGTCCCTACCAGCTGGAAACCTGGATAACAGTGCAGATATTTTCTAACTTTCAGTTGTATAAACAAAATAAGTATTTCACAAGCCTTCCTAGCACCTGACCTCCCACAAACAAAAGACAAAGTGGAAGACTTCTTACCCTCTCCAGTTTATGCTGAAATTCAAAATTTTCAAGCCATTTTAATTGCTGTTCTGTGACAGGAAAAAAAAATCAGTTCCAGTTGTTTCTGCAGGAAAGAAAACTACCTGTCACAGAAGCCTTGGCTCAGCATTGTTAGCACACTCCAAATCTCTCCCAGACCTGCAAGGCCCAGAAAGCAGACTACAGATAGGCAAGATAAAGTTTGATGCCTCGATAATAAAGTGATAAAAATACTACCAATTTCATTAGTCACAGCTGCTGAAGGAATTATCCCATCCAACGTGGAGAACAGAAACCTTTGGCTGACTTGCAGCTCTTTGAAGCATTATTTTTACAGACACGGATGAAACAGCTGGTCTGTAAAAAGCAGCTTATTTGCCTGCTTCTGTAATGATTTATCAAAAACAAACAAACAACTGAATCACCTTTTCTGCAGGTAGGACCGCCAACATTTCCTTTAGGTTGTCTTGATTGCATACTGGGTGCTCCAAAACAAAAGCAAAACCTCCCTATATTAAAAAAAGCCCCCAAATAACAGGGGCAACTAGGTTTCCACACTTCTGCAGTTGGCAGTCCAACTGTAACAAAGGAGTTCATCACCTCTTCTTGCCCCTCTAACCTGCCTTAGTCAAATGGTACCATTTTGTGCTTTGGTAAGAGGCCACAGGAGCTCTGTGCCAGTGACCAACCCTTCTCCAGCAGCTCTGGCTGTGCCTTACGCAGCTACATCCTGTCCAAGGGCCACAGCAGCAACACCAACCAACCACCCTCCACAAGAAACATTTACTTCACCAAAAGCAGTCAACATTTCTGACATTTCAACCCCTCTCATCTCTCTCTACCAAGTCTCTTCTTGTCAACTTATTTGGGTTTTGTCCCTGCAAGGGCAGAAATTATGCTGGTCTTTAACACTTGACCCCTGCTCCTTGCAAAGTGTTCCTGAAGACAGGGCACAGGATTCCTGCAACCCCTTTCATCTCTTTGCCTGCCAAGAGCACGCTTCAGTTTTCTTATCTGAACAGCTTCTGTGTGGCCTCAGAGAACAAAACCCATTGAACACGCAGATTATACACGTACATAAATGCAAATAAGAACTATCACCAGAGTTAGATTCATTATTAAAACTTACTATAATTTCTCTCACACCTGCACTGAAATCTCTGCTCACAGACCAGTGGTCCTAACAGTTCCATCCTTCCAGCTCCCTGCTGCTCCCATGGAATCTGTTTTAGCAGAAAAGAGTTCCAGGTTCATCCCTTCCATTGCAACAGCAACGCTGAGACTCCTCAAAGAGAGGCGCATTTAAAGAACACACCTTCTGTTCAGACACTTCCAAAGAAATTCTTGTAAGATGTAAAAGGGGCAAAGAATCTGCTGTGGAGGATCCAGGCCATTGCCAACAACAGCAGGCCAGGCTTACAGAGCTGTGTGGCTCTGGAACACGCTCCACACCTTCCACATGGAAGTAACTACAAGCAAGCACCCCTGCAGAGGATGCTAAGTCAGCCTGCACCACTGCTCTGCAATGCAACAAGAAATGTATTATTTCTACTCCAAGGGTTTATTCAAAGCAAAAAGCCTGTGCTTGTGACAGCTTCCCTGTGCTGACCCAGTGCCCACCATCGAGGTGGCAGAACACCGGCATGGACTGCTCTGTCCACGCTGAACCAGCAAACCCCACAGTTATTTACAGGATTTAACATCCCTGTTCTTCGTGTTCTTCACCTCCAGGACTCAGACAGGTGTCCGAGCAGGGCACTCCCACAGCAGCACCCCAGCTGTGCTCCTGGTCCCTCCCTGCCTGCAGCAAAGGGAAGGCACCTGCAGCAGCCAGGGACAGCAGTGGCTGTGTCACCAGGACAGGGCAGGGGCCAGCGCCCGCAGCCAACGCTGCGCCAGGGAACCGATGTCAGAGCCCCTCACGGCAGGTTAAACACAGCAAGTGCTGGCATCACACACTCAAATAAACAGGAACCTCGCAGCAGACTGAAAGGTTACAGCCTGGCAGTCCTTTCTGCCTCGAAAATGTGGAAATGTCTGTGAGCGTGCATTTTATTAGCATAAAAATATTTACCAGAGAAAAGGAGAATCTATTTGGTCACAAAACGGGACCAGTGATCATTCCCTTTAACTCGATCTTTTATTAGAGCTGTTGTACATCACAGAAAAAACAACAAACAATAACCCATTTAGCAAAATTCTGCTGATACCATATGTGATGTTTATCTTTTCCATTTAGGTTAGGTCAATTTATGCCTGTTTTCCAATCCCAACCCCTGTCTGAAGTCCAGCGGCTTCCAGGATCTGACTCAGTGCCTGGATCTGCCTGACCATGCAGGTAACACACCTAGAACTGGAAGCCTGGTTAATGAATCTTGAAACACTCAGGTCCAGCTCAACAAATTACAGGACCTGACTTTACAACCCGTGCTGTGCTACCCAGCCACTAAAGCAATTTCCATGGGACTGCATGTTAAGTCCAGGTGAGAATGTAAAAGTCACAGCTCTATTCCCAGCTAATTTAAATGCCACTGGACAGACAGAGCATTGACTTGACAGGGCAATAACACACAACAGGGTGTCCCAAAAAGTTCCCTTATGTTTATAAGTGGTTGCAAATAGGAGCTGTTAAATATTGATCAGTTTGCCTCTAACTTTTAAGGTAGTGAGGAGTTCTGTCAAGTCCTTAAGGTTTGTTTTTCCTTTTTAAACGCAAAATCTCCAGCATTATTCTGCTCTCTTCATCTACTTTCATGGCATGCAGACTACGAGCACATTGGGGGTTATGGGCCAAATAAAGAAACCAGACAGAACACACTGCTCTCTTCTCATCGTTGATTTCTTAAATTCATATCCTACTGCACGAATACAACAGCCTGAAGTTACAAGTTGGAAAAGAAGATGAAGGAAAAATGTGAAGTTCCTGCTGCTCCCAAGTCCCAGACAACAGCCTGGCAGCTTCTTATCCTCCCTACAAAGACAAGCAGTATGAACAAGCAAACATTCTACCAGTAAAATGTAGTATGGTTCATGGTGAGATGAAATAGAGCACTCAGATGGAAAGAAACTGACTTCTGCCTCTGGATCTGAATCCCTGGTGCATGTGAGTCTGGAATCCCATGGACACAGTGATGGGGAAGGGGATGCTGCCCATGAGGAAGTGATAGGCAAGAGTTAATCTGCCGGCAGAGGAAGGGACCCTCTACACTCTGTTCGAGGAGCCTCCCAGTGAAATGTTCCCCAGCACACACAGCACTACCCAACACCTGCTTTCTCAGCTTCCCCAGAGTAACTACACGACAGGAATGGGTACAGCATCACGGTTTAGACTTTTGGTGAAATGACTGAACTTTTTGTCAGAGTCACCCCCAGTCTCACTCTTACAGCTTGACACAAAAATGCCCAGAACTCACTCAGATGCTGCTCAGGAGCCAACTCTGAGCCAATGCCAAGATTTGAGATGTGCAGCACAGAGCCCTAGAGGGCAACCTGTGGGGAGCTATGGGTGCCAAAGCACCTGCATTAGCTCTTAACAACTATTTGCTCCAAAACAAAAGAAAATCACTCCTTTTCCATGGTGTCAAGGAAGAGCACTGGCATTGCTATGTGGGAGAAGACAAAGTGCCAATGGATGAACATAACTGAGGATACAACACTCAGCCATCCACTATGTGAGAGAAAAGTGTTTTAAACCAAAAAGTACATTCATTGCACATACATTGAGGCAATTAACAAAGATACGAATTAATCTGTAAGTGCCCAAAAAATGAGAATTACTGGAGAAACTGGAGAAAAAAATCATGTTAGAACACCAGATTTGGAAACTAATTTCAATCTATGAAGGATGGCAGGCCTACAGACAACACAGGAAGGTCAATGCAGTCTTGACAAAGTCACAATAAATAGTTCCCTCACACTGCCACAAGGCTTGATTTATTCAAACAAGTCCTCGCTGCCGACCCCTATTCTGTGCATATGTTACAGGAAAATCTTTGAACAGAATCTGAGCAGGACACTCAACTTGGCTCAGCACTCAAGTCACGTAAAAGGGAAAAAACTCTAGCCTATCTTCCAAATCCTTCTTTGAAAATGAACTCCTGTTTCAGAGAACCAACTAGTGGATGTCACCACTGCAGACAATACAACAATTAAAGGAGAAGACTGGCAGGGGAAGGAAGGTATCTTGCAAATAAGACTTTTTTTAAAAAGTCCATCATATAAAATGCCTTTTGTATGTAAAAGCACACTCCTACTTGCTTCCTTCCATTGTCATGTCACTGAAATGGTACACAATACAGAAAAAAGTAATATATTACACTCATTTCTCACCCACAAGCTACACACTGAAAGGGAAACTCTCCCTTGAATGCCACCACAACCACAGGACAACTCAGATCCCGACAGCCAGTGAGGACTCACACCACTTCCAGACATTTGAAGTCCACAAAAAAGCCCAACTTAACATTTACTCCCAACAAGGACACTCTCCACCCCATCAAAAAGAAGTTTAAAGATTAGGAGCTAAACCTATTCACCAACACATTGACCTCTTGTTCTAGATCCCATTTTCCTAGGGCAAGCCAGAACTCCAACATATCTCCAAAGTTCAACAGAACTTGAGTTCAGCTCCAGTTGAAAAAAAGGTTTAACTCTTTGGTGCACATCACTTGTGAAATCATAACCAAATCTCCTATTTGGGTTTAAAAATCGACTCAGTGGTTGAACTTTACGCTCCTATTTTTAAAATACTGGCACTGATACTAGGGGAAAACAAAGGAAGTGGCATTTCATTTATATTTCTTTGCATACATGGATCATCAGGCCTTCTTCCCCGAACAAACAGTCCGTTAGTCAAATTGTCACTGGCAGGCTAGAGTGAAAATTAAGATGGAAAATAACTTATTTCAAAGGTTGCAGTTTTGGTACCATATAATTTCAATCTAAGTAATTTAATCTTAAATAATTCCAATTAAAAAAACCCTTAATCACAGGATCTTTATTTGTTTTTATGCCCACTAATGACATTTGAACATAAGGTCTGTACAGACAGATGCAACCACAAATCAAACTGTCCAACAGACAGAAAACCTATTTTAACAAGCAGTGGCACTAAAAAAAAACCCTCCATGATTGCAAATAAAAGCTGCAGAAGCAAAGAGGATACAGTTTTAGCAAAAGCAGTCATCACAACAAATCAAGTTGGATCAAAACAGACTCAGAACTCACAATTTTCCTTACAAAGAAATGAACTTATTCCTGAGTGGCCAGCACAGGTCACAGAACAGGCAAACAAGCAGGGAAGGACTCTCTGCTACCTACTAGCAAGAAGTAAGCCTCAACCTACTAAATGATTCCAAGTGCTGAAGGTAATAAATTTGGAAAGGATTATCAGGAAAGAGGACTCTAACAGGTGACAAACATGCCCAACACACACTGACCACACTCTACAAAGCCACCTCATCATCAAGGCCATCAGTGCTCAGTCTGTGCTTTCAAGAATGCTGATAAGCAGTTCTTCATTTCAGATGAAACCCAAATAAATGAGGCTACAAACTTGGAAGAGTCAGGACTCGGGGCTTGCCGTGTCATTTTCTTCACAAGCCCATGTTTCAAAGTCCAGCATCGCTTCGGGACTTGTTTGCCTCAGGTTTTTATTGTCATAGCTTAATCTCACTGTTTCATTACTGTGCAAGGCAAGTCTGATTACCAGAGCAGCCCTGGAACACTCCCAAACAGCTCTGCAGGCAGCAGGTGCCAGCACCAGCACAGCATCTGCAGAGAGAGAGAGCCCTGCTCCACCAGCTTGGGGACAAGCAGCAGGCAGGACACCCCTTCCTCCTCCTCCTCGCAGCTCCTGCAGCCTGGGACTGACCCACTCTTCCCAAAGTCCTTCACCAGCACAGCACAGAAGCACCAGCAGCAGAAAAAATTAAACAGCAGCAGGTTCCACTTCTTCCATAAGGATATGTTCTCTTCTCCTCCTCCCCAGCAGAGCAGCTCAATTCAATGCATGTTACCTACATGCCATCCCAATGTTAGTCCTTGCCAGGACTACATTTCCTACTCACAGGCACTCCCCAGTTTAAAAGCCAAAACATGACTGTCAATTATCACCTTAAAATTGAGGGGCAGCCAAAAACAAAACCACAATTCTACCACGCATGGGCGCCACTGGGGAATGTATTTCGAAGCCTGTGTCCCTTTGCTCGAGTCTCCAAATGTGAATATAAGAACTTCTAATTCCACTTTTATTAAATAAAATCACTTTCCATCTCAACCACTGAGTAAAAACTATCACCTCAAGTCAGAAATCCCAGATGAAGCAAAATTCAACTTCCTACAATGCATATTTAAAGATCCCTTCACAAAGTAAGTGCTGAGGGCAGGTTTTCCTACATCCTAACCTCTACCAGTTGTGCAAGAAAAAGCCCTCTGCTGTCTGGGTTCAACAGCCAGATCTTTCCTTTAATCCCCAACCTGTTTCATAGGTCTCCTGTGCACCCTTGAACACCTACTGTGCTGTTACCATGAGATGCATTCTGACCTGAGCTGCTCCATATCTTCCAAAGACAGTGTCGCTGATGAGGAAGTCTGGAGCATAATCACCTTGAACTAATCTAATCTAAGTTACTTTAGGACTGATTCGACAAGATTCACCAGCCCAGTGCAGGATCTATCACTCCCATGAGAGACATGACAAAACTGCAGAGGAGGTTACGTGATTTCCCTGCAGGTGCAGGAAAGCCCATGGCAGAAGTGGGATCAGGAGCAGCTCAGCAGCCCGAGGTGAGCCTGTGTGAGCTGCCCAAGTGGAGCATCTGTCACACACTGCTGGGGCTTCAGAGTGGAACAGCAAATATAAGTGTATTTTCCCTGATGGTGACAAATACGAATTTACTGACACTGCTCAAACACTAAAAGCAAAGCCAGCGATACTGAGTAACTAGACAGAAATATCTGAATTATTTAGTAGACAGTGCAGAAGCACCAAACAAGCCAAAGCATGATCTGACCAAGAAAAGAACAAGGAAAGAAAAAAAAAACCCAACAGCTATTAGTTTCCTGCTGGAGAGAAGAAACAGCTGACTGCAGGATTAAGGCAGCAGCCATGGCAGAGAGGAGGGCGAGACTGCACGGCCAGGGAGGGTGACAAGCAGCACTGCTGCTTTTTGATTGCCAATTACTCCATTGACTGAGCTGCAACATGAGATAACACCCCCAGACTTTTTTTTTTTTTTTCTTCTGGACAATCTTTCTGAAACACTACCCCAAACCCTGAAGTATTCCTTGGCTAGTAACAGAGAAGGGGAATGGAAAATCCACATTTCAACCACTCCTTTTAATAATCCTGTAGAGAAAATCCTGACCAACTGATCACAGCTAATATTTCTTCTTCATTTAACTTCCAAAACTCTGTCTCCTGCAAATGACATTTTATTTATAGCAGTGGTATTTGCTGTATAACTGATTGGGGAAGGCTGTAAATGAGCATCATCGCATATATATGGCAAACAATGATAAAGCAGTCATCAAAAAGCTACAGAACATTTAAATATTCAAATAAGGCAATCTGCATAACCCCCCACCTGAATTTTAATTTTACAGAACTTATTTCATAGCTTTGTGCCATAGATAATCTGTGCAAGCCACTTCTTTTCCCACAGAAAAATGGCATCGTTCACTTTTAGATGTGTCCAAGAGATATTAATTTTAATTCTTGGAGTGAAGGCTAAAGGAGGCTTTGCCGTAGGAGGACAGGTTATTTTTAAAGTCTAAGTGCTCAAGGCAAGAAGGCAAAGGTGAAGATGCTGATGAGCCACAATAAGGTTGCAGTGGCAGTGAACTGCATCGAGGCTCCTCACCCGCCTAGCAAAACAAGGTTATAACTTGCAGCTCTGTAAAATGGGAGCTATCAAAATAGGCAGGAGAGGAAAACAGTGCTGTGGAGGCAAGGCAGACAGACATCACAGCAAACCAGCCTTTAAAGTGAAGCAAGGACTTCCAAGGGAAAAAGAAAATCAGCTTGTGGGAGACCCCATAAAGAAGTAGCTTTCACCAAGCAGGTCAAAAAGATGGAATCACGAACTGGAAGGTTAAATTAACACCTGGCAGCTCTGGGGCTGGGATCACTCTGAAAGCACTTTAGTTAAAAAACACAAACCAAACCCAAACCTCTCACAGCCTTGCAGTGCTGAAGCTAGAACATGCAAAAACTCTACCTTTGCACTTCCAATGCTGCAAATGTAATGGGTAAGGGAGATCAGGAGCTTTTCTTGTTTAAACCTTACTCTGAAATCTTGAGCGAGGCAGATTTTAAACACTTTTTCTTTCCACGGGCTTTTAAACATTATCTTACATATGTGCTCACTCAATGGTACCAGTTCCTTTTTTAACACTTTTGGCTGTGGAGATTCACTACTGCCTTAGAACCAGCACTGCTCCATCCTTGGTGCTGCTTGGATTCAAAAGAGCAAACACCAGAACATTCCTCAGACAACAAGATCACTTTTAGCACCACTCAATTCCCTGACCACAGACACATTAGATCATACATATTTAAAGAAGGATCGTGCCTGAAAAACTTAAATTTGATAAGAAAAGCCTCAAGAAGGAAAAGGTGTTTGGTTTTTCCTCCTGGTACGCACATGGCTGGAGAGAGGGGGAGCGAGAGAAAGAAGAGGGAAAACAGGGGGTCAATAAAAGCAATCACTGCAGTTTTGCCCTCAGGATCAGAGAAACCAAGGGGAAAAGGAAGGGTAAACACCTAGAAAACATCCAGTTGCTTCAGAAACAAAGTTTCCTTCTTTAAACATTAACCAGTGAGTCCAGAGATTTCCATGAAGAAGTTGGGGACCAAGCACACCAAATGCTTCAGTGAAAGACCTGGTAATTTATTTTACTGACCTACACCACAATGGTGTAGCAAATCTCTTCTACATTTAAAATTCCTGCCCTACAAGTTCAACTTACTGATACTTCAGTGTTAGAGTGATTATTTCCTAGATCTAAAACACATAGGGAAAAAATAAAATCAAATTTAGATAAAAGTTACCTATACAAGTCTCATTCTGCCAAGCTCTTTGCAAAAACAAAGAGGTAAGAAAAAACTCTTGCTCTTCCTCACACAGTAGCCACTCCAGGTCCATATAAACAGTTTATTTCATGACTAGAAGCTTTTCTTCCCTTCAGCCAAACAAATCCATCGCATCTTCCTCTGTGATGTGAGAAAAGGCTCCGAGAATGTCCCAAAGAGCTTATTCATTTTCTGCATCCATGAACTCTACAGCATTCATTACTACAATAAACACCATAAATGTTTCTCACAGCCCCCTAAATTGCCAGCTTTCAACGATTTTTACTCTTTTTACCTTCTACTTTCCACACTCTGTCTTCACTTCATGACGGTACAAAACCCCACAAATGCTGCTACCAAGATTATTGCATTATTTAAATAACAACTGAGTTAAATTTCATTGACATTAATTACAAGTCGGTTCATTAGAATGTCAGTTACCGTGATAAAACTCTGTTACTGAGAAGAAAAAAACCTACTGCCTGTTTCTAGCCTAAATTTGTTGTATGCATCATGGCTTTATGCTGGCTTAGGGCAACGCAGGAGGCTGGGGACGTGCCCGGTGCCAATCCTGCTTTCAGCTCTCGGGCACCAGCACTCAGAAAGGACAACTTCTGGAGGGGAGAAAGGGGGAAAGAGACTTGGCCTCTTAGAATTCAGCATGAGAGAGAAAAATGGAACAAATGTAATTTTTTTTAGAGCTGTCTTTTTCCTCTCCTAAATTTTATTCCAGTTCAGCACTCATGGACAGTTTAGATTTTTGGTGAGTTAAGGGAAGTGAAAATGCAGAGCTGTCTCAGGCTTCTGATTCCAGCTACCTCGATACAAAGAGGGGCCTTGTGCAACTGCTTTGTTCATCTCTATACCTGGATTCAGCGAAGAAATGGCAGAAATCACACTGACCCTGCACATCTGCACCACAAAAACCTTCCACACGCACCACGCCTCCACAAACAAGTGAGCAACAACGAAGAGAGCAAAAATCAAAGCACTAACAGTAAATGTCCAAATAAGTTCTTGCCTCAACATGTGCTATGAGAACCTTTGATGTTAAAGCAAGAGGAGGAACCTGAAAGAAGAGGTCAGGCTTTTCTCGAGAATAACAGCTCCTCAGGGCTCAGCCTCAGCATGGAACAAGGAAGCACATCTCAAAATGTCTGTTTCCAGACTTCACCACTTACATGTTTTTAAAAGACTTGTGAACATTCTTTATAACTTGGCTGTAGTTCCACTCATAACTTAAGCCAAATAAGGCTGCACTACTCTGAAGAAGGTAGTTCCACACCCACTCATTCATCCCTACCTCACACTAAACTTTCCACTGGAACAAACTCATGCAGCAAAGCCGAAGAGGAGACCGTGTCTAGGCTAAACCTCCCTTTATTTATAAGATTTATAAACAACTACTACCTTCTTCATCTTCCTGATCAGGTACAGTATTCAATTCTAGCAGCAGAGACGAGTGAAACTTCCAATCTTCAGTTATTTATAAGCCTGTCAGTGTCCCATCATCCTGGCTGTCACACAGTGTGCTCTGACTCTACAGGATGATGGAGCAGCGGCTCCGTTCTGATGGAGCACAGGAAATATCCAAGCACAGACCAGAAACTATGGAGCTTGAGCAGGAAAACGTTTGCTTTCCAGATTTACATGAACTCCCCAAAGTTCTCAAGCAGGCATTAACTGGCAACATCAGTACTTGCAGCATTCAGCATGTAGGTCAGTGACTGAGAAGGGATGTGCAGCAGAGGCTCAAACACGAGCTTGTGCCGCAGCCACGGAGCAGCACAGCAGACTGGCACTGTTCTGTGGCTCTCACATTTTGGAAATCTCCCCAGGCATCGTGCCAGGAGAAGCCATGGGAAGACAGCTCTGTCATCTAGGACTTGGCTGCTCAATGTAACTTGACTTTGGAGCTACACAGCAGCTTTCAGTGAGCTTTGAAGCACAAAACAGGAGTCTGGATCACACCTTCAGGTTAACTGCACTTACAGCAACAACTGATTTCTTTAGGTATCAGCCCCAAATAATGTTTGGGAAGCCTTGAAACCCTTTTCCCCCCTTCTAGCTGGATGCTCTCAATGCTTTCCACCCACCAGAGCATCACCCACTTGGCTCCAGAGGTTCTGTGCTGTGAACAGAAGAGCAGTGCTGTTACAGCTCTAGGAGATTTACACACCACAGTCCTCGAAAAAACCAATTCACAACCAGCACAAGGGAATTCAGCCTTATTATGTAAGTTAAATGTTGATATTTAACAAGCTCCACATATTCGGTCATTGGATGGTTGCATGCACAAAGTTGACCTGTTTTACTTAAATAATATTTTAGTTACCCTAAGGACAAAATTCCATGGTGCACTTTTACTTTTTTAATCCAAGAACTTGCAGAACTGAGACACATCTATGGGATCAGTCTCCTTACAGCTGGTTCTGATGAGAGAACCATTATGCCCAGATTGTCTGAAATAAGCACAGCCATGCAGAGATTCTCATTTATCAGCTAAGTTGTATCACTATGCCATTTCACTATGCATTAGATAAGCTATCTTCCATAAGCTAAAAAATAAAAATAATGAAACCCCACCTTCTCTATTTAGGAAAAGAGCCACGGGAAACACAAGCATACAATGATCAAGAAAAATAAAATCAGAATTTTTCTATAGAGGGCGGTTACCTCTGCTTCCCTGCTGCCAGCAGTACTGCCAAGGACTTGGAGGGGCCATGGCTATCAGCATTCACCAGCACCTCATTAATTGCTCCTGATCAGTTTCCCATTCAGTGCTGAACATGAGGTGACCTTATCTATGCTGATATTTGAAGTACCCACAACAGTACCCGACATTCAGGCAGACATAAACTAACTTAACCAGCATTAATAACGTGGTTTGCACATCATTGCATGGATCCTTCCCACACTACAATCTGAGGAAGGAACCCCCTCTATCCAATCTTTGGGTGATCAGGAGATGCAGGTTTTCCCAGGGAAGCTCCAGCATTACCCTCCATGGGCATCCTTTATCAGTTAATGGAAGGCCAAGCACACGGTGAACTTCATCGTTCTAGTCTGCCAGGGAAGTCTGCAGGCAGACTAACAGTTAATAAAATAAGCATCTATTATTGCACTAACACTGAACTTGTATACTTTAGAGAAGACTGAAGCTATTTTACTCAATAGCAGCTGTGTTTACACTATAGCACAGTCTGGTACCTCTGAAACTCAAGTGAACTTATATCCGACAGTAACTGTGCTGGTTCCAGGGGAAAAAAAACCTGTTAAGAGAGAAACACGCTTCAGCTTCTTGTGTCAAATGAAAATCTTTACTTTAGCAGCTACTCTTTAAGGTACAACTTCATTTACCATAGATCAGAAATACAAACTGAACCCCAAATACAGGGAAAACAGTTGTTTTGTTTATACATTTCTATATATTTCATTTACTTATATGTGAAAATTCATCTGTGCTCACCAGATCAAACTTTTAAGGTACACAAATGCATTTTAATCAATATGAAAGCCAGCTCACAGTTTAGACTCTGAGCTGCATCCATCAGTCACTGTCAAGAACACAGCACCTGTACTCTAGCTTCCTTCAGCTGAAAAAAACGTCCATTGTCAAGATAATTCAGTGTTACTTATTAATGATTTAGGTGAGTGGATATCTTCTTTTCTCCTCTTAGCACTCACTGAACAGAATGGGAAATAACACTTTTATCTAGAACTACCAAAAGCCTCAGACATCTATCCTGCACGATGCAGTCAGCTGGACCAGATCTGTGAAACTCATCGCTCAGAAAAGGAAATATCTACTTGTTTTTACCTAAAAACCAGGGTTTATGTTATGGTGATGATGCCAGATCCATCACAAGAGTACCACCACAGAGCTAAGTCCCCAAGTGGGGAATGCCATGAGCCTTCGAGCATCATCTGTGAGCTTTTTTGCTTTGGGTAAGCAGAAAAAACATTTGGTAACCAACAGCACTGGCACAGCCACAGCCACCAGTGCTCTGAACCTGCCACCTGGCTCCTGGCACAAACAGAACCAGTTGTTCAACCTTAGAAAATCGACCCTTCAGCCTGGTCATTTCATTCCTTGCTCAGGATAAAATAATGTCATTTTGTGGGTTTTACTTCATGTTTCTTCTGGGGCAATCACTCTTTAATTTTAATTGAGGCTTACTCAATTTGCCTTTGGTTTATGGTGCCAGATCTGTTTTGGACTGGCGAATAAAGACGATTTCCCCTGAGCTTAGAGTACCACAGGTAGAACAGATCTAAAGAGCAGCAAAGTCTAAGTTCAGAGGCCTCTACTGCCCAGCACATCACGTTACCCTGCTGCCTCTAGAGTGCAGCAAGAGGACGGCTGCCTCCTGCTGCAGCCAAGCTCTGGAGAAGGGAATGTGACAGTCCAATTTTCCTGCACTGCACTGCATCCCGAGCACTCTTCTCCTCTAAAAGGAAAGCAATGAACCCCAGTGCACCTTGTCTTGGCTTTCTTCTAAGCCAGCAGAGAAGACAAAATAACAGAAATTAGAAAGGTCTGAGAGAAAGTGCTACATCTAAATACAGAGGGATGCAATCCTCCCACCCAAACAGGGGAAAATACAGTGAGAAAAATGAGGAAATATGGAATTTATGACTGGCTTTTTCCTCAGGCTGGCTGTTTCCAGCTACTTCCACTGCTGTAAAGCTGATCAGAAAAGCTTTCCCAAAAGGCCACTGCCTTCCTAGGAGGCAGCTGGGGATTAAAGATGCTAAAGCCAAATGCTGCTCAGGAGTTGAAGATAAAACTCAGAGCTGCTCTTAAGTTTCCTGCCCTCCCTGCTCCAGAGCCACTTCATTATTGTCACACCAAACACAACTAAAACCGAGCAAGTGGTGGCAATGCCACCTGTCTGAAATGCCATCGGCGCTGGCCCGTGAGAGGCTTCCAGTGAGCTGATCCACGAGCCAGAGACAAAGCAGAGCAGCCAGGTGGTGAAATCCAGCACTGCCACACAACTGCTCAGGCAACACACAGTCATTCTTTTAATAAAAATTTCTAAGAGTGTACTGGGTTCTGGTTTTAGCTGTCACTGAACACAGACAACGTGGATTAGCTGAGCACTGCTGTGTGACATTGGGTGTGCTCTGGATTTGAGTGAACCCATGCTGGCTCTCTGCTTCTGCTCTCAGTACCTTTTCATTTAATGCAAAACCCCAAGTTAATTTTTTCATAGCTGATGCATTTATAGTAAGTTCAGACAGAGATCACATCGTAAACATCTATTACCAAGAATTCGTAACTACCCAAAAGGCACATAAATGACAGTGTCTTTAGAAACATCCTGATCTTAAACAGATGCCTACCAAAAAGAAAAAACCAAAACCAAACCAATTCTGTTATAGTGATTCTTAGTCATCACTGTAGCACAGCCTAGAGTACTTTGCTATCAAGAAATTGTGGGCAGAGGACACTCAAAATTAGCTTCCGTGATTTATGGCAACACTGTCGTTACAGACAATAAATGCAACAGGAATAAATAAAGTGGGAGTTAAGTCAAATGCCATGAGGGCTTATTAATTTATAATGTAACCAAATTAATCCACTATCAGTATCTAAAGAAAAACTACTGAAATCAAGTGCTCTTGGGGAGCTGTTAAGAGGAAATGAGAAATTTGGTTTAGTCTTCACTGCCACTTCACTGTTGTAGCAATATGGGATTCCAGGCTCACACTCCAGACCTCCTGTTTTAAACAGTAAAGCTGAAAATAACCTCCTACTTTACCAGCATGTGCTTTTTGTTCTCTGATGCACCAAGCTAAAGACTTAATATGGGAGTGTTGTCTGCAAAACAACATCTGGCAGCTTTCCGAGGCTCCGGTTTGAAGCGACTCCTCACGCTGCAAACTGCACAGGAAATCATCCGGTGGCAGAGCTGGGGAATGCCCCAGGTACGATCCAAGTCCTCACATCAAATTTCTACTTACCAGAGACTCAGACTTCTATTGTAAATTGCTGAACTACTGCATCAGGTGTCCCAGGAGGGGACAGGTGGCTCCCCCTGGTTTGTACTGTACTTGTACTTCACATCAGCTTCTCCTTGTAACATGAACAGAACTGGAGAATTCAGCTCAGGTGTGCCGGGACAGGTGGGACTTGTGTGATAACACCTGAAGTGATACTGCTGTACAAACACTACTGTGCTGTGCAGTGCCACCCTTCTGGGTAAAAAAGGGCATTCTTGCAAAGACACAGCAATAAGGGCGATTTTTAAAAGGGAAAGCTAATAAAGATTAAAGTAATTTTGAAAGCATCTCCATCTACAGAGCAGATCCCCACAGCCAAAGCTTAACCATACAGGTCACTTCTGCCACTGAGTCAATGAGATTGTGCAGGAGAAGCCCAGTAGCATGACATCATGATGATGTGATGTCACACAGGAAATCAAAATTTAATCAAAACTTGGAGGAATGGCAGATCTCGGGTTGGTCAAAACAACCACATTTCAGCACAGCTTAAAACATGTGGAACATGTCAGCACTTCCTAGAAATCCACTATAGTTATTCATATCACACCTTCCTTATTCAAAATTTCTACCCAATTTTTCTACATGGGCTCCAGGGAGCACTTATTGCAACAGCAAGCTCAGACTGCCACCTCAGCTATTCAAAAGTATTGTTATAAACCTTAAAATGTTTACTAAATTATTAAAACATATTTATCAACAGCTTTGCCTTAGATATCAGATCAAACAAGACCTAGTATCTAGCTTTTCACCTGCTCAGTGAAATACCTTTCAGCTTTATATACATAATAAAATGACAATATCAGAGAAATAGATATGTAAATTTAGGAGGAGAACCAGACATCATCAAAAGAACAGGAAAATTCATGGTTAAGGAGAAACTGAAATCAAGTAAAGGGGAGACAGAAATTTTGCACAGCATACAAGTTTCCCCACACTCATAATCGGTCACGGTCAAGCAGCTGAAAAGGCCACCTGACAGATTTATGTGGAGAGAGCTGGATGGCTCAGGGGATTTGCAAGACATTAAAGCTCACCTAGAACTGCTGCACAGTCTGAGCAGTGTAAGAATCTCACTGGGGCACTCGGGGCAGGCTGGGAGTGCTCCCTGCTGCTGTGGCTGAGCTGCAGCGTGAGCAGGGGTGAGCACAGAGAAGGTGTGAGAGCAAACCTGGTACTGAACCAGTTCTGAGAGAGGCAGAGGAAGCCCTGCTCGGGAGGCAGCCCCGGGCTGGCAGCACCAGGCAGCTCAAGCTGGGAGGTCAGAAGCCACTGATGGGGTGTCTGTACAACAACACAAAGCAAGGCAGGTACCACAGGGCAGTGACAACAGCCCATGTGCTCCCTGCATCCTTCATCCTGGCCAGAAACGGGCTCAACTGACAGGGGAAACAACTCCTTGCTGCTCTAACTAGAAGAGACAAATGGGTTTGCTGCAGTTACACAGAGCAATGACTGAAAAGCTGCAACGGCCAAACCCAGGAATTCTTTTAAACATTTTTCTTTTCTGGTCTCTCAAAGAAAAGATTGTTATGGAAGGTCTACAAGCAACAAAGAGCAAGCAGGTAACAAAAATGGATCATTACATTTTGTGTATTACATGCACATTACACCAAGGCCACCCCATTCCAGGCTTTCTCACTCTGGCAGCCTGTTATTTCTGGGACATACTGTCAGCTCCAGTCCTCCCATGCACTGGTACCTCCCCTTCCCCTGATCAAGAGTCAAACTCTTTCCTCCAGCCACGGTATTCACTGTAACACTCTTCATCTTGTGCCCAAAATCATACTGATAGCATGAACGAGCAAACATGAATTCTCTACTTTCCTCATGTCACTTCGTATAATTTTTAAGGGTTTCTTGTATTTGGGTAGATACAATCGTGTTTCTATTCTAACACAAGATTCCATTTCAGTTCTTAAAACCTTATGGGCAACCCACAAAAATCCAGAAGGCACATTACACCTCTTATCTGCTGCAACTCTGAACTAATGTTACTGCAAACTTTGTGTTATTTTCATGACAGGACAAATGGTTTCAGCCTTTTTATTTAGATAAAGTCTGCAAAGGCTTTGTCATTCTGCAGGGGAGAGTGTGGTAAGAGAAGAAAGAAGTAAATTAGCAAAGGTTTTCCAATGTTAATCTATCTAGCATGATTACAGTGTCCACACCGATGAGAAGAGTTTTAGTCTAAGCTCAGTCTACTTTTCAAATAACAGTTAAATATGTAATGAAAAATTATCAGCAAACCTTAGTTATCACTGTAGCTTCCTACAGAGGACTGTCAAAACTATCTTTTTAGGCTTAAAACAACTTACAAAACTGATTATTGTGATAAAATCAGGCTAGTGAGCAGCCACATACGAAATCTTATTGACCAATGCAAGGGAATAACAACACAAAGAAGTTTAAATAAAGTTCAAGTTAAAATAATATTGCTAGAAGTTCTTGGTTTACAGTTGATTGGTTATTGAAAGATACAGAAAAACAAATCATAAAGATCAACTCTGTTTTAGCATGTTTACAGCACAGTTAAGGTTATGTCTTTGCAGTTTATGATTTTTTTTTTTAAATTTTCCAAATCACCCTTCCTCAAGTTTTTCAGGGGGATGAACTAATGCTAGGTTCACTGTCCTTTAACTTCCGCTTGCTTCCCTGAAGCAAACTTTATGCAACAGAGAAAGAAAAATATCCCACACATTTGGGGACCCTCGTAACTTTGAATTCACAGTGTGGAAATGATTCAGCTTGTTGGCAGAGAAGGTATTTTATGATCAAGTCAGGGAAGGCAGTCCTCATCTGCAAGAGCATCTACAGCCTGCAAACACACGTGAATGCCTCGTGCATCTCCTTGTACACGCCTTGTGATGAGTAAGAGAAAAGAACAAAACAACTGCTGGAAGCCAGTGGTGGCAGAAGTGCATCCCCAGCACTGCAGTGGCAATAATAATCGGACTTCAGAATTAACAACCCACCATCAAAAGTGGGAAGACACAAACGTGTGTGAAAAGTATGACAGAGTGTGGGTGACTTATTATAAAAATAATAAACCAAAAATACCCTACTCGTATAAAAGTGGCAATGGTAAAAAAGACAAATTCCTGTTGTTGGGGAAGGGAGCCACCTGTGGGCATGTGTGACTGCCCTGTATTTAATCTGTTTTGTAAGTCATTGCCCGCACTTCTCTGGCACCCACAGCAGGTGAAAACTGCTGAGCCCTGTAACTCTTTGTATGAGGAAGCATCAGAAACATCTAGAATACATTTGCACAACACAACAGTATGGTATAGCAACTCTCGAAACAATCCACAAAGACTTTCAACATTCAGATTACACGAGACCTGCTAAAAGTGGAAAAGTTTGCTATACATTTTATTTTTAGAAGTCTCTACCTTTCCCTTGATGTGATTTTCTACCAATACTCAAATTTCTCCCCAAGATATTTCATGAAATACATGAAATACTGTTACAGTCTCCAAGACCCAAACATTGACACTGCAATTGCACCATTGATTCAATCCATCCCAAAAGTGGATCCCATAAAGACCTTCCCCGCAATCCCAGCTCCATTCCCCAGCAACACCATCCCACTGCCAGCAGCTCATTATCAAACCCATCATAGATGAGGCTCCTCAAAGGACTACAGCCACTTAAAAGCATTTAAAAGCTGCTTTGAAACTTTTAATGCAAGACACGTTTGGGAAAGGCCAGTTTCAGATTGAAGCCCAGAACTTCTCAGTCTGACCCAGCTGCCAGGAAACACGTCCTCAGGGAAGGATCCAAGCCACACACAGTGTTTTCAATTCATGAAAAACACTATGAACATGTTTAGGTTCCTGCATTTCTATCTCCCATCACATCAGGAGAAAACAAGCAAGCTCATCTCTAGCAGAAACAGGTTTTCCAGTGACTTTTTCTGAAAGGATTGTGCCTTTTTTTATAGATCCCAAATGCAAACGCACTGGTTGCAACCTGAATTCAGAAACCTGTTCCTGAGCAGTGATTACCCACTTGCTCTCTCCAGCTGAAAAGCATAGCTACTTTTAGTTTCTGATTGCATATCTTCTAATTATTAGTTTTATCAAAGGAACTAAATTGATGGCACAAGCTATTTTTACAAAAGCAGACAAACAGGATGTAAGGCATTCCAGGTAAAAGATGAATAGAGGCAAGATTGGTTTTTGACTAAGAAACCTCACAACAAAACTTACATTGCTTTTTTTCTTACATTAAGTTTACTCAAGCAATTTTTCTTTAAGCTTGCACACAATATTTAAGCTGAGAACAAGACAGGCACATCAACTGCTATAAGAAATGCATATTTTCTTTACAATAACTCAAAGTATTTCCTTAACAGAGAAAATTTTTGCACAAAATAATTTATGAAATAATGCTACTAATATTTTATCAAGCTATCAGCCCAAAGTATCAAATAACCCAAGGAAATTGTAACACTTAACTCCAGAGTACTGAGAAAGAGATGGGTTTCTGAATGGTATTAAGAGCATAAGAGAAGAGCATTCCAAAGACATTCTGAAACCTCTTGACTGTCAAGTTCATGCTCAATCCTGATCTCTATACTCATCTTCATTTCTCCTTCGCCTGCTCCCTCCCACCTTTCTTTCCTCACAGCTTCTTCCTCTCCATCATATCAGACATCATCCCTGTTTGTGAAATCGAGCCAGCTGCAGTTCCTGAAGGAATGAGGTCCGAAGATGGACAGCCTGTCAACTTCAATTACTCCTGAACACCCAGAGGTTCTCATTTCTGACCCAGCTGCAGAGCATCAGTGTGTGCCAGTACCTCACCCTGCTACAGACAGAATCAGAATATTTCTATCATAAAAGCCAGTCCTCATAAAGAAACGCTTTAACTCCAGCCAGGGAATGCCTCACTACCAAGAAGATAGGTGGTCTAACCCAACTCCTGCTATTAGCATAAGACTAAGCTGCTAATTAGCAGAGAAACAGCGCGGCAGAGCAGATGTGTATTTACTACAACACCGCATTAGCACTTGGCACAGAACTCCAGAGAGGGTTCTCAAGTTCCCAGACTAATGTGGACCTCGGGCTGTACATCCTATCAAAGGTTTTAGGCACCAGTGTGGATCGCTTCAGTGCGAGTTGGACTGCAAATGCTCTGAAAATCCAGGTCCAAACTACTCAACTTTGGGAATCAAGCGCTGGCTGAGATGTAAGAGGAGAGAACACGCTGTCCCCGGGCTGCCTCTGGTTCCTCCTGCTGCCCGAAGCACCCGGGCTGACACGACAACTGCCGCTAGCGTGAGAAAAAAGGAGAAGCAGCACTTCATTTTAGCCCTTTTTAAATTTTTTTTCCAAAGAAAGATTAGCAAGCAGTGAAGGAAAACTCTCCAGCAAACTGCCTTAAGTAGAATGCTCGTGTGAAATCTCCCTGCCAGTCACACCAACACACGTCATCCTTTTCGCATCCTCTCAAAAGTGTTTCCCCCAGGAAACTAAATCAATAATCTTAAGCAATAGCAACTGCACACACAAAGCAGACTGCTTTAAGTATAACATGAAAAAGCACTGTTCATGTTGTTTTTAGGATTATGTGTTTTAATTACACCCCTTCGCCCTCCTTCTTGCTTTGTAATTGAATTTTCTTTTATCTTTAGAAGGCTAACTTTATTCATAAGAGGCTGGGGATGGCAGAGTTCAATCCTTTCACTGTAGAGTCCCGAGGTCCCCCACTGCTTTCCAAGATTTTATTCGCATTTTGTTTTAAAAGGGTTCCAGCTCAGATTAGCAAATGGGTTTTTAATGGAAACACGTGCATATCCAGAGGAGGTGCATTATAAGGATAACATACAAAAATTTCCCTTTTTATCTGAAGCTAACCCAGAAATATCAATGTCGCAAGTTCCATCACAAAGGGCTTAGAAGAAGTCTGTTCAACCAGTAGATATTTACAGGACGCACTATTCTATGTGAAATTACAGATCTGAGTACCATAACACATTTTTCATTCCACCTGTGAGATCCAACAAATCTCACAAAGACAAGCTGGCCGGAGTTCACTGCCATCGTGTCAGCAATACGTGCTCCTGGCTGCCTGATGCCCTGACACAACTTCTTGTGTGTGAAAAGAAAATCCCTCTCCAGCTATCACCACTGACCGAGCAGAACTTGGCCAATATTTCAGTTCCACTGCCAGCACACCTCCTAATGTTATGTCCAAGCAGAAATAGTAAGAGGCTAAAAGCACAGAAATACGGTTCCTTCTCGCCTTACAGCCTGGATTACTTCATATGCTTTAGGTGTTAAAGCAGCACCTGAACCTTTCAAGTGAAGTAAGTGAAGTTTCCTAACAGGCTGAGAAAACATCTCAGAGTAACAAGGCTTTAAATGTGGCATTTTAAGTCTAGAAAACTGAGAAAAACATACACACCAGGCTGGCTATAATGCCAGTATAGGTCTTCCTGGATTGATTAATTCCAAGAGACTTCAGGTGTCAACATAAATAATCATCATGAGTCCCCGCATATGATCTTGGAACATCTTCAGCCAAACATGATCTTCAAACCCTCTGACGGGGAGCAAACAAGCACCTATTTTCACTGTAGCTTGTGAGCTGTGCCTGCACTATCCACTGAAATGCTGTTTTAATTTGCTAAAACTCCCTTTGAGTCATCTACTGCTCTTTGCACATGCAGACTGTGATGGCAAAACACAGCTTTCCCCTGGATCTTTTCCCCCTAAATGGAATTACCGTATTACGAGCTGTGCTAAATCATGGAATTCTCTCTCTCTAGGCAATGCCACAAAAATACGGCCTTGCCTTTTTTTATTGCTCATTAACTGATGTGCTCCCTTCTCATTCCTCCCTTCAAAAAGCACTGAAAGCTTAGAAAGAGAGGAGGGGGGAAAAAAAAGAAAGAATAAGAAAAGAAAGACAACAGCTTTCAACAACAAATTTCAAATCACAAGAACATTAGCAGGCCTAAAGGCCTGAGAAGAGTTAGAGCACAGGGTTTTCGTAAAGACCTCACAGTAAGGGATGATGCTCTTATTACCCAACATCACGAACGGTAAAATTACAAGAAAATCTGTTCTCATTTTAAGATTTTTTTCTTCATGTCTGTTCATACAGAGAGAAAAACAAGACTTGAGCCTAAGGGCTCAAAAGACAGAGTGCAACTGAAAAAGATTTCTCTATTTTTAGGAGTACAATTTCAAAGCTTGATCCTAACAATAATGGAACATTTACACTGTCAAAAAAAGTGTTTTCAAATTCATACTTTTTTTTCCTCCCCACTGAATTATTTTTGCAGCCCTGTCCCTGCAAAGTTCAGCGTGTATTTTTTCAGACATCACTCTGCTGTCACACGTAACCTTGTTTCTGTTGTTAATATATACAAAAGAGAGATAATACTCTTCTATTCAAGTTCCACTTCAACTTCTGAATCATTAGTTGTGATTATTAAATCAGAATTTTAATTCTGTAGCAGGATGTAATAAAAACAGTGCCTCAGAAAAACCAAAGGATACCTTCGTCCTGAAAATGCTACCTTAAAAAGTTATTTTATGAAGTCTCCTGCATTTTCTTCCCCTGTGTCAATATTCTGCATTTAAGTGCAGCCCATGGAAGTTCTTTGAAGCTAAACCCACTAGAAATACCTGTATGTATTATAATCACATGCTTCCGCTGTGACATTCAATTTTAAATATAGTCTTGATTAAATGGAAAAGAAAACCGTTCGCCTGGTTGTGTTTAAAAAACACATCTCTGCTGACAGCCCAGGTCTGTTTTGATTTGCTCCCTATAGAAATGGAGTTGCTAGAAAACATTAAGTGGCAAGTGCAGCACTGGATGTAAATTACAGCATCTCCACTTAAGTGCTGCCCTCAGCAGCAACCGGAAATTGCACAGCCCTGCACTGCTCCAGGAGCAACAGGAATGTAAAAAAATGAATTATCAGATCCCTATGCAAAGCAAGCACATCAACTGAGTGAAGAACTGGCCTAGAAAAATAGTCCCTAAAAGCTTTCCAAAACGGAGGTCAACATCTCTGCAACATCTTAACTTTAATTCTTGTAAGGTGCTTTGTTAGCCTTTATGGTTACAAAAATGGTCTTCTAAACACAGAAGATTAAAAGCTCATTCTCTGATATGAGGGCTGGGCACACCCAGAAGAAGGGAATGGCCACAAAGTAAACAGAAAACTGCTGAGGTACAGAGAAAGAGTGAATGGATTTTTCTGAAGGGCAGCAGAAAAACACTCATTAACAGCAAAATGAAATTACATTCCTTGATTCAACAATCTCCAACATACTTATTACGTTATACCAAAGTAAATCATGGGGAATATAAAACCTTTGGATTGTGGCATATTCCCATACAACAGGGATTAAATGTAAGATCCGTGTTCTCCCGTGCACATCACACAGGTGTGGCCACAGGCACCGTGGAGCCTCCACAAGGAGACCGAAGGGATCTTGTTCCTCCAGACCAGGGATGCTCATTTTGTCCTTTCCCAAACGGAAGCATCCACTGATCTATTCACACCATAGCACGTAGGTTTGGTGTCTGGGAACACATATCTGAATTACCAGCATTTCAAAAGCTTCATAACCTGGGAACTTCAGAATAGTATTTTTTAAATGTTGAAAGTATCAGTGTTAAATTCCATACCATATGCTGCACAGCAGATCTAGTCAAAGATCACTACATGTTAAAACTTTATCAAATGAAGTTAATTCATCAACTAATTTGTCAAGAAGTAAGAGTTTTAGAAAGGATACGATACAATCTGGGCATTAAGGTCAAACCCAAGTCTACTGATCACCTCAGCTGAGAGGGTGCTCTCATCCAACGAGACTTGAAATATTTTGGAGCTTCTCCTGGAAGATCATCTCCTGCTTAAAAGGCTGACTATAAAGACATGAACTAATGATAGAAAGAAAAAGCAGTTGTACACAACACAAGGAGGACTAATGACTGTACTGTGTCCTGCTTTCCAAGAGAAGCACACAAACACAAAATGAGTGCAAAGTTTTAAGACAATACAGAACCGTTCAAGAGATAAAAAATAAATGCTGTTTGCTAAGAACTGCAGAAGGATAATAGCAGATGAAATTAAAGGCAAGATAATAAGACATAGAAAAAGAAATAACCTCACCTATACAATGCAATCTAAATTAGCTACTGCAACTTGGAATTTTGAAACTGTTACAACTAATTCTCTTGGAATCTCAATTTCATACTCATTAAGAGCCCCAAGGAATGGAGAAGAAAACAACAAACACTGTGCTACAACTCTAGAAACCCAGACCCCCTTGCGACAGCCTGCAGAGCTGGTGTCAAACAGCCATGTAAATACTGGAAGATGCACCAAAAAAGGAAAGAAAGACCATCAGAGGCTTGGAACAGTTCTATACTAACGGGGATGGATGTATAATCCAGGTTTACAGCAAAGATAAGAAACAGCCCCGATCAGAAAGAGCAGCCCTGCCCTGTCCAGCACTGCACACACAAGCTACAGATGGGCTTCAGCATCTTCTGTACAACACAACGGGTTTCCTTCTTGGAGCTGAACAGTGCAACTACAGAAGAGTATAAGAGGTGTGCAAAATCAAAACTGGTATCAAAAAGAAGTGTAAGGAAAGGTTATTCACTATTTCTCCTACAGCAAGAACCAGAAAACACAGACTGAGCACCTTTTCCCACAGCACACAATAAACTGCAGACTCAGAACAGGCAGTTGTGGATTCAGAAGGGACCAGACCAACTGGCAGAGAACAGGTCCAATCCCTGCTTCCTACGCGGCCACTGAGAAGGAGCTGTGCTCTACTTCACTGCCTCTTATCCTCCTATCAAGAGATTTTTGAGGTGAGACACAGGACTAGGTGTCCTCCTGTTATGACACATTATGGCAATTTTTATGCTCATCCCACTTTTAGCTAGACCTGAAGCCACTCTTCCTCCAGCAATGCAAAGAAACTTCTCAGCCACCCCCGAGAGCCACCGCAGTGGTATTTTTGTTTCAAACCTCACTGCTAAGATAGAATCTCAGAAGGGTTAACGTTACACACTGAAGTGGATTTTGCCATGCTGTTTGTCAGATGCATTGAGGTAAAGCAGATAACGAAGAAATCACACACCATTAGTCTTCAAAACCCTAAAAACCCTGCTTCATTCAGAGACTTGTCCAGCCTGACCACTGTAACCACTGTGACCCAGCTCTCTAAAACCACACCTCCTTAGAAGCATCCATGCTGCTATTTTTCTACAAAGATGCCTTCAGCAATTGATAGAAAGTTGTTATTTTTTCTGCAATATTATCTACACTCACATCTGTAAGAATGATCAAGACCAACGAAGCATATTTTGATGTCATTATCTACGTCACAGCACAAAAGGAAAGCGTTTATATAAATTGCTTTAAATTAAAACATATTAAACTATGCAATACTGCAATTTCTCAATAACCTGAAAATAGTTCCCAGTAAGATGCAACCACTGTTTGGAAACAAAATATAAATGCAAAAGATTAAACCTGAATATTGAAATAAAAACTTGGGTTTACTATAAAAAGATAATTTCTGCATTTCTTATTGGATAATCGTAAGAATTATAGTTCTTGTCAAGTTGCTTTTAGATGGAAATTGAACTCCAACTAGAAATAAAAACTGCACTTTCATTTTACTTGGATAATGAGTATTCTTACTTTAAAAGCATATACAAAGAAAGCATATACAATGAATATTTTGGTATTCATTAAGTAAGAACATAGAGTTAAACAAAGAAACATTAACTTCAGTTTAAAAATGTAGCTTTTATTGTCACCTTGCCCTTCCAGCCGTTACACTGCTGTCTTTTTTTTTGTATGAAGACCAGAAGAAGAAACAACCTTCCCTGATTCTTCAGTTTCCAGTCATTATCCCTTTCTTACATAAGATGAACCAGTAAAAAAATCAAAACCAGACAAAGCAGCTGTTGGACACACTCCCTCTACACTTGCAGTGAGGCTAGAATTATCTAGAACTGGCTTATTATCAAAACAAACTGGATGCATGTGCTTCAACAAACCACTTCCCTAAATACATTTGTTTTAATTAAGGGGAGTGACAAAATAAATGTTTAAATTTGCTACGGAATAAGTTCAATATGTAAGATTTGGCCACAAGAAAAAGGGGAATTCAAAATTAAGCTCCTTCTCCCTCCCCAAAATCTATTTTAAAAGTTTAACAAATAACTTAAGATATAAAATAATCACATTAAAAAGAAGACTTTTACTCTTGGCCACTGGAATAAAAAGCCTCACAGCTAAATTGATTGGATTTTCTTCTGCAAATAGAGGAGGAAAAACTTCCCTGGAAGAGAAGATTTCCCTGTGCCCCTGCCCATGGTCACATTCATTTAAAAGGAGTTGATTAGCTCGGTTCAATTGGCCAATTAGTGCTATATCTGTAACACTTGTGACTGATCCTGTGCTTGCATTATTTCTCAGGGCCATTAGTTTAACCCTCATGGTAACACTTTAAAGAGCAATGAGCAGAGTTAATCCTGGAAGGAATCACTGCCTCCTTCGATAATTTCTTTTTTAGGATGTGCATTCTGTGAGTTTTGCTGGCCCGACTGCAAGGAAGCATCCCCGTGTTCTGCCCCTGCCTGTCTGCCTGGCATTCCCCACCCGGACATTTCTTTAGGAAACTAATGACAGACCCCATAATTTACTTGAAAACACAATTTGAACAATTCAGTGCTTAACACATCAATGGGGGCTTGTTTGGAAGTTGACATTAGGAAAAAAGAAATACTAATATTTATATATATGTGAGGGAAAGCCTGTGTCTATAATACACTCCCCTGTCAGGCTTCACTAGCATTTCTCCACACTGCTATGAAACACCACAGCTTTTTCAGCACCACGTCCTCATCCAAAGTTATTGGGCACTGAAGCCAGCGTTGGCCTCCTTTCAAAAGAAGATGCTTTGACAAGAAAGATACTCTCAAAAACCCCACTGTGGTTTCAGACAAGGCTTTACAGTATAATGGAGTTTCACAGTCCTTAGATTTAAAATTTTTTTCCTTTTTTTTTTATGATTTCAAGACAAATAACTTTCTTTTTTTAAACCAAGAGGCCACGGCTCCCCATGAAGAGAGCAAAGTGCACGCTCGAGCTGCAAACGTGCACATTACTACAGCTCCCGAGGAGGCAGGGATCCTAAAAGGATTTCATTCAGTCAGGGAACAAAAGGGAAAAAATACACCAAATAATAATAAAAAAAATTCGTACATTTGTATGTATTTTCCCAGGTCAAGAGATCAAGAAAAAGATAAGAAATGCCAGAGCATCACTTGCTCCAGTAGAGAGAGGTGAGACACCCACAGAACTCGCAGAGCCATCGGTAATAAATGTGCACTCAGCATCAGAAGGGAAGTGCCTTCACTTCCTGACTTGATCGGTTTCTTCTGGAAACAATGACAAATCTGAAGGTGCTATTTATGGCTTTCTGTCACCCATTGCCAGAAGAAATACTGACTACAGCCTCTAAATACATCAAGACAGAGTTCATCTTCTCCAATCCACTTGATATCTCCTTCAGGATCACTGCTCCAGTCCCTCACATCCTTGAAAAGGATTAAGTGACAAACAGCAAAACCTTGCAGGGTTCCCCATCACCATCATTACTTCCAACCAATGACCCAATTCTGCAAGACAGAGCACCTCTTGAGTTATGCTGAGAGCCCTCAACTCCAATCAGCCAAAATAGGAGAGGAGGTCGCTCAACCCTGCATCATTTACTCTTAGAGAAAAAAATAATCCAAGATGCATCTCTTCTCTCACTGATCAGTACTCTCAGAGAATCTCAAAGCTGGTTTAATAGCTGCATCATTTTTAGATAACATCACATTCTACTAATCTCCTTCCCAACTCATCTGTTTGAAGAAAGAGATCATTTCTGTAGTGAACAAGAGTGTCCTCAAGTGTAACAGCAAATAAACCAGTTTAAATGAAGTGCCACAGCAATATAAACAATGACCTTGAAAACCAGCAAGCTGCTGCTCAGGATGACTCTAGGGACAATAATCACATTTTAAATGTCCACATAATCGGAACAAATTGCTAAGATTACCTCTGTAGCTACAACTCACCTGCACTGTAGGTAAAAGCATCTGCAACTTGTTCATGTGCCAAACCCCAATGGGTGGAAAAGGCCAAAACAAAATATGTATGGCTGCCACCGACTTTAAGTGAAGGGGAAACACTTACTTGGGCATTATTTACCACAAGTAGTTGTGCAACACAAAGCTTGTGTTGCTTAAGGCTGCTCTGTCTTACAAAAAAAGAGAGATGGCTTAAAAGAGCAGAAATCCCAATACTAGAGAGAGGCAGTCCAGAAGAGATGGTTGTTCTACTGCAAACCTCACTGAAGCCCTCCTTACGTCAGGTTTTAACATTATTGCTCACCTGGTTATCCCAGGAAACAAGGCTCATGAGATTAATTTGGAATATTTGCATGCGTGCAGTTTTTTGCCTCTCCTCTCATGACTCTTCCTCAAACCCAGTCAACAAAACATGACGGAGAGGTTGGGGTTTCTGTGACACTGAGATCCAACAAGTGTTTTACGATGCTATTTTAGGATGCTAGGATGCTTATTTTCATAGGGAAAATAAATCCAAACATCCCTGCCTCCACTGAAAGAGGAGTGAAGACATCCCAGAAAACCCACCAGAGGTAAAGAAAGGGAAAAAGAGGAGGGGGACACAGAGGAAGAAAGAGACCTTGGGACCTGGGCTTCACTTGTCGTGTGGCTCCCAGGCCTTCTCTACTTGCACAGTTCCCAGGTGAACACTCCTCAGTGGTGTCTGGGGGTGATAACCTAACACTTCCAAACCAGACAAAGCAGAAAACCCCGAAGACTTCTGGCTTTCCATCCCCAAAGGCTATTAAAGCATTCCCCTCCCACTCGGTAACCACCACGCAGCTTTGTGTTAGTTAAAATTCACTAATTTCCCAGAGATGTGGAGAGTTACCTGGAGAGTCCCGACTGAGAGGCACAGTATCTTGTTCCAGCCTAAGCTCACACCCTCCTTTCTCACAGGGGAACATTTGAAATATTCAAATATGTAATTCCCCTAAGAGATGCCCTATTAAGAATGCAGAGTAGAATTTATGTTGTAGTGCTTTAATTCTACAGACTAGCCTTTACTAGGAACACTTAAAAAATCCACAATCTCACCCATAAATAGGGGCAAAATAATAACGATAATTATTACCACGATTATTATTACTGCTATTACTGTTATTACTATTACTACTATAATTATCCTATGATCACCACCAATCCACAAAGATTGTCAGCAAAGTCTGGCAAAAAGGAGGAAAAACCAACACGGATACAGAGTGAACAGAAAACCTGTGTCTTACATGTACCAAATCTAACTTAAAAAAATGTATTTATATTCTGTACCCTGGGAACCAAAACTATTTTAAAATCAAAAGAGCACTAATTAGCATTTCAATGCTTCTTTCACAGGTTTTATCAATATAAAGAAAACTGTGCGCAATGGAAAGAATTACAGATTAAAGTTAGAAAAATATGTAATTCCAATAAAATATCATTGCACTGATGTCATGGCTTTAAAAATCATAAGATACTAATATAAAATTAAGATAAAAATTTGCTCTCATTTTTGACTTTTTCTGAACTTGGAGACCGTGAACTGCTAAATCTCCCTTTCAGGATCTCACACACTGACACAGTGTTTGCCTTCAGGACCATTTCAACAAGCATTTGAATCAAAACAAAAAAAATCAACTCCTTCCCTCTTATTCTGTCCCTTGACTTTTCAAGCTAGAAAGTAATCCTGAGAGGGGGAACCACCCCCACCTTCAAAGCTTTAAATAACACCCACTTCAAGTTGAAACATATGACCTAAAACTTGACAGGCACTTCCCAAAAGCAGAAGGAAAGGAGCACAAAGTCAAGTCCACTACCAGCAGCACCACTGATACTCCAAGAGACCAAAACAAAGATGACACATAAAATCTGCTAATCGTCAAGCAAGATGAGTCAGATGAAGAACACAAAAGAAAGCTGTTACAGGCCCAGAAAACATTTGTAACTTGCACAGGCTACACTGTTTCAAGTCAATGACCAATCTACAAGACACAGAGCTGCACACTTAAAAAGTCAAGAAACTAAATCCCACGACTATTCTGTGGCATTAAGGCTGCCATGTCATTATAGGAACCGTGGATGTAATGCAAGCCCTGTGGTTTCAGGCACTGGAAGGTCGCTCCCCAAAATGTCCCTTGCTAAACACCTCCAGGTTTAATTTTCCCATGCACTTAAAGGACACTGTAGTGGATTTAACATGAATCATTTCACTGTCAGCGTGTTCACGTAATTAAGTTGCCACGTGCCTCAAGTGCATCAGTTGTAGGACAATTACTTAAGTCAAGCCAGCACGAAATGACTGTATTGATGTCTGCATCACTGCGTGATGATCACGCCACAGCCAGGCTTCGCGAGTGGAAGCACAGCAATGATGTTAAGGTGAATTCCAAATAAGTTGGATTCAAAAGGCAACCACAACAGAAAGACTGTGGTCTACAATTGTCACTGGTCTGCCATGAAATGAAAAAAAACCCCTGTAAAGTGTTACCAAAACATACTATGGCACATGGGTTTTTTTGCAGTACTCATTAACATCTTCCCCATGAAGCAGTGAAAGGGTTCCCAGAATATAAAGATTACACCATACAAACTCTATCAGTCATTAACACGTCAACTTACACTTAATCCACCTTTTCCACACAGCAATTGCTTAGGAGATTTGCCAGGTTTAAGAATCAGATAAGATAACTCAATACCGGTAAATTAATAGTAGAGGGGGAAAAACCAGCAGAGGAAAACCCATACAGATCAATAACTACAGAGATCTGCCACTGTTTCCCTGCTCTCTGCCTTGCACTGCTGTCTCCCCTGGAGAAGGAAGGAGTGTGTCAACTGTGACAGGATCCTGAGGTGTCCCAGGGTAAGTTCCCAGCATGGACACACCAAACAATGCCAAAGCCATTCTCCCAACACTCCCGTGCCACCTCCTAACTATGAGTCATTAAAAAAGGCAATGATACCAGTTCTATTTATCTGTCTTGTCCATAAGCATCTTCCTAACATAGGTTTGGGGAAGAACCAGATTTCATTCTCACCCCTCAATCACAGCAACAATTCACAAACCAAACGCAAAAGAGGAAGTGGCTGAATGGAAGGCAGGAAGGCCACTAAGTCTTCTCCCTAGAGATGATCTTTTAGACAGATAGACAGATAGTTTTTTATACTTGTTTTTTTTTTTTAATTGGAAAATCCATGTCAGTAGCACCTACCACACAAGAAACCTAGGCTTTCAGTTAATTCATTTGTTTTTATCTTCACATTGACTGACTTTGTCCCAACAGTTGGCTATTTTGAAACAGTAATCACAGACTGCAGCCAGACCAGGAATTCATCCTGCTGGATGTTGTAGATGCTACAAGTTACAGCCCCCACACCTGAAGGAGCAAGACTACTTGCCATTAACAACTTTTCCTCTTAAAAATCAGATGTTTCTGACCAGTTCACACACATCACAAACCTTAAGTAGCTTGCAACAATGATATTTGTGAAGTTACAAGGTGGATTACAGTTTTCTCCAGGGTGAGTTTTGCGTGGCACACCTTATATTCTGCCTCACGGAACTGTTCGCTATGGTAACCTCCTGGGCTACTGACAGCAGCCAGCTCCCATCAAGGAAGGAAGGAACAGCAAAGAAACAGCGAGTTAGGCCTTTTCTTTTGCTGCAAAACCTCTCCCACCAAAATTCTGCTGTCAGAGTGGGTGAAACTGTCAGATACGAGGGTTACCACGTACAATCTTTTTATAATGGCAACAAGTTTCTCCAAAGTAGATACAATTGTTCCGCTAAAGCACGCATGTGACTATGAAATAGGCATCACTGGCCTATTTCTCAATAAATAAGGGCCTCGTAGAACTGCAATAGCGAATGTAGTTAAAAATTCACAATTAACTGCCCGCGCTGTTTTTCTTCTCCTTTCATTATTTCCACTGTGTAGGGGGTGGGGAGGACGGG
>VWZW01002508.1:0-94297 GCA_013397115.1 Edolisoma coerulescens | reverse complement strand
AAAAAAAAGGTTTTAATGGTGAAGTGACAGAATATCAGGGCAATCTGAGAAATGTTTTCTGAGATTATTGATATGATAACATCAATAATAAACGGTGGTGGTGATGTTGGCCACCCTAATGCCTCATTGAGGTGGCACCATAGGAGTTTCCAGGTACAACATTAACAGTTTTAGGGGTTTTCTGAGGTAGGAATTGAAGATCACTCACCAACAGATAAATGACTACTCTGTTAGGAAAGCAGGGAACCTTTAGCAGCTTTCCTAATAACTACTGGATAAACAGGAAATAAGATGTAAAACTGCCAGCTAATATAAGGAAATAATGTATTTAAAAATGTGTAGTTGTTTTGAAGTAAATATCCCTGGCTATAATGGAGATTACGTGGACTTCTGCTCTATCAAATGTAGGTAAAATTTTTAGTCGAAACATGCAGAAATTAGCCTGTGCCTTTATAATGCTGTGGTTGGGTTTTGCATTGGTTTAGGACATGTACGTGCCTGGGTTTTCTGGGTCAGAAAAGCAGGACCCTGTTTAATATGCTTTGATTGCTCTCATTTTCTTTCTGGTTAGAGAAAAGGATGTGTTGCAAAAATGAAGTTTTTCTTTTTCTTTTTCTTTTCCTTTTCCTTTTTTCCATTTTTTTTTCTTATTATAAATAAGGTTACAAACTGGTCTTTGAATTAAAGCTGTTAGTTCAGGCTTGGTGGCACTGGGCCAGTACAGTGGCACAGATCACAGGGTGGCAGTGGGTTTCCAGCCCTTGTGCACTTTCTGGAACGGTGTCTGGGGACACCTGTGACACATCAGCTCCTCCAGTTGCAGTGCTATAGACAACTCAAGCAGTTTGCTGCTATGAATACCTCTGGAGAGCCACCGTGTGCTGTGCTGAATTAAATGCCTTGAGCCAAGCAAACGCAGACAGACAGCTCTACTTAAAACTGAATTCAGCTCGGAACCTGTGCGCTCAGGCCTCCTGCTTCATGTCACTGAGGTGTGTTTGTGGTTAGTGTTTGTTGGGAAGGACTGCCCAGCCTGTTCAGTACCTCTTTCTCCTGGTTTTCATGCACAGCAGCCTGTGTGTGTGTTTTAATTCTTCTCCACAGTCAGATGTCATGGAAGCCAACTCAGCATAAAATCCTTGTGATTCCTGAGCTTTGCTGAGGCAAAACATGTTCTAACTGTGGCACAGCCAACCTTCCACCAGAGAAAGAATTAAATTAACAGTGTTTAATATTGTGACATTTGGACCACTTCTTATAAATGTGTAAAAAAAAAGCATAACACTGCAGAGGAAGCAATAACTTCTGTTTGTGAGAGCACACATATTGCCCTGATCGACTTGGGGTCACAGACACACACTGGAAACTGGAAACTTGGTCATAATATTTCCTTGGCACTTTCAGCTCCTTCCAGCCTGTTCCCTTCCCTTTACAGCAGTGTACAGTAAACAGGCTCAGGTTTTTTGATTTTTAATTGGCCTTGTTCGAAGGAATTTTTCTCAGTCAGCCTTTTTTGGTAGAGTTCACCTTGTCCTCCAGATTCCACAGGCACCTCTTGGAGCCAAGGCATTGTAAAGGACTCGGGCACCTCTCATTAAAAACATGGATGCTCCCAGATTTTCCTTGAGAATTAACAGCTTCCAGCAGCACAGGGGGAATGAATCTCTGCTCTGTTGAGAGCCCCATTTCCAGGATGTCTCTGCTGCAGGAACACTGACACCCACACTTAGTCCGTGCCGTGGATGCTCATGCCATGTCCCTTGATCCTTTTTCACTGTTTCTCCTCATTTCTGGTTATATTTTTCTCTAAAGACAATTCCAGTAGTTGTTGGATTGGTTTTATTTGCCCCAAACTGCTTAACCCAGTATCCAGTTGACTGATGGTGTCATCTTACTTTCTTTAAGAACTTCTCTTGTTGTCACCTCGATTGTTAGCACTTCACCTGCCTCTTCTGGTGACTCCAAAGCTGTGTCAGATGGGGATATTTACCAAAAAGTCAGGCTCTGAGGGAGAAGGGAAGGCGTTTCATCACTCACCATTTAATAATTTTGGTACCAATATGAATGTGATTGCATGAAACACTCCGAATCCCAGTTGTTAATCCTGCCAGGATGCTTCAGGCTGGATTACATACCTGGAAGAGCTTCTGAAGACTTTTATTTCTCCCCAGATGAAATCTGTGTTGCTGTCAAATGTGTAAATACAAGAGTGTACTCTCACGGACAGGCGGTCCCTGTCCTAATCCAGAGCCTGGCTGTGGGATGGTGGGAGCAATTCCTTTTCCAGCCAGTGCCCTGAAACCCCTGGAGGCAGATGTTTTCCACGTTCCAGTCCCCGGGGGTCCCGAGCCCCAGCAGCGCCGGAGTCGTTCTGTCCCAGACATTCACTGGCAGTGGGGAGAGCTCTCTGTGGGGCTGGGGGCTGCCCCGTGGTTTGGGGTCCTGGGCAGGGGCTGAGCCTCTGGCTGTTCCCAGGGGGCAGGGGCAGCCCTGGCTGTACCCTCCCAGGGTGGCACCAGTGCTGTCCCCTCTGGGCACAGGGCCTGCCAGGGCACACAGACCGGGAATGCTGTGGGTAACATCCCAGAAATGCCTCTCCTTGCACGTTTAGCCCTCGGTGCCTGCTCATTATCAGCCTGCACTGTATTCCTGCCTTCAGTGAGGAGGATGAATAATTTCTAATCTGTGTGTTTGGACCAAGAAATTTAAATTTGAGCTTCACTGTAAGCTTACGGTATTTTAAATTCCTTGCAAGCTACGTTTGGCCTCGACTGCACAATGTATTTACTGAGGCAAAAACAAGAGGATGATAATTTTCACTGGAGCACACCTGCAATAATGGCTCACAGCATTTAATTTTTCCCTTGGTTTCCTGGTAGACTTTGTTTTGACACCTGCAAACAACCTTTTCCAAATCAAAGCCAGCTTTTTCTCTCCATGTCATGCTGCCACCCAAGTCGAGCTGACAAAGTCCAACTAGGAAACAGAGCAATTATAAACACAGTTTCCTCTGGTGCTTGTGCTGTTTTTAGCTTTGCTGCTCTCCCAAGAAGAAACCTGTGCCCAATGTTTCCAGCTTAGCATGCAAAATTAATAAAATCTGACAATTACACCGAACAACATACAATGCAAGTAAGGGATCCTTTCTGATGTGATTGAACTTGAAGATATTAAATTGGCTTCTTCTTCTTACACTATTTTCTGGTTTAGCACAAAGATCATAAAATGTGTATCTGGAGTGATAAACGATAATTGGCTCTAGGCAGCCTTTTCTCACAGAGACAAAAGAACAGTTGTTATTGCTGTACTCCTTTCAATAAATACACTTGTAAGCTGCAGCTCAGCTGGGCTGCCCTGGGAAGAGGCAGCCTTTCGTGAGGAACATAAAAGAGATCAAATTTATAAGTGGGCATGTAGACTGAGGAGAAGGGTATTTTATATATTAAGGACATATAAAGAGTATTATCTGTGCTCACACAATGCCAAGAAATATCTTACCAGGAAAAATGCAGTCTGAAGTTAATGCTGTACCATGGTAGAGAAAACTGTGGGTTTAGCAGAGATGTAAATCAGGTCCTGATTCAGTCTATGGATGGTTTGGGAATTAATTCCTTATCTCTATAAGATTGTCTGATACTACTTGGGCTCACTTTTGGATTTCAAGTCTTAGACCACAATATTTCCATTTGTTCCCTTGCTTTTCCATTTGTCTTCATGGGAAGAATTTACTTCATTTTCAATATATTGATCATTAAACCTCATCAGCCAACTTCCTTCTCTGCTCCTTGAAGTGTCCTGTGTGTCTGACAGTGACATTCTCCAGGACTATGGATAGCACAGGAGCAAAATGCTTAATTTAAGGACAAACGTCTTTCTTTGTTGTGTTGTTTTCCTTTGTATAACCAAGAAGAAAAAAAAAAATCAGTTGTTCCTTAAATTAGATTTGTTGCTTGTATTTTTTTGGTGTGTGTTCCTGTTTACTGCATGACACAGAGTAAAATAATCTAGTGCCACTGCAAACAGAATTTCAACTATTAACTAGAGTTTCTGAGACTTATTCCATAATTTCTAGAAGATTCTATTTGATGCAGCATGGTTTAGATTGCACCAGACTCTGAAATGGGTCTGGGATCACTCACCATGCTGTTTGGAGTGATTATATTTCCAGATTATTTATTATTCTCATTGGTAAGTGGGCAGGAAAAGGAAGATAGATATGGGATATCATTTTTACAAGGTGTTTTCCATAGAGAGAGAAATATTGCAAAATTACATCAACCTTCCATTATTTCAATTAACTAATTTTGTCCATGTCTTGTCTCCCTGTAGCAGGAGCTAAAAGCAGCAGTGAATTGCCTTTAAGAAATTGCTGCATCGCTCGTTTGGGGAAGCAGGGCTTGCTCCAAAGGGTCTGCAGCTGACAGCCTGATTTAGTGACTAAATACCTGTTTGAGCAGAGGCTCCAAGAGGCTGCAGAAGAACCTTTGGAGTATCTTTTAAGATTGACTGGGAGTCTTAATGAAGTCAAGGTCCCTTGCCCTCGGCCTGTATTTCTATTGACTCCAGCAGTCATTAAACGAGTCCCATGCTGACGAGCGCTGGCTGCAACAACAGCTCTGCTAAACTCTGCTGAGCAGTCTTGTGCTACAGGAGTGTGCTCAGCTGGTTGTGGGCCTGGCCTAAGCGTTTTGGAGGCCCTGCACAAGCACTAATTGGTGCCTCCGAGTTCCCAAAACTCCCGGCAGGAATTGTGCTCTGCCGCTTCCAGTTCCATTTGTATTCGGTCGAGAGCAGCCAGAACCTGGGAAAGGAGCTGGTTCCTCTTCAAATCAAAACCCAGCTGCATCTTCGTAGGCAGCCCAGAGGATCTGATGGTGTAACATGGGAAATACCCCATCCTGCTCCTGCCCTGGGAGCTCTGGCAGAGCTGGGTCTGGCCAGCAGAGCTGGGATGATCCTGGAGGGTATCACACAGCCCCCGGCAGCCCTGGGCATGAGGAACCAGAGGGGCACAGAGGACTGGGCTGGCACCAGGAAAGGTGATGTGTTTTCCATGCTCTGTGTGGTCTTTGGCTGATTTTGCTCATGCCACTGTTGGCTCTTCTGAACAGCACAAAGCTTCTACAGACCTCACAGTGAAAACCAACCAGCTTTCACATTAAATGATTAAGAACCAAATTAACAACAAAATAGCAATAAACATATTGTATGAGCACTTAAACCATAAGCACTGACCCCCAGCTATTCAGAAAAAACCACAAATATCTATCTGAGAAAATTGCTATAGCAAAGGAAGAAACATCTCTAGATAAAGCTTGAACCAGGTTCAACAATTGCTTATCTCCAACCAGCTCTGGGCCTGAGTATGAGGGCCAAGGCCGAGTGAACAGAGCTGAATCACCTGGCATGGTCAGCTTCAACCCACCTGTGAGTCACACACCTGCAGCTACTATTAAATAAAGGAGGCAACAAATGACTGGGGAAGTAAATGAAGACAGAAAGTCAAGTTACTGCTTGGGCTTGTCTGATTGATAACTGGTTTGTTTTTAAGGTATCAAGGCACTTGGTGCACTCCAATATAAAATGGCTGAGATATTAAAAAAGGTGCCCTTTGGCTTATGCAGAGTATTTTTTAAAGCAAGAATAAGTGATAACTGTAATTTTAAGGAAGACTTGGAATTTTTTTTTGCCTAAATGTTACATCATTCTGTTCCTTTTTGCTGTTCCTCACATTATGATTTTTCAATATTTTTCCCTTGTAAACTATCATCACAAACTTTTACAATGTTAGGCACAACATATTACTTCATAATGTCATTTATTAGCAGAAGTTTAATAGCTGCCAATAATCATAATGTGCTTACTTTTGACTACTGGGACCCCATCTGTTCTGATACTTTAAGCCTAAATGAAAATTATGTAGTGCATTACTGAGGCTTTTTACACGTGGGACGTGCTGGGAATCTCTATATTCTTGATTTCTTTTTTTTTTTTTTAATAAGACAGCTTTCATTGATGAAAAACTGAAATGACTGAAATTTTTTTCAGTAATATGCAAACCACAATTTTTCTTCCATTGTCTTCTCATGATAGCCAATATTGTTACTAAGCTTTGGTTTGTTCCTGAGTGGTAGCCTGGTGCTTAACCCTGTTCTGTGCATCTTGGCTGTGTTAATGTGATTTCTTAATTGGTCAGTGCTCTCTTCCCTTCCTAAAAAAAAAAAAAAAAAAAAAGGAAAAAGGAAAAAGTGTAGGTGGCTTTTAACAGATAAGGATTTTTGAAGGCTCATTTTTAATTCTGCAGCTGGAGGTGACACCTCTGACTCTGTTGTTCCTCCAGTGGTTTTTTTCCCCAACCTCTGTGAATTTCTGTACGGATTGAAAAGGAAACCTACTGTGAAATCTTTATTTCCTGTTTATTTTACCATGTTTGGAGCCTTTGAGTAAGGCAGCACTCTGTGGAGGTCATGTCTGCACTTAGTGTGCACATTAAAGATTCCCAAACAGGGCAGGAATGGGAGGATCAGAGGTTTGGTGACAGCCCTTGGGGGACTTGGACCCCGTGCCCTCCTTCACTCTGCCCATGTCCACTTGGAACCTCTGCTTGGCTTTGCTTGAGGGTGCCCAGAGCAAACCTCTGCCTGGTGGAAGTAGCCTTTAAGTAAAACTCTCAGACTGGTAAAATAAAGAGCATGTTCTTTCTACTGCAGACCTGAAACAACCCACTGAAATGTTTCAGAGGCCTGTGTGTGTTATCACAGCACTGTGTGGCACAGCACATCCACATGCCTGCTCCAGCTGGCACATCCCAGCTCCCAGTGTCTGGGGAAAATAGTGTTTATTGTGGAGGTGTTCTTATAAGGAAAATAGTGCTAGTTCTCAATGGCTGCTGATTTGGTAGAGGAATGTGTTGTGGAAAAGAAGGCAGAAACTGGGAAGGGTGAAAAAAAGGAGATTAATGTTGAGTCATGTGTGGTATATGAGCAGGCAGCTACAGCTGGGCCTTGAACTGGATATTTGGATAACTGGAGACTGGGTCATTTTTAGCTCCTGCTTGGACATGAAAACAAAGATTTCCAAACTTCAACTGAGAACAGGAGCTGGAAGCCCAAAACCTGTTTACTTCATTGTTGACTGGAACCTTAACTTCTCAAAACGTGGCTGCTTATTTAGCATCTGAATGGATTTTTAAAATCCCTTCTTGTACATTTGGTTTGAAAATATGGAATAATAATAGCAAGAGCCTTTTGGTGCTGCATCCTGCATGGCATTGGAAACTGTCTGGTTTGAAAAGCTTTGTGGTACTAAAAGCAAATATTGAGATTATTGAGAAGGTGGCAATCTGCACCCTCTGAGGCCTCTGCCACGTTTTGTAAACCTGTGCCAACACCCACCATTCATTTCCAGCTGTCCTGGTTGCTGCAGGTGTCCTTCTAAGGTGCTGTTATCCCATCTTGTTTGGGGTCAGTGCGATGCTCAAACCAGGATGTGCTTCTTGGCCCAGCTTACCTTCTTTTACGCTTGTTTTTAATTAACCTTTTGTCATATGTTTGAAGACCTGTAGGCACGAGCTATGGATATAATTCTATTTTATTCTTCCAGAGAGATGCCAGCATGGAGCTGCTGCCCAGAGCTGAGAGCTGCAGCGTGCCCTCCTCCCCACAGGTCAGCCCATTGGTGCACGGCTTTTGAGAGCCTTCTCTCCAGGAGGGTGGACAAAATGGGCTCTCTGAGGCACTTGAGAGATTCCAGTATCTTTTTATCTGAAACAGGGACATAAAAAGCAGCTGGGCATAAAATATAGCTGAACAGATGAGATACACAGTCTGTTTTCTCCTAGGTAAAAATAGATTACTGTTCATTTTGAGCCTATATGATGCAATAAGAGTTCACTTGCAGTGTAACTATGTCTTGTGCTCCAGAAGAGTTACAAAGAGGAGGATGCTGCAGTTACTCACCTCCTTTGCCATTCTGATTCCAAGAGGTGTCGAGGGAAAGAGCAGATGGATGTGCTAGGTTATTATCTACATCCTTTTTCAGTGGCTAGCAAGATTTTCTTCTGTAGTAGACCTTATGCCATGAAATCCATATATAATCCTGATTCTCAAATAAGAACACAAATCATCCCTGCAGAGATCACACTAAAAACCACAACTAAAAATCCCAGTTAGTATAAATTTTTCAACTGTTTCGCTCAACAACCATGGTGTTAGGCTTAGCAGATGTCTTCTTTCCAGTTTTTGTAAACATTTACAGTCCTATAGGGTAGGTGAACACTTAACATTAGTGAGTTTTTGGTACCTGCAGCCATAAATTATTAGTGGCTCCTGTAAATATCTTTATATGCCAAGAAATGCTGCCAAGTGAGTGCTGGTCAGGTATTTAGAAACACCTTGGATGAAAACAGACTGCTTTAAGTTTTGGTTTGATGGTTTTTTTGGGATTTTTTTTTGTATTCTCATATGGCCTAAACTAAATCTTCTCCTTCTTGGCAAGGGATGCTGCCTGTGACACCTGCCTTAAATATACCTTTTATGGCTGGGAGACAAATTTCATTTTGTGAAGCCACAAACTGTTCTTCACTTCCCTGAGTCATCCCTGAAATAACTAAATTTAGGTCAAGCCGTTCCTCCAGCTTTGCCTGATGCTGAGGCTCCGTGTGCTGCTTGCTCCCTCTCTCTTTCCAGGTCCGTGTTTTCCACAAGAGGGGAGATAAGAAGCTGGAGACTCATCAGAAAGGGGCACTCTTGCTTCCTCCCAGCAGAACCTGGGAATCCCAACGTGCCAGCAATGAGTTTTAGAGGTGAAGGTGAATATTTTCCAAATGCCTTTTGCCTATAAAGGTGTGTTGCCAAGCACATGCCTTTCTTACTGCCTTTAATTACTGTCTTTTTGGGGTTGCAGAAGAATTAAACTTGCCAATAAGAGAACAGAAAACTTCAGAGAAGTAAATCAGGAAACAGATGCACCCAGTTTTATGAAATATGATTCATAACTTCTAGTTGTACACTTTCCATTTGTTCACCCTTTTGCTGTTCTGGGTTTGACTCAGAAACTTCCCCTTGAGCCGGAATCTGAATTTAACTGTAAAAGTCCCTGGGTTATAGAAATGATGGCGTTCTGTATATGTAAAAATTACCTATTTTCGTCTTTGTCTATGTACCAAACCACAACCCAGAAACATCTGAAATGACAGAAGACAGTTTTATTTTTCCAGGGAGCCATAAAAATGACTAATCAGAAGAGTTGGTGTTACGGGTTGCAGTTGGGGATGGAGACACCGAGCAGAGAACATGGCAGCAACTCTTCAGGATGTCCAACATCTCCACCAAGAGTACACTTCACACACACGTGTAGTTTTTTATAGTTTATTGCCTTAATGTTATTCTCCTGAATAGTTCCCATCAAACTGTGCTGAAATTCCATTCAAGGAAATTCTGACGGGATAATAAAGAACACTACATTACTTAATTATACTTTTCTCCAGCTGAAAGTGAACAATTGGACTTTGTATTTTGCTGGCTGAGAATATACAAAAGGAGAACAATTTTGGTCACAAACCCCAGCTTGAGTGTTTTGAACTACACTTGTGCTTGAGGGCAAAACCAAGATTATTTGAGCTGAGTTTTGAAACTGTATATTACAAACACAGTAAAGAGTTTGTGTGGGGAGAGATTGACAATGCAGCTTTGTAATTCAGAATATCTCAGTGTGTAACTGCTGGTGTGTATCTGGATGTTCCTTGCATTGACTCCAAATTCAAACATGGTTGGCATTCCTCAAATCCATTTATAATGCCATGAGAAAATGAAGGGTGCAACAAACTCAAACACCATTTGTTGCACATAAAAAGATATGACGTGGGGGTGGAGAGAAGGGCATTAGTGAGTTTGGACTTGCTTTCAACTGTTCTTTCAACTGTTCTTGCTTTCAGCTCAAGGCTTTGCACTGCTGGAACCTCTCTGTCTGTAGCTGTCATAAAGACATAAAAGAAAATGGGAGCTTTCTTCACAGAATTAAAGTCTGACAAATGTTAGCCTGAGATCTGTTTGGTTTAATGAATGTTTCAATTAAGTTATTTTTGAAGTTATATTGATGAAATCAGAATAGAGAGATCATTTCTTGGAGGAAAGTGGATTGCTGAGGCAACAGAGTGATGTAAGGAAGTGAGTTTCTGCAATTTCATTAATGGCTCCTTTGGTTAAGAAAATAGAATATAAATATTGTTTAAATATCACAGCTTTTTCTAATGAACACCCAGATAAACCAGACCAGTATGTTCTAAATTTTTTCCCAGTTCGGTCGTAGTCCTTTATTCCTTTCAAACAGCCACAGAGGAACATGGGGACATCAAAATGTCTCTTCTTCCAGGTGGAGAGCCCTGCACTGCTCACCCAGAGGCTCCAGCACAGGTGGATCACCCAGGGTCATCCAGCTTTGTTTATCCAGACCAAAAGGTCGCTTTCTGAAAATCCTGGGCATGTGAAACTGTGGAAGTTCTCTCACCCTTTCTGATTTTCTTGTGGCTGTTTGCCATTTTCACTTCCGGGGCTGCCTGTTGGAAGTTTGCAGCTTGGCAAGATGAGAAACAGGAATGGCAGCTCCATCCAGCCTGCAAAGTTCATGGCAGGTTTTTCCCAAGTTTTTGATGGTTTGAGTTGGTTTTTCTTGCTTGGTACCAGTTCTTCCACCATCTGTGCAATTCCCATTAATAGTTGTGAGTGATTTGTGTGTCTAATTCTTCATGCAGAGTGTTGAAAATCTACCCTAAAGCTATGAAAAAATAATGGGGAAAGCATGTATAATTGAAAATAGTCTTAATCACTGGAATGTTGAAATCCACATGGCTTGGAAGACTTGAAAGATTTCTTGTTTTAGAAAAGCTGAATTGAAAAGTGCTGTCATTTTCTTTAAATACATTCTTTTGAATAAAATATCAATTCCTGGTGCCAGCAGCAAGCTTCTAAACATGTTCAAGATGACATGATTGATAACAAGAGTGCTCTTCTCAAGATGTTTCTAATTCCCTCTCTCCGTATCAAGAATGTTAAACTTTCAACGTGATATATGATACAATGATGAATATTTAAACAAAAGATTATTATTTTTTTTAAGACCAATTGGTTACTGGGACTGAATGGAAATCCGAGAGCAGGTTGCTGGCTCCAGAATCTGGATAAATTCTAGAAGCTGCCTATTGAGTACAAATCATTTCCCTCTTGGTCCTGCAACGGTGGGCACAATCTTGTTGCTATCGCCAAACTAGAATCAAATAGTAAGAAATGTTCTGTTTCTCTCTCCAAGTCTCAACACTAAGTAAGAAATATTGGCTTTCACGACTTCTTGGTAAGTCTGTACCACAGAGCTTCCAGTTTTTGAAACTTTAATGGCCAGCATCTGATTTGAGATGAGAATCCTGTTCCAGTTTGGGAACTTTGGCTGTCTCTCATGCCATGGCAGAATGTCAACAGTGTTGTCTTGGCCAGCAATGGTCTTTTTCCACCTGTGGAGAGCCTGGACCCTGGAAGAATGTCCAGTTTTTCCAGCAAAGAAATGATGCCACAGCCTGTGGAGATAAAGGGTAACCTAAATCATCCTATCTTAACTTTGGGAACCAACCAAAGAACTCTTATTTTGTAATTTGGAGTCAGAATCACAAAGTACAAAAAGTTCATTTGATCTTTTCCTAAATGTGTCTGAATTAGACCAGTTCTCAAGGTCTTTGTCTGCTCTCAGTAAAGAGCTGGGTTTTGTTTTTCCAGCTGAACAAGGTGATCTCTCAGAGGGCTGAGGCAGACACACGTTTGAAGGTCAATGTCATTTCTCATCTAGTGCTCACCAGCTGGCAATCTCCACCTGCAAATGTCTGAATTAACATCATGGCTTTAAAACAATTAAGTTTCAGGAACAATATGTGACTAATTAATGGTAGTCAAACTTGGTATGGGAAAGGACAACCTTCTCCATTTTAATTTAAAATGTGACAGAGTGCCTGACTTGCTATTATATTACTGTACATCAATGCCAGACAATGACAATACTGTAAATAGTATTAACTGGCTGGCTTAGGGAAAACCAAGAAAATTTACTGGATGTATCAAATTATAGCTCAGGTTCCAGCTTCAAATTATAGGCTTGTCAGAAAATGTGGTGAAATGGAAAACGCTCATTAGTTTGGGATAAAGTGGAAGCAGTTCCCTGGATATTTAGTTTGGGTCACACCTTGGAAGCTTCCTGCTGGTATCTCATGGAAGACTTTCTGTAGAACCTCTAGACATTTTAATTGATTTCAGGAGGAAGAAAAAAGCCTTTTGGGTCCATCGGAAGAAACCAAATTCCTCGCAGCTTTTCCGCTCAGTCAAAAAAATATCTCTGAGGGGCAGAAAGTGTTAGGTGGGATCAAGGACCTCTCTGTGAGTGTCACACACAACTAGGAGGAGGAACAGGACAGGAATTGCACTGACATTCAGGAGTAGGGCCAAGTGTGTGATTTCTGTGTGATTCAATTGCTGGGCTCCACAATGGAGCAGGCTTCATCCTGCTGAAGTGGAATCTGCTGAGCCCAGGCTTTCACAGAAACATTTATTTCAAAAAATATCCATGTTTTTCAGTCCTCTCCAGCTGTTGAGAGTTCACCCTCTTAAAATTCTCTTCCTGCCAGTAAAGCTCATAAACAGAATGCAAAAATCTGACTAGAAAAAAACTCGAGCCACTCTTTCGGAAAAAAAAATACTCTCTTGTAAGTCCATCCTTTAAAATGCATCTTAACTCTGTGCAGTGGATCTTCTCCTGTCTAGCTTGCAGCCATTACTCTTGGACTTTTCACCTCCAGCAGTTCCTCCCTGTTCTTGTTTTGTTGTTGTATTTACATTGCACTGATCTATCCCCTCTGTGCACTATCATTTTCCACTCCCCACTTCTTCAAATGTGATGGCCTCACCTCCTCAGCCTGTGTAAATTCGATTAGTTCTCCTCTGGCTCGGAGTAAATCAGTGGGGCTGCCGTGGATTTACACCAGCTCAGGATCTATCCTGGGGCTTTTAATCATTGTTACAGCCCCTCTCCAAGTAATCAATGGCACATTTGCACTGTGCCGGGCTGCGGGCTGAGCTCCAGCCTCAGGAGAAGTTCTGGTCTTGGTTCTGTTGATTGAATTTCATTTAAAGTGAGAGTCCCACGTGTGTAGCTGGGGGCACAGCTGGGACTTTCCTCACCTGAATATTGCAGAGTAATGGTTCTAAATCCAAAAATATATCTCTGTGTCCCTTTTGGATGTTGGCTCTCAGGAGGATTCATTGCTATTTCCTTCGAATCCATGTAGCCAAAGAAGAGAGTTATTAAAAAGTAGATAAAGAAAATGAAAGATGGATTCACAAAGGGAAGGGAGTTAAGAGTTAACTGGGTTTTAGTTGCTGCCAGATTGCATCTAGTTTTCAAATGCTTTCTGGGGGAGGATACTCAGATTTCCCATCTCCAGCTGGGTTTGGGTTTCCAAATCTCTGTCAAACTGAGCCCGTTTCCTTGGTAACAGTCTCACTCTCCCACCTATGAATAAGGACAATTGCTTCTTTCTGCTGAGCGGGGATGGTGGAGCCAAAAGAGAAGGAATGAGGCGAGTCTGCTGCACAGAACCTCCACACAAATTCCAAGTGGTTGGGTCTCAGTGGACTGGGTAGGAATTGCAGGAGTTAGGTAAGGATGGGAAAAGATGCTGCACACACCAAGCTTTCCTCCAGACTTGACATTTTTGCTCCATCTGGGTGCAGTTCCACATATGAACAGTTGCAATGATGAATGAAAAATGTGTCTTACATATGTGGATGCTTGGGAAGTTTGGAGGTTTTTGTCTTAAGACATTTCCCTTTCCCCTTTGATTGAACCTGACTAGGCCCTAAGTCTGTATCTAAGGTCAGTTGTTGGTTTGAGGTTAGTGGCTAAGCTCATGATCTGTGAGACCAAAATCATAATTTAAACCTAATGTGTCATTTTTTTCTTCTTCATTGTGCTAAAAAAAACAACCAAGATTTCTTCAAGGTTTTCAGTCACTCCTCAAGAATTTTCCATGTTACTGCTTTAGATTTCAGGCAAATTTGAGGCCACTGGAATCTGTCCATCTTGGTAGAAATGATTTTATTTCTTCTGGGCTGTGACAGACATGGATTTTTCTGTGAAGTCCCTCTTTGCCTCTCCTGTTGGAGTCCTGCTTTAGTGGATGTGCCTGTGCTAGATGTGATATATTTGATACACATCGAGTCTCTGGATGGCTTTGTAACACGCTGACAGTTCCACCCCCTTATCCAGCCTCCTGCCTTGGTTTACATTCTGTGACGGAGCTGACACTTCAATTATAATTTTTGTCAAATCCTAATAGACTGTTCAAACATGAGGAAGCCTAAAAACTAATTCTCTCCTTCCTTGTCCCAATTATTCATCAACAAAACGGTTTGCTTATTCACTGAATTGATTTTCTATTACTTTTTAAAATATAAACCCACAGTAAGTATTTGTGATACTGTTACAGATCAATTATTCCCTGTAATTGCTTCATCCCCCCACTCATACATCTTTCTCCAGCCCCTCTCTTTGCTTGATGGACATTTTTCAGGCAGAGCTAAGACTGAGCTTCGGCTCGTCCGTCTCCCAACAGGATTGTCATTTCCTGTCTCTCCTGGACTATTCTGAGAGTTGAGTCTTGGCCAAAGTACTGGTGATGGATTTGTCAGCGTTTTCAGTGCTCAGTTCAGTCCCAGCTGTGGAGAACCTTGCCAGCTGCACATAAACCTAACGAGACAATTGTTAATGGGGTTGGTGGTTGGAGCCTGGATCTTCGAAGGTCAGCCTTAAAACCTGCAACTGCGTTTGTCTGAGGTGGTCCAAGTGTTCCATCTATAGCCCGAGACAGCCTGTAATCCAGAGAGCCACGCAGAGAGTAAGCAGGGGACTAATGATTCCTCCAGTGGACACATAATGTTTACTCTGACTTTTGTAAAGAGGTAATTTGCAAGACTGGAGATAATCCCACCACACTTTATAATTTAAATGTCACTCAGAATGTATGCTGACATGCAGCTGATTAACAGCAAGCTTTGGTGGCACATCAATTAGTATTTAATCCAGAGGCTCTATTAAGATGTGATAAAAATACCTTTTTTTTTCCAGTACTCGTTCAATTACAATGCACAAATGATCTCGACCATCTTCTGAGTTTCACATATTTCACTTAAAAGCCTAATAACCATGTCTTACTTCTGTGAAAGTTGGCACACACACAACAGACTCCCAAGATACAGCTTGGATTAATGTGAAGTGCTTATGATAAAAGAGCAATTGTACATTTTTTAAAGAATAACTAATGCCAATAAATATGGCTTAGATGAGTCTCTTATTTTAGCATATTTTGTACACTGTTGATATTTCATTCTCTCCCCTTCTTTTGCTAAGTGCACTGTGTAGTTTTGAGACCATCATTTATCTTTCAGCACCTCTTTGTTTCTTTTCTGAAATCAATGGCTTAAAAAAAGGGGGGAGGAGGGAGTTGTGCTCCTGGATGGAATTATTTGTAAATAATTTATCTTCTTGCAGTGGTTTTCTGTTCTTTCTTCAAGATTCTCGCATCTACTTGTTTCTTGCTGGAGCCCACAATGATATTCTCTTTTGCAGATAAGAGTTATTTTGCTGCAAGCTCTCTGTTCGAGCAGTTGTGCCTTTCTAGTGAGAATATTGATGCAGAGTTCTGGTGGCAGTGGCCACTGTTCAACAAGAAAGAGCCCAGGATTTATTTGGTGGAGGAGAGAACCCGCAGGCTGTAGGCAATAGAGCTGGATCATGTTCTATGTGTGCTTTTATCTCAATTACTCAAGGATTTATTTGTGTCTCTCTTTATTTATTTATTCAGTGCAACCCCCTGTGACTGTTTTAATGTCCACAATCAGATGTGTTTATGTTTTCTCATCAGCTAGATTTGAAATCAATGTCCTCTTCCCTTGCCAATTTTTATCTTGCAGCATCCTTACACCCGAGGAAGACACGGCTTCGAAAATCTCAGATTTGGTCAGGGTTTTCTGGTCAGGGTTTTCTGTTCAGGTCCTCAATGATATTTTCAGAAACTTTCATGACACGTCAGGTGCACAAAGAACAAAGATCATGGTAACACGACTGAGATCAAACCAAGAGAAGTGCCACCAATCTGGGCTGTACCCAAATCACAGATCTTTGTAAAATCTGACTGGATGATAAAGGTAGTGGATTTGCAGTACTTGCCCAGTTGCTGTGTGGTTGGTTGTGGTGAGCAGGACTCTCCTGCACTGGGAATAAAAATTTTGGTTCTGGAAATGAAAAACTGCTCCTGCAGATATGGCCATGTTTTGTGTCACATGTACACAGACAGAGGCCTTTCCTGTGTCACTGTCTCCCAGAGAACCTGTTTAGACATGGACAGACATTTCCAGATTGGAATGGGGGAACTTAAATCACAGAGTTGTTGTTTTGTAGTCCCAGACCTACCTGTTGGGTTTGCTGTCAGGTGTTATCATGGCTTGCCATCATAATCCCTGCAGCTGAAATACCCTTCTGAGGAGCAGGAGCTGCTCTGAAATTGGATTTATTTATTCATTTTAACTTGATAAATGGACTTATCTCTAACACTGTGACATACATCTTCTATCTCTGTAATAATGGGCTAAGGCTACACCCTTGGATGGTGTAAATCCAGAGGGGTTCACTTAGGCCCGACGCAGCACATAAACTGGGAATCTGGTCTACACATTTCCACAAAAGTACAGAGCACTTTGGCCCTGCCCTTGGTTTGCACTTACCTGCTGGGGATGGAAGAAGTTCCCATTGTCACCTAGCTCCAAACTCAGTGTCTGGCTGCCATTTAAATAGCAATTGCTGTGTTGCTCTTTATATTTTAGTTTCTGTCTTTGCAGTATTTCTCAGATACTGGAAACTTTTTCTCAGCCTTCCTGGCTCCCTTTCAGCACTGAAAGTCAGCCTACTGTTGCTAAATGTCAGTGATGAAGCTACCCACGCTTGGACTCAACACCTCCCCTCCCTCTGTCTGTCTCCTTTTTCCATGTGGCAAATGACAAGTTTTCAGGAAAAGCACAGCAGGTGCTTGCGCTCTTGTGTGTCCCAGAGCTTCCAGGACCTCCTAATACTGAATGAAGGTGATATTTCCCTAGAATACCCTCTTCACCCCATTTCCAGTATAAAATAAGACAGAGGAATTGACATCTGACAAAACATTATTCCTGTCAGGCTTTTAACCTTACTGTTCGACATAACTGAGGCTAAACCTCGCCCTGAAGTCAGTGATCATTTTGCACTAAGGGCCTGAGCTCTGTGAAGTTTAATTCCCCTGTGAGTTCTGTGTTTTACCATATGTATTGAATGTGGAAAGGTACATCCTTGTTCTTCGTGGGGAAAAAAGTGTCCTCAACCTTTATCTCAAACTCTATCCCCACACCTTTTTTCTTTCCTCCTGCCTTTCCCCCCGCTGCTTTCTGCTTGTGTGCAGTTTTTGATCAGCTTCCAGCCAAAGGCAGCGTTGTCAGGTGTGAAGGGAACGTCTGCTTGGCTGGGTTGGAGCACGTCTGGGCTGGGATGAAGCGGAGGGAACAACCTCCTTGTGGTGGTGGTGGTTCAGCAGCGGCTGCTGGAGGCTCGGTCCCCTCTGCAGGGGCAGCTCCCAGCACGGCGCTCGGAGCAGCACGGCAGAGCAGCCTCGGGAGCCCCCGCACCCTCCCGGGGTGGCTCAGGGCCAGACTTCCCCTCCTACACAGGAGGAATGTCATTATTCCAAGGGAAAAATGGAGAAGCTCCTGTTGTTGCACTTTCCCAGCGTAGCTACAGGAGGGACCAACCTGAGCCAGCTTGAAATGGAACTGCTCAGGGTCCAGTGCCACTGCCAGCGCAGGGCCACCGAGCAAAGCATGGGCTGGGAAGTCCATTTGGGGTTTGAATGAGCCTTGCAGCTCCTCTGCTGCTTTTCACAGAACCCCAGAATGGTTTGGGCTGGAAGGGACCTCAAAGCCCATCCAGTGCCACCTCTGCCATGGGCAGGGACACCTCCCACTGTCCCAGGCTGCTCCAAGCCCCAATGTCCAGCCTGGCCNTGATGGTCCTTGCAGCATCTGCACTGGAGAGCAGAAGCAAACCTGGACAGAGCTGGGCCCTGGCTTTGACTGGAGTTTTGGCATCCCAGCTGCACTTTGATTTTTAGGAAGCAGCTGTTTGGTAACTGCTGGATGTGACTGAAATGAGTTTAACATCCTTAATGTATCAGGTTACCCTACTGCTTTCTGTAATGTAGCACAAGAGGAATAATGTAATGAAAGATCTGATTATCAAATGTCCTAGAAAAATTTAACATTGACCTGGGATTTCAAGTGGGCAAAGATAGAATTATAAAGTAGTTCCACTTCCTTTGATTTTGCTGCACTTAAATGCCTAAAATGTTATGTTGATTATCCCAGAAGCATGAATTGGTATTGCAGGACATCTGCAGAAATACTGGCTGGAAAATGTCCTCTTAGTTTGATTGCTTTTTCTCATCATTCAGATGTATTGCACTGAGCAGATATTCAGAATTTGTCTGGTTATGTAATGCAGAAATTTTCTGTCGTGGGGAAATATCAAAATCATTATTTCAGAAGTCTCATCCTTTGATAGAACAGTGCTGTTTGCTTAAATACTTAATGGAGTGATCCCTTTTATGAAGCCTTGATCAGATATTCAGGCTTCAAATCTCACCCCCATTACCATGCATGTGAGTACAAGGCAGTGCCATTCCTTCAAGTAAGGTTACAGCATCCATCAGAGCTTGGGTTTATAAAAGGATTTCCATGGAGCTGATCAGATACCTGTCTGACTCTGCTGACAGATTGAGTCAAGTATCTTTTCACTTGCAGATTGATTGGAGTGCAAGATTAATTTTGTGTCTTCCAAACCACTTTCCTACAAATCCTTTTATTTTACCCTTTGGTTGCCCTGAAAAAAACCCTTGCTGTCTTTTTAATATGATGCATAATAGAACAGTCAACCTATATTACTTCTGACAGTGTTGGTACAAAGCATACATTAAAATGTGATATAGAGAAGAAAATATGTTTTATTGATAGCAGTCAAGGTTAGAGGAAAGCCACTCTTCTGTGGTCCTATTTGTGTTTCCACAGCTGGGTTATTATTCAAGGGAGCTGAGCTTTTTTGGCTTTGGATGAGAAAGGGGAGCAACTTCCACAGTTTATGAGTAAGCCCTGAAGTTATTCAGATGGAATTACTGGAATAAAACAGAGGAGAGAGTGTGACCATGCCTTTTGTTTGAGGCTGTATCTGATAGATCTGAAATAATGAGTTTCTGTCCATCCTGCTGCAGGCAGGACCAGGGCACAGAGGGGGAACCCTGGGGCTTCCACACAACAGGAGGAGTCTGGTCTTGGGTGAGGGGATGGAAATAACTTACAGTAAAAACTGTACCTTCTACCTGCTGATGTGTAAAACACCAATATTTGGAATAAGGAAAGGACTGTATTATTCCACTGACTTGAATACCTGAAATTTGTGAGGGAAAGTTCATTCATTCCAGCATCTTCATTTACCTGAACTGATACAAGGCTCTTTATACCCATTTTTCCTGCAGCACGGGTAAATATTATCTTTATTTCTTGTAGTGATTTTCTGGTTTTGAGTAATTTGTTCCAGTACCTGAAATTATTGTTTATGCAAGACAAGGAATAAGGACAATTTACTTGGAATTTTTTATAGTTTTTACATGCTATAATTCTCTAATCTGCTTCAATTGTTTCACTTCTTTAATTGTTCCTGCTAACACTTATATCCTGTACAACCTCTATGAGGAATGTAGCTATTTTAAGAATATACATAAAAGCTGGCAATTACATTGTCTTATCAAGTTTTTGCAGCTTATTAAGTTGTTCAGTGGTACTGGAAACGATTAGACTCAACAGTGTAGGAATGAGAGCCTAAAACAGGAACCTGGGCTTTCAAAGCTGTGATAATCCTGGAACATTCCACCTGCTGAATGGGCTTCAAAGGCACTGGCAAGGAGAAATCATTCGGGGTGGAATGAAAATGTGCCCAGGTCTGAATAAAAGCAAGAACGCATTAAAAGCTCCTTGCTGTGGAAGGCTGGACAGACCCAGTTGCTGTGGGGGGCTGCTCTGCTTTGTTAAAGAAGTGGTGAATAAACACCTTCAAGATGGGTTCACGTGGCCCCCAGCCACAGCAGAATGCACTCCTTGGCTGACAGGCAGCAACACTGATCCTGGATTTCATCCTGGACAAGGCACCAGCCAGATCCCGTGCCAGGAAAGGGAATTATGGTTGCACTTCTGTCTTGGGATGGCAGCAGAGACAACTTCAGCAGTCTGGTTTCTCCTTCCTCCTCATCTCGGAGCTGTTTACCACTGTAGGATTTTGTGGGGCCGTCCTAGCAAAGGTAAGTGGAAAATCAAAGAAGTTGAAGCACTTTTGCAAACCCATCAAGCTTAAAAAAGCAGTTTTTTAATCAAAAAATCCCAAGGAAAGCCCTGCAGGGTGTGCTATGAAAAGAAATTACTTGGCTTGCAGAAGACACTCTGCTAAAATAAGCAGACCTGTACAAATTGTGAAAATATGAAGCAAAGAGCTCTATTCTGTGTATTATTAGAACAAGAAGGGCTGGGTTATCCATACTCTTGGCAGCAGTGGGAGACAGGACAGGCAGTGGGAAGTGGGGATGGATCCACAACTATCCATTGATCTTTCAGTTTTATCAGCACCTGAATGTCTGGAAGCTTTTTATCTGCACAGCTCCTGAGTTTTTTATGCCTCCTTTTTACTTATTCTCTCTCTCTCTCTCTTTAAAAATGAGATGCAGCATTTCTGCCAGCTGAATTCTGCAGGACAGAGCTGGGATCCCGTGTGGAAGAGCATTTCTGCAGCAAGGTGGGGCTCTCAGTGTGCAGGATGCTGAGGAGCTCAGGTTCAGGTGCTGAACCCTCCAGTCTTCTGCCTGCAGAGGGAAAAACTTTACATTTTGTAACGTTCTGATGGCAAAATAAACTCCTCAAGAACTTGGAGCCATATGTTGGACAGCTGCTGGGAGCCAGCCCAGGAAGAGGGTGGAGCAGTCTGTGTGTAATCTCTGAGTAGCTGTTACGTTACTGGAGCTCAAAAACATGGAAAAAAACTTGGATGTTGGTTTTAGCTGGAAATTTTCTTTGCCTAAATTAGTCTTCCCAGATGCTACAGAATAATTCAGTGAAGATAAATAATGTACAGAAAGAAGAGATGCTTCTAAAAGAACAGTGCAGTAGATTAGTTTCAACTCTGTGTACATAAACACACATTTACACACAAATTTATATATATATATGAACTTAAACTAAATATTTGCAGGCTCTTTCAGAGTTAAGTATTTCTGAGTTTTCTTGGAGAAACGTTCATTATGATTAATTATTGTCAAAGTCTTGATCTGGAGAGATAAACAGATCTAGAGATGTGTATTTGTACAACATCTGATTTTGCATAGTTTATAAGAAGTTATTTCTCAACAGCCCTGTTTGAACTTACAAAAAAGTCAGTCTGCTCTTTTTAAATAGTCACCAGCTGTGTTATTTTCTTTCATTCATTCAGCTAATTTCCCCCATATTTAAATAGTTTGAGAGCTATGTTAGGGCTTCATTCTGTTCAAAACTCAAATTAAAATGCTGATTTCTGCAGTGCCTGGCATTTCTGACTAGCACTTTAGCAACTACCTCTGATCTCTTTATTAAAGAGTTTACATGACAGTTGCAATTGTAGGGGGAAAATAAAAATAAGCAAACAGCCTTTTCCCACTGACGTGGCTGCTCACAGCACAAAGTGGTTCTTGCCTCGTGCTCGCGATGTGGCCACATGCTTTGCCTTTGTGGGACACTGGATTTTTCTGGGAAAATATTTGAAAGAGAAATAGTTCTCAGGGATTTTTCACAAATGGAATGTGATGACTCTGAACAACTGTTTTCCCTTCCAGGCTGGTGGGTGAGATGCAGGTAGACGGATCTGTTTTGAATGCTCTTCCTCAGCTTTCACTGCTTGCCATCGAGCAGCCAGCAAGGAACACGAGGCTTGTGAAGTGTGGGAAAGCAGCTGCCTTTGACAGGCAAAAGGTCCAGTCCAGGTCATTGTCTTTGACTCCAATGAGATTTGACTACGACACAAAGAAGCTGGGACGCAACCTGGAGAAATCTATCTTTGTTCTGGATGTAGCTCGAGCTCCTGACCCACGACGTTTGCTACGAGGTGCTCTGGAGCAGCCCTGCAGGTTTCATGAGCAGTGTTGTTGCTCCTGTCTCTTGCAGATGTCTGTTAAATCAGGATAGATGCTTTACTGAGCTGAGAGAAAATGAACTGCTAACACCGAGTGCAGGAAGAGAAGATTTATTTAAAGCCCTTGTCCCTCTTTGGAAGACAAAGCAGTAGATTTAAGTTAAATCTGCCAATATGGATCATGCTGGAGATAAGCAACATTGAAACCAGCGCTGTCAGCCTTCTGCAAACTTGTCCTTGGGCTTGTCTGAGGAGGTGGCAGAGTGGACAGATGGCTCTGAGCTCCTTGCCTTGGTTCAGCAGTTTAATTCTACAAGATTTCTCCATGAAAGGAACCTAAAGATAACCCCAGCCCTGATTAGTTGGCAGAAGATTCTGGTCATTTTTGGGAACACATCCCTGGAGGGGGTTACTGATGATCCCTCTTCTATCAGTTCCGAGCCTTTGCCACCCTCCAGCTCCGTGTGCTGGGGTTGGTGCTGAAGGAAGGGCACTGCTGCCACCCTGCTCCAGGGACAGGTCACAGGCATGGACAGAGGAGGCCTGGCCTCAGCTGGGAAGTCACAGGCACTGATGTTTGTGTGCGCAGGGTCTGTAAACAGCCACCCTTCCAAAATGATTTGAAGACAAGTAGTCTTTCACAGAAGGAAAGAGAGAAGGTCTGTGTTAGCAAGCCAAGATTTAATCCTTCCGATTAGATTTTGATATGGGAGAAAGCCATGGAAGAATTTGAAATGTGTAAAATGACAGAAAGAATCTATAAATATTTTTAGCCATCTCATTGTTCAGCCTGGAGAGGAGAAGCTTTGGGGGGAGCTCAGTGCGGCCTTGCAGGGCCTGAAGGAGCTGCAGGAAAGATGGAGAGAGACAATTGCCAAGGGCTGGAGGGCCAGGCCACAGGGAATGGCTTCCCAGTGCCAGAGGGCAGGGCTGGATGGGATATTGGGAAGGAATTGTTCCCTGGGAGGGTGGGCAGGCCCTGGCACAGGGTGCCCAGAGCAGCTGTGGCTGCCCCTGGATCCCTGGCAGTGCCCAAGGCCAGGCTGGACATTGGGGCTTGGAGCAGCCTGGGACAGTGGGAGGTGTCCCTGCCCATGGCAGGGGGATGAGACACGATGATTTTTAATGTCCCTTCCAGCCCAAACCATTCTATGATTCTCTGATTTTCAGGTACATCCTCACTAGCCCCCCACTTGTTAACCTCCACTTTTCCTGGCTCCTTCCCACCTTTTAGTCTGAAGAATCTCCTTTTTCCTCACCTGCCAGTTGCTCCTGCCCTTCCCCACTTCATCCACCATTACTCAGTTCTTTTTTCCCTTTGGCATTCCCTTTTCCTTTCTTACAGAAACCCACTGGAAAGAGCTATTCAGGGGCACGGTGACTTGGGAAGGCTTTTTTATAGATGAAATACGAATCCATCAGCATCCCTGCAAAGTCCTTTTGAGGTTATCTGGTGAAACGAGGCTCATGGCCTGGTTCTGTGCAGGCTGTGCTGCAGATCCCACAGGCTGAGGGTTTCTCATGGGCCATTCTCGTGGTTCCTGGGGCTGCCTGAAGGAGTAAATGATGCTGCCAGCTCCTCAGAGCTTGTGCTGCTGTGGGCAGGGATGCAGACCCAGACACAGCTCAGGTTCCTCACCTTGATTTTAGCCTGGAGGAGCGAGGTGTCTCTGCCCTGTCTGGGTGCTGGCCATGACTGCTCCCCTCCCTCTGGCTGATGGGTGAAGGCAGTATGGGATGGGTTAAAAAATCATAGAGGTTTAAACTTCAGTACACAAAGCCTTTCTGGGGTGATCCTCAAAGACGACTGAGGGAGGGAAGACAGAAAAAAGGAATGTGTAGCAATATTAGGACAAAACAGCTGTTTTGCTTGAGCAAATTAAGACCCTTTTTTTTCCCACTCTCAATTGTTATGCCTTGTGCTGCTGGGATTGCACAAAGGTCTTATCCAACACAATCAGTTGATTTTGTGATGTGAAGGGATGCTGTCAGAGGAGCTGATCACAGCTGATCTCACAATACAAACAATGACATTTGTTTTACCTCCTGGAAGACAGAAACAAGAGTGTCTGTGTCACACCTGCCATTTCATCTCAAGATTTGTGTGTCACTGCTCTTTCTATGATGTGTGCTTAGCAGGAAGAGAGGGACTAAAGGCAAGAATAGAAACTGCTTTGGCTTTTGACTTGATTGGCCCCTGAATCACACAGAGCAGACAATTGGTACTGTACGTATTTTAATTTCTCAACATTTTATATCAAATTCCTAGTAGGAGAGAAGTTCTAAGAGTTAAACATACCAAGCTCTTGCAAAACATCTTACTTTTTTTATGTCACCAAAGGAAAACCTCTGGACTTTACACTGGGTATTCACATTCATTTAGATTATAGGCAGGGAGTTAAATTGGGCAAGCTGGAAAAAAAAAAGTATCCAATTGTTTGTGCCTAAATGTGTTTTCTTCTGAAAACTCTTCCTGAATTAAAATGTAATTGGGATTTCTATCCCAATATAAGATGGAATATTTGTATGGCTTCCCCCCACTCCCCACAGGAAGAACATCCATTTTCCAGCTAACCTCTGATAAAAACTATAATTTAATCTGCAGTTTTCATAGCAGCAGAAGGCAAGGTTGGAACAAATGTGCTCAGACTCCATTTCCTCGCCGAGGTCCATCAGTTCATTATGTCAAGGTCAAAGCTAAAAATTTTAAATTCTTTTTATTTTACAAAATTGAAAATGTCAGGAAATGTCAGGATTAGGAAGAGTGTTGACAGAATCAATGCTCCAGGGCATCATTTCTGAGGAGAGCAGAACACCTCTGTGCTGAGGAGCTCTTGGCTCCCCAGAGAAGGATCTGCTCCTCCCCAGCTGAGCACCAGGGACTTCATTAATCCCCAGCAAGGTTGTGCAGCACCTTGGTTTGCTGGCAACAGATAAAACCCCCTGCTTTAGATTTGTTCTGACTTCTCCCTGCCCTGTGTCAGCAGTTAGAGGTCAGTTTAAGGAGCCCCCTGCCCCTGCCCTTGTTTTCTCTCCCAGCTCCAGCCAGCCTGGAAGGCTTTTCCCTGGAATGCAGTGGTCCCATCAAGGGTGGCCTTTTGTGTCCTTTCACCTTGGAGTGCTGCTGCCATGAAAAAAGTCATGGATTTTGTGGATGATGTTTTGCTTTCTTGTGTGCTTTCAGCTCCTTAATTGAATTAGCAAAGTTTTCTATGTTTGTTTTTTTTTTTTTCTCAGAAAGCAATGAACTGAGCCCAGTACAAGTCTCCAGTAAACAAAGAAGAAAATAGAAGAATGACTGTTCCTTTCATGCCATTAAGTACTTAAGCACATCCTTAATTTTATTTGGCATTGCAGTGAGACCTAGCAATTTTAAAAATATCTTTCTCAATCAGTTAAATAAGGTAATAAATTGAAACCAGAGAAGACAGGCAGCACAGCATTTTAAACGGCAGACCTCATCCCTTGCCAGCCCCTCTGCCACAAAACCTGCAAAACAAACACACAGTAAAGCAGATGTCTGAATTCTGAGCAAAATATTTTAAAACATAACTGTCTGGCTGGAAACTAGGAAGGTGGCATTGATCCCAGGAGAATTTTTTTGGTACTGCTTTTTTTTTTTTTCTCTTTAAAAATTCACCCTGATTTAATCATAATTGATTTGCTGAAATTCAATTATTCATTCAACTTCCTCAGAGCCCCAGTGTGTGACTTGGTCTCCCAATAGTGAATGAGTTAAACATTTCTCAGCTTCTGTGTTCCCAAGATGAGGGTTTTGTTTAGAAGTACCTTCAGAAACAACTGTTAATTCTTTTAGGCAAGTGACAGTGTTGTGGCAGCTGAGTTAACTCATCAGAAGCCTCTGTCACAGCCTTAGGCATTGATCTAATTCACATTTCCACGTAGGGATTGCAGTGGCCACCTTTGAGTTGTACTTTAATGTCCTGGATGATGTGAGTCCCTCCCTTCCCAGCTCTGCTGGTGTGTGTCCTGCTCCAGCCCCCCAGCCAGGCAGGCCTGCCCTGCACCCCCAGAGCTGGGCTGGTGCTGGGGCAGCTGGGCACAGGGTGGGGGCCCAGGGCTGTGTCAGGAACGCCCCTGCTCTCCTGGGCTGTGTGGGCAGAGCCTGGGGGGTTCAGCACAGATTGCCCTGTGCTGCATCCCCTGCTCGGGAATCCCCCTCTGCTCCCCACGGAACTCGTTCATTAATACCAAAAATAAGGATAAAAGGAGAGGCTGCTTTGCTGACATCCAAGTGCCTCTGTCCATATTTCCTATTTGTATGAGCTGCTGCTGCTGCTGCTGCCAAGCTCAGAAATCCAAAATCCTGGCTGTCCCTGTAAGCCACAATTCCATGTGTTGGTTCCCATTCCCTACTGCTCCTTTGCTCCTGCTCTGTGCTTTGTTTTATAGCTGCCCGTAGCTTTTTGTTTTGCCCCAAGCAGATATCCATTGACAGTGAGTTTTTTAATCTCTTTGTAGCTTTACTGTTCTCCTGTTTTTTATGAATTTATTAAGATTTTTTAAAAATCAGACAGTTTTGCTCCACAGGATAATTCCCTAAGAGATTCTCCCACAGATGGGAAAGCTTTTCCAATTCCATCTTAGTGTTTTCATTCTTGTTCAGCTTGATTTTATTTCCTTTTCTTACATTCTCACTTCAATTGACTTCTGTCTCTGTCAGAATTCCTTCAGAAGGTGGGTTGGTACAAGATATCTCAGCTTTAATCCATGGACTCCTGCTTAGGTATTTTCCTGTTTCTATGGAAGACACTAATCTTCCTCTACAATAAAACAACTTCATAAGCTGCACAAAATTGAAAAGGCAATTTAATTGCCAGTGCTTATGCATTTTCTTAGAATAGCTAAAATCCCACCAAAGGTGGGATACAAGTGGTACCAGGAGCTCTCAACTAAAGAACTAAAATAATGGGAGCAGAGTCACTGTAAAAAAAAAAACATTGACAAGACATCTTTATAAAGTTTCTTTTATTTATTCAAATGTTATAAATATCACAGAGAGTGATAACTTGGTTTATAAATTGAGGGAAGAAAGTGAATGTGCCAACCTGGAAAAAATATAAACAATTATACTGTCATTCATTGTTTGAATTATTCATTTGAAATATCTTTTAAGAGTTTTTCATTTCGTCTGTAAGGCAAAGAAACATATTTATAGGAGTAAAATGTACTAAATAATTATTGAAGTATGCATCAAAGAATTCCTTTGATTATTTTAGAATAAATATTCCAAACTGCCACTTCGGATTTTATTGTCAAGTGGTGGAATATTTGATGTCCTCTATAAGATTTCAAACCTGAGGCAAACAAATTTATGAAAAAAGACCAACTTTTATCTTTCAAAGGAAGACCATCACTGCTGTGAGTGACTCAGAAAAATATAAACATAATCAACAAGTTGGCAAATAGCAAAGTAATGAAAAATGTATTTCAATTAATGGGAACCAATCCTGGAATTTGAGAAATTTGTGTTTGCAGCTCCACATCCTCTGCTGTTTGCCAGCGTTTGTGTCTTCAGCCTGCACTGCTGTGCACAGAACTTTGGATTAGCAGATATTTAGGAGGTTTGTGAAAAACTGAAATACCCAGATCATGTTTTTTCTCCTTAAAAGCACATATTCATTCACTGAATGATTCCCAAGTTTTGTATGGGGAAAAACAAATGTTGCAGCTTCTGTTAAGGGCCATGGGAAGTTTGCTTGCACACGTTGAACTTGGATAAAAGTTAATTAAGGGTAGCTCTGTAGTCAGCCCATGGAATTACACGTTAATAAAACTATTTTTTTTTAATTATAACAAATCCTGCTAGGGAGGCACTTGAAAAATAAAAGCAGTAAACCAGAAAAACACCTCGTGAAGCGCACAGACCATGCAGTAGAAGTCCACTCTAAATTTTGTGAAATAGGAAAAGTTTCAAAACCAAGTTGGAGGGAATTTGAGGCATTTTTTGAGAAGGGAGTGAGAGCAGCATTAAACATTAAATGGGAAGTGCAGGTAAGGAAAAATAATAGCTCTTTCAAGTTGTCTAATGGTGCAAAATTAAGTCTTATAATGAAATATTCAGAGCACATTCAGTAGCTGTAACTCAGATCAGACACAGTCCCAGGTCTCTCGATCCCTTTGCTGTTAACAATTAACAGGGTCAGGATCAAGAGACCCAATTAATAACGAATAACTCTCAAAAAAAGAAAGAATTTTGCTGCTGACTGCAGTGGGATGAACGTTTACTCTCTAATTCAATATATACCAATTCAGGCAATATAAAATATTTGAAAACCATCATAGAAATATTGTGTAAGTATTAAAATTGATAACATAGAAAATGATCATCACTGGTTCCTTGGTTTTCACTTATATCTTTCATTCTTTCAGTTCAAAGTCATGACTATTTGCACATTTGTTATTAAAAGAGAACCCAATATTCTTTTTTAAATGTAGTGAAGTGGGTGAATTGAATTTTTTCACTTTCAATTATCCAGGTTTGGATATAAAAATGCATCAAAGTATGCTGTTAATGTGTTACAGGCAAAATAATGGGAAATTGGAACGAAATGTCTTTTTTATCTGCTGCATCTAGCCATCAAACAAATCTCTCTATTAATTGTTAAATCCTAATGACTTCAAAAGGCACTTCTGGGGTTGTGGTGGAACTCTGATCCCTGAATCTCCACTGGGCACGGCGACTGCGCCGAGCTCCTTGTGGCTCCTCCTGTCAGTTCTGCCCCTGCTTTCATTCCCACAAGTTCATGAAAGACATGAAATGTTTTGAGAAAGGAGCCTTTTCCAAACCGTTCTGCAGGCAAGGTTTTGGAAGACTCGGTTGTTTTGTAACAAAAATGATTTTTCACTTTTAGGCCCTCGGTTGTAGGAGTTGTTTCCTGGTGCTGCTCAAGCAGCAGAGGAAGTGATGGAAATGTGAGGTCACCTGATTGCTACATTTTCTTGCTTTTCTGAGGGAAAATCCAGACTAATTTGGTCGGACAGAGCACCGTCAGAGGAAGGAGAGTTTGGTTTGGGTGTTGGTGAGGCAGGGCTGTGTCGAATGCCAGAAGTGCTGCTTTGCAGGGTGGGCACAGCCCCCCGGGGGCTCACACGGGGTCTGTCAGCAGCAAGAAATGAATCCCCACCATTTCCTGACCATTTTTCACACTCTGAGGCAGAAGCATGGGCATTTAGAGGTAAAATAAGCAGGACTGTTCATGTGGCTTCGGGTTCACAGCAGGGCAGGGAGGCAGCGGGGGCGGCAGAGATGAGGGAGAGGGGAATGGAAAAGGCTCTGGGAGGCACTGGGGGAAGGAGCTACAGCGATGCTGGTTAGATAAATTCAGTGTACTTGACAATAAGACCAGATACTTCATGAGCCTGGTATGGTACAAAATTCTCCCAGGATTTTCTCTGGCTTTAGACAGGGTGTGTTTGTTTCATGGCAGATTTTAATCAGATTCCCAAGACCATTTGCCTTAAAATGCAACTGGTGTTGCCTGAGTTCATTTGACTAAAACCCTTCTAAGACATATATCATGAAGTGTGTTGGGTTTTTTTTTCCTGAGGTATTGTTTAAAAGTAAAAGTGACTTTGTTTTCATGCAATATATTGGAAAACAAAGGGATTTTGTCATTCAGAGAGTATCATTCTCTTGTCTACATGAAGTGCATTAGAGATCAGAGCAAAGTGGACACTTAAAAGATCATCAGGTTGAAACTGCCAAGAAAACGTTTTTAAATTTTTGCTTGAACTTGTCTCCTCAAGGGTCTCCTTCTGCCTGCACCTCTCATTTTGTTTGTGAAACCTACAGCTGTGGTGCTTCCCTTGTGTTGAGGACTGTAAAAATGCAATAACAAAGCAAAAAAGCAAAGCAAAGCCATTGAAAGAGAGCACAAAATAGCTGCTATCCTGCTCCCTGGGCTCTCTGCATAGGAGCTCTATTCACTTAAAACATTTTCTAGCTTCTGAAGCACTTGATTAAAGTCAATTGGGAAAAAGATCAGCTCTTAAAAGTGCTAATTTGTGACTCAGAAAACTTGAATAAGTCTAAATATGCAATTCCCCGTTGCTGTGTATTCCTGGCTGTGGGGCTTGTCTGGAGAACATTTTCCCATTGTACTGCACTCAGCCTGTGCCTGCCTCTGCCGTGGGTGCTGTGTTTGTGAGCTGTTCATTAGGGCAGGGCTGCAGCTCAGCTGCAGCTCCCTCGACCTCCCTCCAGCCTCCTGGGGTTTTGGAAAGTCTCCTCCAGACCAGGAGCCAGGGGTTCCTCTCCCTTTGTCTGTCTCTGGCTGTAGGAGCCCATGTGCAGTCACTCCGTGCTCGGCCTGGTGTTCCAGCCCCGCAGCTGAGCTGCTGCTCCTGTTTCTCTGGTGTCAGACCTCAGGCGTGGGCTGTGGTGCCACAGGTGAGCTGTAAGGACAGACCCACAACAAGCCCTGCTCTGAGGGATGTGTGCAAACAAACCAGCCCTGCACCCAGGAGGTGACAGTGGAAGAGAACAAAGAGTGCAAGAGAACTATCTGAAGCTGACACAGATCTAACTGCACCTCCTGGAAGCAACTTTGCTACCACTGAAGCAGATCAAAAAGACTTTTAGGGAATGTACCAAGCGTTCGTAGCTTTTTTTCCCACATTAAAATAGTTTATCTTCCAGTGTCCTGACTACTCCAAGTACCAATCTAATTTGTTTTTCATACTGAAGGCATCCTCTCCACGTACTCTTTTTACTCCCCCTTTGAAGGTTATTAAAAGTCTTCCAATCTAGTAATTCCTAACACTTCTCTCTTTCTGCAAGAACAGAATTATCACTGCATATTTTAGAGAGAACCCCATGCCTTGTCTCTCACACCTCCCTTCTCCAGCCAGCTTCTCTGGTGGTGCATTGTGAGAATTCTGGCATCAGCAGCAGTTCTGGGTTTGCCTGAAGATGAGAATTCCCTCCTTCAGCTGATGGTTCCAGCCTGCCCTTGGGCTGCACCATGGAGCTGTTGTGTAACTCACAGACACTTCTGAGCAGCCTACATGGGAACAAGCAGCTCTGAGCACTCGAGAGCCTTTCCCAACTCTAAACTGAATATTTATTTACTGGGCCCTTAGCCCCTCTCTTCCCTCCATGCATCACAGCAAATTAAGAGCTGTTTCTGAAATTATTCTGATGCTGCTCTAGAAAAGTTGGGTTTTTTACCCTCAAGCAATTTGTAATCTCAAGTGTCAGATCTGGTGATGATTTCAGAAGTGCCAAAAGACTTCTGAGATTTTAATTCTTGGCAAAGCATTGGTGTGCTACTAATGCAGATGGGCTGACACAGGAGACTACCAACTGCATGGATTAAAACTCTTCCAGAATCCCTGGATTTCCCAAAAACTGCTCACACAATGCAAACAGCAACCCTACGTTGCCATATTCAGATATGTGGCTGATGGACTTTTAGCATTTTATATCTATTTTTTTATATATATATATATGTATAACTAAATATAAATCATGTGTGTGATGACATATAAATGACATATAAATTCACTCCTGAACAAAAGAGCCTGTTCCAATGTCTGGCCATCCTTTCAGTGAAGGAATTTTTCCCAACATCCAATCCAAACCCCTCTTGGTGTAACCTGAGGCCATTTCCTCTTGTCCTGTTGCTGGTTACCTGGGAAGTATTGGAGCAATCAGTATTTCAGAGGATTAGGTCTCCCTGCTAATCTGATTAGCAGGGTGAAGTCTTTTCAGAAATGTGCAGTTCCTTCAGACTGAGATATTGGGGCAGTTACTGGCTTCATTTCTATTCCCATGGCTGTACTGCCCTGTTAAAGGACTGACCTTTGGAGAAATTAGCCCATTAATTGTGTTACGATAGCTAGAGGAGGAGAGGATTTACTTAAAACCTTAAAATAGTGAGGAAAGCAAGCATCTCAAAATACGAAATCAAATAAAAAAATCTATATGACCTCCATCCACTAAGAGGTGGCACAGAACCAGGAAACAAAAACACAGACACGGGCAGCCACAGCTTTAAAAACATCCAGAAATTGCTCCGGATGAACAGGAAGGAGCAAAAAAACTTCCATATGTGAGAACAGAGGTCATAAGCACAACAGCACCAAAGAACCAGATCAATAATCAGAACAGCAGTAATCAGAATTTACATGTATGAAACAATCAGAAATGCTCTGTAGTGCAGCTGTAGCCAAGTGTTAATTTTTGTGCTTTTGAAAAGAAAAAGTGATGCTCAGATATTGCACTTTGGTTTCTCTGGTCTCAGCAAACACTTGGAGCATACTGACAAAGTCTTTAACAAAGTGGTGATGTAAAATATGTCACAGATTCAAAGGCCAAGGCCCAAGAATGCTCAGGTTTGTCCCTGCTAAACTAAAAGTTTAGGAGCCAATCCCCCCTGTCACTCCTTCACCAACTCAGGGATGGGCATCTCCAGAGGGGAATCTGATCCAAGCCGACCTTCCTGCATCTCTGACCCTGCAAGGAGTGAAGGGCACCAAGCATCAGCCCTGGCCCCCAGCTCCCTTTGGGCAAACACCAGGCCAAGGAAGTCACAAAGCCAGGTAATTATGGCACAGACAAATGTGATTTACTTCAAACGAGTAATCTGCAGACCGCAGTGCTCTGTGAGATCACCTCATCAATTCTGGTGTTGGACCAAACTCTGAACACCTTGCATTGTTCATAATTTGTTCAATGGCAAAAAACATTGCCCTGTAAATGCCCAGAGGTATTATTTCATGAAGAATCCCACCTTAGAAGCTCATGCTGCAGTTCTGTGGGCTGGTTAAAGGCATGTCCTGCAGCCAAAGGGGTTTATTCAGGTGACCACTGCGGGATCTGCAGGTTCCTCTACCAAACCCCACCACCCAAAGCGCTGGTGGCTGAGCAGCCTGACAGAGCTCACAGCTGAAGGGGGCACATTGAGATATGGCTTCTGGTGATGGGAAAGATATCCTGCCAGTCCCACAAAATCACTGTCCTGGGGCACATTTCCCTTCCTTTGCACAGGTCAGAGTCCCAGCCCCTCTCCAGCCCACGTGTCTTTGCTGCTTGTGCATAAAGGCAGGTGTGAGTGGGGAATGAGCTCAGGAGAAAGGTCTGCACTGTTCAAAGTGCTTGGGGAACTTAAAATGTACTAATAGCTTTTGTTTGTATATTTAAAGATGAATGGAACTTCATTTGGCTTGCAAAAGGTAGTACTCAGTTAATACAAGCAGGAAATATGTCACAGATTTTCCCAGATTTACCTGTCACTTAAATGTGTGTTGGTCATTAATACTTCAAGCAATATGAATTTTTGTTATTTGTACTGTCTTGGATTTCAGTCCCAAAACTATTGGGCATGGTGCTAAATATGATGGTTTAGTATATATTTACAATTCTTATGCATTTTAGGATAATTTTTAAGTAATCAAGATCCAGTCCAGTGTTTGATGCTTGCTGGGGCACTCACCGTGTGTGTGTGGCTGAGTCTGTCCTGTCTGGAGTTCCTTAAAATCTGAGTTTCCTTTCCCCACACATTGCAATAATAAACTTAAAATCAAAGAGGTAATGACATCCAAAACCTCTCCATTGTGTCTTTCCAGTGAGATGCAATTTTCTACTACAAAAAATTCTAGGGAAAGGTGGTCTCCTGGTTTCTTTTTCCAGTGTTTTTGGAAAACTGTGAGGTGCCAGCTGTGTTCAAAACTGTAAGTGTAATATTTACCACCTCTAGTGAATAAAGTACATGTGGAAAAAGAGAAATGTAATAATGATAAGAGGATAACAGTGTAGTAACAAGGTAAATTCCTTTCTGTCATTCAGACTGAACAGACAGAATTTTGAGTGGGCACCTTTCTTGTAACAAAAGCAAAGTTTAAAACACAGGAGCTTTTAGAAACTGAGATAGCAAAGAGACTGAACTTAGAACAACTGAGCAAGAACTCAGAACGTATCACTGACCCTTGGCCCAGAGATATTTCTAAATTTGGGCACAATTAATGAAAATTAACCACTTAGATTTATTAGTTGCCCTGTAATTCTGACAGCTGGATGTAATGGAATGTGTTCCCTGAACGCTGCAGTTCCGTGTGTGCTGGGAGAGCAGCTCAGCCCTGGGAGCACCTTGGGAGGGTGGGGAGAGCCCAGAGGAGAGAGGCCACGGAACCATGGAGTTCTCTGGGATGAGCCTGCCCCTCCAGCAGAGGGTGGGGATGGCAAACAGAGAGAGGTCACGGCCACAAGGAAGTTAATTTTGCCCAACCTACCCAGGTGTGAGCCAAAGAAAATCTCTCTCTTTTCTGACTGTGGGATGGGTTTTTATGCTGGAGATCGCTGGGGCACAAGGATGGTCTTTGGCTGCTCCAGCTGATTTTTCCCTGTTCAGAGGAGCTGGAAGATTGAATGCACTTCCTCAGTATTCAGACATGGCAAACCCTGGTAATTAGCTGTCCCAGAGCTGGATTATTAGTAAGCTATAAAAATTCTCGAATTTCCATCAACAAATACAGTTTCCAGTCATTATAGTCTGCAAGAATAGCATCAATTTATTTGAAATTTTCCTCTCCTAAGCATCAGTAGGAAGAGTTATTCCCACATGAATTTAGAAGGATGATTAGAAAGAGACTTTTTCAAGATGGCTTTAAAATGAAGCAGCAAGACCTAAGAATGTAAATCATGTTCTATGGGAGGAAAAAAAAAAGGAGATCAGGCTGGGAATGCAAATCATATTCAAGGGAAAAATTCAGATCAATATTAGAATCTGCCTTGTGTGACTGCAGTAGCATATAATTATCTGCTGAGCTGCCTGTAAAAATGACAGGAGAGAGAAGAAAAAGATTTCAAGCAAAAGATGGCCTGTTGATAATTTGGCACAATTAAGCTAAATTTTAACCCAAATTGAGGGTAAAATATTTTGTGAAAACAGACGCAGAACACTTGTGGGAAATGTCAGGTACAATCTGATTTCATTGTTGCAGCAAGATGAAATATAAGATACTTGAGAGGTGGGGAAAAGAACTTGACTGGTGTTGAGTTCCTGGGCACTGGGAGCCTGACTCTCAAATGTTCAATTAGGAAACAAATGAGTGACCCCATTTTTCCAAGACAATGTCTGACTTTGAAGGAGAAATGCCACACTTTGGTAGATATATTCTGGGGAAATTTAATTTAGGAAAGGGTTTCATTATGACTCACAACACTACCCGGGATTATTAAGAATTTTCTAATTGAGGAACAATTAGAATAATAATTTGGTATTAAACCAAAGCAACCAATCATACAAACAAACCCCTGCCTACTTCAGCTTTACTTTTTGGAAGTGAAACAGAATTCCCAGACTTCTCAGCCTCCAGTTCATGCAGATCTTACACAGTTCCCCAGATTTCAGAGGATTATTTTTCTATGGGATAAAGCTTCCTAGAAGTCAGAGAGCCTTTGCCCCCACTTCCTTGAGGATCCTGATAACCCCATTTTTTAAAAATTTGTTGTCACATCCGAAACCAGTGCAAGATTTCAGGTTCAAATTCCTTGATTTAGAGCTGTGCTCTGACCTCCTCAGCTGCCTCCAAACCCTGATCTCTCTGGGCAGGTGAGTCTCCCTCATTCTGGATAAAATATGTGACAGCACATGCTGAAGCTGGACATTTGCTGAAATGAAGGTAGTGGTGTGAAACATTTGCTAAATTGGTGTTTTCTGAGCACCCTGTGAGGGGTTTTTTTAAAATTTGTGACAGGAGTGGCTAAGTTTAAGCAGTTTTTCAAGTGGTACATTTCACGTGGGAGATAAAATTTTCAATGTATTTGTCTAAAATTGATTAGAAATGGTGTTTTAAATTTTCAGTGTGAATGCAATGGAATAAGTAATTTGTTTAGTAATTGTAGTTGAAAAAGAAGCTTGTTCTTCACAATAAATATCCTTCGAGATGTCCTTGTTTTCAGCATTTTAACATTCTGGCAGCAGCACTTTAATGCAAAAAGACTCTCAGGACTTGCTCTGTCTGAGCATTCAGTGGTGGCCAGAACTGTTAGACAACTTTGTTCACTGATGACTGCTGAAAAATCATGGTTACATGGCACTATTACACTGGGCTAGTAAGTGCAGGTCTTGAATTAAGAAATGGGATTTCCAACTTCTCTTTCATGGAAACTATCCAAATCCATTGTTTAATCAATCCTGTGACAAAACTAAGCAGCAGGAGGTTACTGTTGATGGTTTGAATATCCTGAAGAGAGCAGGATGGTTAAAACTGTCTTTTTCTGAGCGAAGGGCTGTGCTCTGCCATGGTCTTCATGCTTATGTGAAGCATGGGGCAGTGAGCCATCACACAGGGAAAGGAGAATTCAGGATGTCCATCACCTCTGCAATTCCACACTGCTGCTGGATGATCATCGAGGCTGGGGCTACAAATCTGAGGAGAATTTATTTAAATGTTCAGCTGCAGGCTTAGAATGAAAACTGTATCTTCCAAAAGCTGGTTTTCCTCCATAGCACATTGCCACTCTGTTCCTTGTTTACTGGAGAAGGATGTACTTGGAAATTCCTGACTGGGAACGGTGGAAGAGGCGGGGGGAAGTTTCTCCTCCCTTTTCCTTTTCCTTTTCCTTTTCCTTTTCCTTTTCCTTTTCCTTTTCCTTTTCCTTTTCCTTTTCCTTTTCCTTTTCCCTTTTCCTTTTCCTTTCCTTTTCCCTTTCCCTTTTCCTTTCCCTTTTTTCTCTTTCCTTTTTTTCCCTTTCCTTTTTTTCCCTTTCCTTTCCAGAACTTTGCTTTTAGGAGACAGAGAGGTGCAAATAACCATAACTGGGAAAGTGGCTTATTCAGAGAGAGCTGCATTTAAGCACAGGCTCAGGAGATATGACCCGTGTGAAGGATGTGCCCATTCAAGACCAGACTTCACACCTCTCCTCAGAGAATCATAAAGATTGCCTCAAACAAACCCTGTTTAATTTCTCTATATTGAAAAATGAAGACTGAAATGGATGTCTGGATAAATGAACCTGGGGAGAACTGAGAGGTGATTTTGTTTAAATTCTTTTGATTGCAGCAGGAATCAAATTTATTTTGCTGGAGGGCGACTTCCCAAGCAAAGCACATTAAATCAGTCTGCTTCCAAGGGAGGGTGAGGCAGCAGATATATATCCATGCTGCAGAGGGAAGTTGTCTGTTACATGCTCATTACACATATTTATGTCTCAGCTGCAAACGGAAATGTATTCATGAATTTTATATATTTTAAAAGTGTTTCCAGGTATGCCCTTAGCTTTTCAGGCTCGCTCTGAGCTTGTACAAACTTCAAATTCCCTCTCTGCCTGCTCCGCTGTTTAATTTTTCACCCACTGGGAAGTGGTGGGAGTTTGAGCGCAGACAGTGGCACGGAGCAGGATCAGCCAGGCACGGGAGAGGATCCATGCTCGGTGCTAATGGCACAGGCAGGGGCTGCCAGCTCTGTGCAGCACCAGCCCTGGCAGGTGTCTGATCTGCTCTGGACACCCCGGGAGCATCTTTGTAAGCTCCTCAGGCTGCAGGACGTGTGGTGGTGTTCCTTGGCCGAGGGAGCTGCCAGGCACTGCATTTCCACATCAGGGAAGGTTTTACTGTGGCTGGGCAGTGCTGGGACAGGAAGGGTGGGAAGCACCTTCACTGGGGCCAAACCTGCCTCAGGTGTCTCCCCTGGACAGGCTGGTTGTTGGGACCCAGCTCCCTGACACGCATTAACACCAACAAACCTTCCCTGGGGTGCAGAGAGCCTGGCAGGGGCTGGGGCTGCCCGTGCCCGGCTGCACCCCCTGGAAAGGCTGTCCCAAATGTCCAGAACACATTTGTATCCCTGCTGGCACGCTGAGAGCGAGGTGCTGCAGGCCCTGTGTCTCCCAGGGCTGGGTGTGAGGCACCGCAGGGTGGAAAGGGCTCGGAGCGGCCGGGAATGGCAATCGGGGCGTGCAGGGCTGGGCTCTCCCCTCCATGGGCAACCCCCGGTTCTGAGTGGGGAGCAGAGCTACATTTCTGACTCAGGATTATACTCTGCATCAGTGAAAATGTTTGTGTAGAAACCCAGGAGGAACTGATCCTGCCCAGACCCAGAGAAGGAACTCTGAGCTCTTTTTGCTGTGCATTTACTGCAGCAAGTCCATGCAGAGGGGAGAAGCAGCACACCTTGGGAGTAAATATCTTAGAAACAAAGACTTCTTTTAGCTTATTAACAGTCTATTAACCTTCAAGAGGTTTTAATCCCTAATTAGCAAGAACACCTCACTCATTTCTCTAACATTGTGTATTCACTTCAGGTAAATGGAGTTTTTTTCCCTGCTTTTGAGAGATGCAAGAACTTTTAGTAGAACAACGGGACATTTTATAATAACCTTGAAATTTAGATTCCCGAAGACTAAAATTTGATTCTTTCAGATGGCTGGATTTTATTTCTTTTAAAAGATGTAATGATAGTTATATGATTTCAAAACCACACCTAGGTAAATGAATTAGGGGGGATTTGTGCAGAAAATGTCACTGATTTCAGTGTCTTAGGCTGCCTCCTGTTGACTGCATAGGGACAAGAGTGACACCTGCACACTGGCACTGTTGATTTTAGTGTTACTTGAGGGGAAAACTGACCCCTCTGTGCCCACCTAAAACTTTCTTTTCAAGTGCAATTAGGGGTCTCGTGGCCAAAAAATGTTGAAAGGTGCCAGTCAAATTAGTGGTAGAGCATCTGCAGGCAGGTAGCCACTACTCTTCGTCATTAGAAGAAAGAGTTAAGTCTTAGGTTTAAAAAAATCTGTGATGCTCCTGAATATTCAGTTTTTTCCATGTTCTTCTTCCAGTCCACAATAAGCTGGGTGTTCTTCCAGTGAAGTATTGGACATGGGTCCATCGGGCTTTGATAAATAAAGCGAGACTGGAGCCCAAGGTCTTAAAAATCTTTTTGTCTAATTCTCTGTTGGTATTCAGAGGAGCAGGATTAGACTCTGCAAAGGCAGGCAAATCCCACAGTATTGGCCTTGGGTTATTTCAAATCAAGGAGTCCCCCTTCCTGCACTAAGAGCACGGTGTAATATATTTACAGATGAGGTGTTACTTTGAAGTTGGGATCTTGTCTTTGATCAAAAGCGTACAGCTTCCCTCATGTCTCTCAGAAGAAGACAGGAGTTAGAGCGCACTGGTGTGGGTTTTTTTAATGTTTTGGACAGCAAAAATGACATTTACATGAAACAGTAATCCTGGGAATGGATGAGATGAGACAATTTCAACTCTGAGCTGAGAGAAAGTCTCACGAGCAGCCTTGAAATCAAGCAGGAGCAACAGCGTGTCACAGTCACTGTGCCTCCCTCACCTACTGTTAATTAAAGTCCTGATAAAGGAGTTCTGTCAACATTCATAGGATGAAAAGTGAAATGTGCTTAAAATTTTCCTGATGAAAGTCCTGTTAATCAGAAGAAAGGTTTTGATTAAATACTCTTAATTCAGCAGCCTTGTTTAGGAAGTGTAAATATACTGCAGTGGAGCTTTCCAAGCCATGAAGGGAAAGGGCACAGGGACTGACAGAACAGTATTTTTTGGGTTCCTGAGGAGGATAGAGAAGGCACAATACAATTAAAAGGAAAACCACCTGAGTTCTGGCTTGCTTAGGCTTTGCAGTCACTGAGGGCACTGACTTTATCAGGACTGTGCACTCAGATCAATGGTTTTATCTTTCTGGTGTTTTTGTATTGACTGGCCGTGGATTGCTATATGATTTTTTAAATGTAAACATGAATGTGTCTGTCCTGGGGGGAAGAAAGGGAGTTGGGAAGAATAATACACTGTGTGCACACAGCAGGGAAACAGCACCGAGGCATCTCTGTGAATTTCCTTCCAATAAAGGATTTGTAGCTTACTGCAGAGCATGACTTGAATATTGTGGATGGACCAAGCTTTGCCCCGCCCTTTGTGGGCACACAGGTGGAGTTATCCTGCCTAACAGTGGGAATAATGGGAAGCTCTATTCTTTTATTCCTGTAGCACGGACAGGTTTTGAAATGGCTCTCTGAAGCAACCAAAGCTTCTTTACTGAGAGCTGTGATGGCAGAGCTGTGATGGCAGAGCTGCCAAAGCCCTGTGTAACACAGGGAGTGCCTTTCCCAGGCTCAGCTCTCTGTCACTACACAGTGTCACCAGGCAGTGCCCATGGAAAACCTAATTCCCAACGAAAGGGCCGTTAGGAAGCCATTTACTCACTTTGCATTGAGGTTTCAGTGTCTCCTGATGGCTCTCCATAAGCACAGCTGTGCTCTGTGGTTACCCAGGTGTTTGCTCACAAACCACAGCACCAGAGAATTCCCATGGCCAGCGGGAAATGATGGGTTTGGACACCTGCATGGGGCAATGATGGGTTTGGACACCTGTGTTGTGGGTTTGGACACCTGTGTTGGGGGTTTGGACACTTGTGCTGGGGGTTTGGACGGTGTGTTGTGGGTTTGCACGCCTGTCTTGGGGCAGTGATGCATTTGCACACCTGTGTTGTGGGTTTGCACACCTGTGTTGGAGCAATGGTGGATTTGCACACCTGTACTGTGGATTTGCACACCTGTGTTGGGGGTTTGGACACTGTGTTGGGGCAGTGGTGGGTTTGCACACCTGTCTTGGGGCAATGGCCTTCCCCCCTCACGGAGAGGAGAATGGGAGTCTCGGCCCATGTCACAGCCGAAATCCTGTAGGGTTTGTTTGGCCACATCTCAGGTTCCCCCGTGAGAGAAAAAGGCCCAAAGAATCATTTCCCGTTCATATTTCTGTAGATTTAACTATTTTTAACTAGGAGGAAACAAAAGCATCTTTTAAAATATAACTTTTAATGATTTAGTGTTATTAAAGTACTGAAGCCAAAGTGCTAGAAGTGTGATGCCCACCCAGTCAAATGGCTGCTTGTTGGAAAAGCCAAAGTAGTGTGAATTGTTAGGACAAAAATCCAGTCAAATAGGAGAGTAAGGTCCAGCTACCTAAAGTCTCTGGAGAAAGACTGACTGTAGCCATGCAAAGAATGCTTGGATCCTGCTCTTCCAGCTGCTGAATTGTGCTGGGCAGGATTCCCCAAAGCAGATTTTGTCTGGGGAAGTTCCTTCAGCAGGGCTGGGCTATCTGCCTTCCACAGCAATGATTCAATCTCATGTTATGTGAAGCCATATAATGGGAATTTTCTGCATCACAGGATTTTTACCCTTAAAATTGGATAAAAAGAACTTGTAGTTGATGAACTTGAGTGAGGAAAGGCAATATAAATTATTTTGACAGGGAAACTTTGTCATTCAAATGGGGTTTGTGCAATCTGTAAATCAAACTCTTAACTCCACTTTGCACGATTTATGTGATCTTTGCAATGTGAAGTGATACAATCTGGTCTTTTTTTACTTAAATCCAATACAATTAAAACATTTAGTGTTTCATACACCTTTCTAAAGCTTTGGGGGCTTCCATGGTGAGTGTGAGTTGAGATGGAGTTGTGTATCTGAGCTACGAAACACAGCTGGGAGAGGGGATTGGTTTGATTTGAGATGCAACAGCAATAAAGTTTAGGGGTTTATTTCAGGAGTTTCTCCCTTGTGCTGACCTACTGCTGCTTCCAGCAGCTTTCTTTTGAGTATTTCTGCCTCAGACTCTTCATTTCATTTCCAGGATCATATCCCTCTCTTCCCAATGATTTCAGTTTTCACTCTGTGAATTCTTTGTCTCTGTTACACGAGCCTCAGATAAATAATTAAAATAAAAACAAAGTAAGGGTAAGGGGGCTTCCCTATGTCTGATAGGCAGCACTAACAAGATACTTCTGGGTTTTTTCCCATTTCCCTCTACTTCACTTGTCTTTTACATTTTGGAACAAGAACTACCTGTTGGTCTAGGTCTGTACTGTACCTAGCATAAGGGAGGACCCATCTTTGTTAATTTTTAATGATATTATTATATTTTTATTAAGTTTAAATGGGAGTTTCATCATCTTGAAATCAGAACTGAGTAGGAAGAAGCATCATTACTCCCAACTATAAGTGTAAAAAAATAACAAAGAGAAAATAATCTTTGTTATTGTTTTTTTTTTTTCTAAATAATCAAAATAAATGATTGTTCTTCCATCCTACACAGCTTCCCCTGAGGAGCATGGGAAATGAGATATGAGTAGTGTCAGAACTCAGATGGCAATTGAAAAGCCTGGGAGTGGAAGGTCTCGGGAATGCCAGGGTGCTGTTGGACCCTCGGTTTGCACTTCCCACCCAGAGCACACGCCCTGGCCCTGCGGAGCTGCAGTCGCCTCCACAGCTGTGCCGGGAGATCTCACAGCCAGGAGAAATGGCTTTTGAGATCTCCCTTCTCCACATCAACCCTCTGTCTTTGTTTTTCTTCTAATGCTGATTCCTTTCTGCTCCTGGTGCTCTGAGAGGTGTAGAAATGCGAGATGCAAAAAGAACGCCTGGGAAGTGTTTTAACAAAGCAGCTTTGGTGTCTCACAAAGTCCTGCCCTAATGTATGGGGACATCCAGAATGGAAATACTGTCTTTGCATTATTAATCATGCTACCAACTGAATAGCAAAGTGCTTTATAACCTTCTTCCCAAATTAATTCTGCATTCTAGAAAATTGAAATCAGTTTAAGTCTGTACCAATTCTGTAGAGTCATATATGCCAAATTATTTCTTATTTGCAACGGTGTAGTTCCTCATGTAAATTATAATGAAATGTATCTCTCAACCTCCTGTTGGTCTTAAAATGAAAATCATCTAAGGTCTGTCATAACTGCAGAATGGTGGGGCTGTATGTCCATCCATCTCCAAATAATATATTTTAAAAGACAACCCAAATAATTCATAGAATACAGAGTGGTTTGGGTTGGAAGGGACCCTAAAGCCCATCCAGTCCCACCCCCCTGCCATGGGCAGGGACACTTTCCACCAGACCAGGTTTCTCCAAGCCCTGTCCAGCCTGGCCTTGGTGATTGCACTTCCAATGTCAATTCAACCCCTTGCAAATGAACGGAGCAGAGTCCTGGGGGTGTTTAAGGGATCTGTGGGGTACCCTGGCCTGTGCACCTCCAGTGAGGACGGGTTATTGCTGCTCTCCTTGTCATGGCTGAAGTACAGTCTATTGAGTCACTTCCAAAATGGGAAAGGTTTTGGAAAAGAGGCACCAAGCACGGAGGCAGAAGGCTGAGCTTTATTTGGTGTAATTTCTCACGTGTGCATTGTTACAAGCTGCAAGCTGGAGGAAGAAGTGACCTGTGCACACCTTGAAAATTAGTACAAGGCAAATTAGCAGAGAGTCACAGAACTTGCCAAGGGCATTCTTTTTGAAGTGCTTGGAGAATTAATAAGAGGTGTAGATGCTGTATGTATAACACATAAAGTCGATCAGTTGTGCTGTTTAGTTAAAAATCCAGCTGTCACAGGCAGACTGCTCATGTCCAAAGACAGTCTTAAAAATGGATGGCTTTATAAAATAAATAAAGCTCACACGCTATTTAAATCCACAGCTTCATTTGATTTTTATTTCAGCACCCTGGAGGTTTAAGAGGAGCCAGTGCTCCGGCCCTGGAGCGTTTCCCCTGCACACTTAGGGGTGTCCCAGCCAACACTGACGGGTGGCACACGTGGCAGCACCTGAATGCCACAGATGCTCCTGTTTCTGAGGAATGAGAGGCAACTCCAGGGCCAATTCTTGGGATGCTGATTTTTAAACCAGAACAAACATGGAAATAGCAGGGCGAAAAAATTCAAATAAGTCTTTCCTTTTTAATCCAGGCTCTTGGATGGAGTAACCATCCAGAATTAGATGTCAGAAGCACGATGCTTTCTCTTTGCAGAATGGAGCATTATAGACTCACGACGCCAGGGGAAAAGCTGGCTCTCCTAGTGCTGCTCTGCTATATAAAGTGCTCAGACAGCTGATTAATCTATGGGACTTGGTAATCATTTGACTCTGGATATTTTGTTCAAATGTTTTTTTTGGTGATTCATGAAGCCCTTATCGGAATTCAAACAGCACTTCACGAATCAACTAGGAGCTTAAAAAAAAAATTAGCAGTAATGAGCTCATTTCCATAGAAATAGAACGAGGCTCACTGGTGGGTCAAACTGTTCTGCACTTCCTCTTTCCAATGTTTTCCTCAATTCTTTTCCATTTATTTCATGCATCATTATCTTCCATTTTCTGTACATCTAAACCATGCCATTTGGCTTTTTGTTCTCTAACCAGCAACTGCCACTTCAAGTTATCTCAAAATGGTGTTAAAAAATTGTCATCCATATTTCACTCGAGAAAGTTTAAAATTCATTGTCATATTGCAAGCCATTACTCATGACAGTTTCCTCAATAGATTACAAATCATAGTTTGAAAGTAGCATTGAGCAAAAATTTCTAATGCACGAGCCTCTCCGTTCCTGCTGGATTAGTAATGTGTTTTAATGATACCGCATTTGTATTCTTTCAGTTTGCTTTCATGAGACATCAAAGAAGCAGCAGAATGTATCTTTCCTGTTCCAGACAGACCACAATACTTTGGTGTGTTCCTTCCTTCAGAATTACTGCTAGCCAAGATGAAAGCCAAGGTCTGGTGAGCAAAACCTGGGCCATCTGAAAAGAAATGGGATCCCTCTGAGGGTCTCAATTTGTTGGGAAGAGGGAATTGCTTTCAGTTCCATCCACCACAGCATCAGGCTTGTTAGGGCAGGTTCCAGAGGAGGAACGCCCTGGTCGTGTCCAGCAGGCCAGGATGGAAGGTCACACACAGGTCCTGCAGATGCTCAGACTGTTTTGTGCATTTCCAGCCAGGAGATGAAGAAGGAATAAGAAAGAGGATTTTATGGCATGAAATCACACACACAGAGTTCCTGCTGAGGGCTGTGCACGTTGTGGAGGAGAACCAGAAAAGACTGGAAAAATCAGATGAGGGAACTGGACTGGGACTGGACTGGATTTAGTCGTCTGTCACCCTGAATTTTGCAGTTCTTCGGTGTTTTCATTTCTGTAACAAAGTTCTCACACACTTTCTGTAAACATAGCCATGCTTTGCTAACTGTCCTGATTGTTTGCATTCCATTCTCCCTAGGAGGAGACCTTTGATGGATCTTTCCTTTGACCAGTGTGATTGAGAGGTGGTAATTTCTCCCTCCAATCCACGGTGATTTCTAAGAACATATATAATAAAGGGCGGGCCAATTTGGCCCTCCTTGTCCTGCTTTTCCTGCCTTCTCTCTGAGACCGGAGTTCGCGTGGTTCCTTCATGTCCAAGTGCGACAGTTGTCCATGTGTGATTTAGGTGTAACACAAGGTACAAATGCTGATGGTAATGCAGTATCCAGACATTTATTTCAGTAGCTCTATAAAATCACGTGGCTCCATATAATCACATATGTAAGGAAAGAGAAGCTGTTCTCAGTAGCTCTACATCCTACACAATCCTGGGATTCTGGAAAACAAAGGAGTTTGAATAGGAAAATATTCTTGAAATCCTTTATATGAAGGATAAACCCCCTTCAGGAAGTATGGCATTGGAAATATGGCTCTGGAAAGCAAACCTTTTTCCTAATTTATATCAAGTGAGTCTACATCTGGATCTGAAGATAGAAGAGGGTTCTGCATCCACTGCAGTTGTCCATCTCCTGGGATGAAAACTGCTGGAATGCACAGGTGAGTAAGGGGAGAAGGGAACTCCATCTCTGCTGGAACTTGCATCTATCTCTGTTCTGGAACAGGTGGGAATTGCATGCTGAAATAAATGGCTTCAAAGGAAAACAAAATCTTGTTCTGGGAATAGGTTTTCTACCAAAGCTGGTGGAGTGTGCCCAGAAATCCTCACAGAGCAGGACATGGAGTAGGGCCAGGAGGGTGAAGCACACAAGGTTCATCTTCTCAGGAGACAGCATTTCCCAGGTGGATATTTCAAGTGACATTGTAGAGCGTGGCAGCCACTGCTCCCTTCAGGAGAGAGAAGGGGTCTCGTAGTCTTCCCTTTTCCTCATTTTTGTCAAACAGGAGTGTACATCAAATGAAAGCTTGGTCTACTGACTCCTGTATTACATTTTCTCTGAGAGCAGCACTACTGGGACCAATAATATGCATATTTTAACACCGGGCAAAAGTGCAAATGGCCTCCAAAAGCAATCAGACAAAAACACAGAGCATAAGGTCATTTGTGACTGTGAGACAAAAGGGACAGGGTAAAGCAATACGTTTAATTGTCCCCAGCCAGGGATTCCTGGAACTGCTTCTCTGGGAAGTGGGTGAGCCCCATTTCTTGCACTCTTCCCTGCTGTTGTCCATGGTGAAATTTTGCTGGAGAAAGGAGGTCAGCCAGGCACTGCAGACCTTTGGCATGGAGGAGGAGAGGAACACCAGCCCCCTTTCCTTATTGTGTCGAGGAATGTGGCAGACCCAGGATTCCAGACTTCCCCAGGACATGCAGTATTTTTGTAGTACTTGATTTGTCTCAAAGGGCATAACAAGGCCAGCTGCTAGCCTGGATTTCCAGGCTTGGATAATGAATCTTTGCTGGGAAAGAAGAAGAAATTCCACAGTATGAGTTGGATGGCACACCCTGACCTGTTAGTGCTGTAGGAGACACCTCTGCTCCCCTCCTCAGAAGTGGCTCCTTGTTTTGTGAGCAGTGGTGCTGAAAGCCACGTGGTGATGGACTGGAAATGAACACATGGAACAGGAAAAACTACTGCAGACTACAGAGATCTTGACCATTTCTTTATTTGCAGCTCTTTTTATTTAAGCTCTCTTTCTCTTAGAGATGATGGTAAAGAACATCTCCTGGTCTTTCTGCGAGGGAGATTTTCACTTTGTCTTTCAGAAAGCACAGTGAAGAGTGAAGAGGATCTAAGCTGGTGGGACAGAGCCAACAAAACCCAAGCCAAACATTTGGTTTGATTCTTGTTTCTTCCTATTTTGCTTCTTGAGGGAAATTCTGTAGGGACAAGATCAATCATACAGACTGGCTGTGGCTCCTCCAGGCTCCTCCCTGCTGCAAATCATCCGGGGCTTTACGAGAGAAATCAGGAACTCTCCTGCTAAAACTTCCCAGAGACCAGTTTTGTTGTTAATTGTCAGCTGGTTTTTCTGACACCCATCTGCAATGCCATCCTTCTGTGCAGGAATTTCTGAGGATGCTTTACTGAGCACAGATGAAGGAAAGTTTCCTTAGCAACAGGAATAACATGGAATACTGAAAAGCTCTCTGGTGACTCTGCTTGTTTCTGTACGTGAAAAAAAGGCCCTTTTTCTCTACTTTTTTTTTTGTGGGATGCGCTAGAAAGACTCAGCACACAACCTGACATTTCCTGCCTACTTTCAATTTTTCAAGCAAATAAAGTTAAAAAACTTCAGGCAGGCATCGTTCAAGTAATTCTCTTAGTATGCCCAATTCCTTCATTAATTAATTTGCAGAAGCCTATTAGCATATAGCAAAAAAAGCATGATTTAGCCTGACTTGTATCCAAGGAAACGTGTATACTTAATAACCGAGATAATGCTTTGCACCTCTGTAGCACTTCTCTAGCCGTGCTTGGAGGACTTTCAGGCCAGCCTTTAAATGCATTTAGACATCTCCAGATGCAGAGAGGTTCCTGGAGAGTTTTCAGAAAGTGATTTCAATAATCCATCAGTTATCTGCCAGCTCCCTTGTGAGAGGCAGCAAAAGAACCATTCCAGTGGTGCAGAAGATTAGGAAAAAAAATCACAATAAAGCTTTGAAAGAGTTAAGAGATAATCCAACCTTACGATTCCTACCACCGGGCTTTAATGACTAACTAATGCTCCCTGCAAGGCAAGGCTGGGGAGTTAATGCAGTTCAGCAGAAAAAAGAGAACCTTTTGCTGGGAGTGGGGGACATCAGGTGGCTGCTGTCCTGCAGAGCTGGCTCCCCTGGAAGCTGCACCCTGGCTCAGTCCCCTCGTCACCCCCAGGGACCCCCGAGCCCCTGAGCCCTCCCCTGTCGTGGCAAGGGACAAACACTGAGCCACGAGAAGCCTTGTGGGACAAAAAATCTCTGTGGTGGCAGTAACTAATAACCACATCTTAGCTCCTCCCATCTCTGACTCAGTTCCCCCGTTAAAGCAGCGTTTTTGGAGGGCGAGGTTCACTTTTCCACTTGGATATGGCCGCCCTCTATAAATAACACTCAGCCTTTGATTTGCTGAGACCAAGCATGCCAAAGGTTTGATTTTCTGCAATAGCTCCTCCATCATTCCAGGATTCCTTGTCGCTGCTTATTTTAGTTTGAATTCATCTTTCTAGAATGTGGGGTTAAAGTACATTAGAATTCCAGCACAAAAAAAAAGTGGGTTTAGGTCCTTGTAAAGTAACTTTTGCCTCCTTTTCAAGTGTGAATTAGCCAGAAACTTCCACATCTCTGGTACCAGAACTATTGGAAAGAAAGGCTTGGGATTAGGTCTGGTGAAATGAATAGTTTTCTTTATTTTATCACTTGAAAAGGAGTTTTGGTCTCAAAATCTTGTTGGCTAAGGTTTTTATGATTTCCTGCTTTTTGCTAGCGTGGGCAATGGTACATTAAGGGCAGAAAGTAGATTATGAAGACAAAACCAATGGAATGGTAAATAATACTTGCAAAGCAGCATTGCTGGCTGAGGGGCTGAATTCAGAGATGCTATTCTGAGACTACTCTCATTTCATTGATTCTCTCAACTGGGAAATCACAGCAAAAAAATTCCTGCCAAAGCTCAAAATATCTATTAGGTAAAATATCTAGTACTGCAAAGTAACTGGGCAGATTGGTTGAGAAATGTAAACAAAGAAAAAAGAGAAATTTTTGGTGTGCAATCTTGATATCACGTATTTTTATGCCAGTTTATGTTTCCAAAAGACAATGTTTAAAAGCACATAAAACAAGTGAGTAAGGCTGAGTACATTTTCTTGCATACACTTAATTGCACCTTTCGGTGTGCAGTGATAAAGTGGCAGAGCAGGACCATCCCCGTGGCCAGAAGAGATTCCATTGTAATGCAAGGTTAATTGCTGTGGATGACTTACAGCCGTGTCATTAACAACACAGTGCGCTCGGTATTTTTACATATTTGTGGGGTGCAAGACTGAAATGCGTTTGCCAGGAGCTGACAAACTCAATTCTGGGTCAGGAACTGGAACAAGCTATTCCATCTCCTGGTGATGAGCGCTGAGATGCAGGAACCACTGCACCAGAGCACGGGAGGGCTGCACATCCAGTCTCTCGTGACAAGATGACATTTTCCACCTGTTAAAAAACCCAAACAGAGCATCGCACACCTGCTAAACCTGAGATAAAGAATCCAAGAATGACAGCATTATGGGCAGGATTTCACCTCCTGGGCCCGGGGTTTTGGTTTAGTCGTGTGTGTGCCTGGCAGCATCCTGCAGCTCCTGCCTGCTGGCATTTCTGGTGTGCTGGGTGTTTGAGGGGACACACACCCCAGGAGAGGGGCTTTGAAATAGGGCCTGGGGACATCATGGAACTCCACTGATCCAGGAAGGGAAAAGCTGAGGAGGACTTGGCCTGCTGGCACTTTCTGGATTTCCAGCAAGTCCCTCTCCTTGGGAGGCAGCTTGGCAAGGGCTGTGAGTGGATGTGCTGTGGGGTTTGGGGACAGCAGGGTCCCCCTGTGCCCCAGAGCAGAGCAGGGCCCTCACCCAGCAGCTCCCAGCGCGCACACTGAGCTCTGCCTTTGCCCTTTACACAGCCCTTCCCAGATTTCTCCACTGGAAAAACGGGAGCGCTGTGCAACCCAAAATCTCCCGGGGAGATCTCCTGAGAAGATGCCTCCGAGGGGAAGCTGAAATGGCAGGAGCAGCACAGAGAGCTTTGGAAATGGAACACACACAGACACTGAGGTTGGTTCTGAAGCAGCTCTGTGGAAAATTCATGGATGGAATTCCTTGGAAATTTGCTTCTCCTGCAAGTCAAAAGCTAATCACAGATGAAACCCCCTAAGCTCGCCTGGCTCCCTAGCCCACCCACAGCTACCAACCTTTCCCCAGCACAGGCAGTGCTTTTTAGGCTCAGCAGATTTCCCACCTCTTTTAATCTATTTATTGCACATGGCACAATGCCGTCGCTACCTTGGGAAGGTCACCCCTGGTTTTTGATTACCTAATGGCCAAGTTCTCGTGCTCCAGGTGTGCTGAGCCCCCGTTAGAGCTGTGGGAACTGCCTTTGGGGACAGCCTGGTGTTGGGGTTTCTTGCTGGGGTTTCACTGTTCCTGCTGCAGCACTGTAAGACAGGAGTGTCTCCGCTCCACAAACGCAGGGTTTGGACAGAGAGGGAGATTTTACTGGCTGCCGGCAGTGCTGTGCTCCCTGTGAGCAACCAAATGCACACCCACAGGCTGTCAGGAGGTCTTTCTGTGGCTGAAGGGAGGAGCGTGGGTTACCTGGGGTGAGCCTCTGACTGGAAACCCAGTTACTGCACTGACAGCCTGCAGGTGAAGGGCAGGGGAAGGGATTTGCCAATTTGTATGAAACTGATGCTGATGGCCGATAGCTTGGCCTAAATAAAATTCAACCTCCCCCAGATGTTTCAGTTTCTTTAGCTTTGTTTGAGTTTGTAATGGAAGCAGTGTGAAGGAAACTTCCCACGAAGGAAAATTCCCATCCTGAGCATGCAGGGCCCATTCCAAGGGCTCCACAGGCCGCACCTGAGCTGGGACAGAGGCCCCTCCCTCCACAGCTGCTCCCCCCACACTCACACCAGGTTCCTCTCTGCTCCAGGTTTCCCATGGCAGAGTCTTGGATGTCCTGATCCTTAAAATAATTTAATCTTGCTGCAACAACAAAACCACAGCTCGAGCCGGTGCCTCTGGGGAGGGACCTGAAAAACGGATACCCTGGTACCACATTCCTGGTGATCCCTGGCTCCTGTGACAGTCCTGGGTATTCCTGGCACTGTGGCCACCCCAGATCATTGATGGCTCCTGTGGCCATTCCTGGTGATTCCTGGCACCTGTGACTAGTCCTGGTGATCCCCAGCTCCTGTGGCCACTCCTGGTGACCCATGGCTCTGTGTCCACCCCAAGTGAATTGGCTTCTCTGTGCTGAGCCCCTCTGTCCTCGTGTCACTCTCTGGTAAGTGTTATTTATTAATTACACTGGCAGTGGCAGTGAAAGTGAGAGCTGGGGTTTTTTCAGGTTGAGGTGTGACATCTCTCCTGGTTGCCATGCACAGGAACTGATTCCCACACACCACACTCTCGAATCCCATCTGAGGCTCTCAGATCCCGCGGCCAGTATGGGCATTTCAGTGACAAGAAACATAAACTTCCAATAATTAATTTGACTTTGTGGAACATACAAATGAAGCTCTTCAAAGAGAGCAAAACAGGCGCAGCAGAGCAGTTGAATCAAAAGCTGCTTCTGTATTTGGCTGCCCCTGAGGAAAGGGAAGGGGAGGTTCCCAGAGCCCCTGAGTCAGCAGGGAGCCTGAAACTGTTGTTTCCATGAGCCTGAGAACTGCTGGCGGCTGCTGCCCATTAGTGATTGAAATTCCGTGGTTTGAAATCCTTGCCTTGTGAATGTTGCATTGGTCTGGCCTGCAGTAGAAGGAGAAATCCAGGCAGCTGTTACAGAGTAAGGTGCTTTGGAAAGCACGCCTTTCTTCAACACTGAAATGTTTTAGGCTCTTATTAGGATGTTAAAATAAATAGAGTTAAACCAATGTTTCTTTTGAGCAGTCTCAGTGTGGATGGGTTATACTCCTGGTGCGGCTCTGATGATGAAGTCCTCTGATGGCAGAGTCTGCAGGATTATCTGCCCTCCTACAGACCTGTCACTACTAATTTGGAGTGTAAGTGTGGCAGGACAGATGCTTCATTTCTTTCCAGCTAAACCAGGAAGCACGGGGGGATTCTTGGATCTTTGGCTTGTTTGTGTGCCTTACATTCCTGCTGTGGATATCAGAGTTTGGGGTTTGTCTTTTTGGTTTAAAGTACTGGTTTTCCTCTTCTAAAATACTTTAAATACTTACTCATAGCTACTGTTTTAACGCTGAAATTAAGCTATGATTCTGAGGAGGCAAAGATCAGAGACTGCCCCGTGCTCCTGTTCCAAGGTGATGCTGAGAGCTGCAGCTGGCAGGGGCAGGGTTCGGAGGTCCAGGGGAAGGGGAGGCAGCAGGAGGGGCTGCAGGGAGCCCTGGGGGCTGAGGGACCAGAAGGCTGAATGCAGAAAGGGTCCCAGCCCGTGAGAGGGGAATGCAGAGCTCAGACTGGCAGTTCTGGTTCTATGAACAGCCTCTGGCTGCTCCCTTGATCCTGGAACTTGGCTTGATGGGAGAAGAATCGAGATTATTCAGTCAGACTCAAAGCCAGAAGGGGGAAGCTTAGGGTCACTTTGGCATTCTGTAAGAAAACCTAAATGCCAGCGATGAACCTGCTGCAAGGTGATCACCCTGCAAGTGATGATTTTGCTGCTTTTCATCACTCGTGTAAAAAAATGCCCAGCTTTTGGAAATGAGTCTCCCATTTTAGAGCCAAGTTCTCTGCAGGTGTAAACTGGTTTACTCAGTGAAGAGGTGCCAACCCTACCAGTGACCTTCTGGCCTCTGCCAGTATTTCAGTGCTTCACCCCCAAAAGGCAAGGGCACTGCTAGTCCCTCTGGCATCCTAAAATTTCAGTCCTATCCCTTTTCAACCTTGCTTTTCTCTGGTGAGTGCAGTGGGGGGTTTATCCTGAGTTGAAAGAGTTTGTGCTGAGCGGGGCTCAGCGAGGCTCATCTTCCTTCAAAGCTTGCAAACCTCTTTTTTCAATAGTATTAATGATTGTTAATAGGGCTCTCAAAGACTCAACTTACAGAACCTCTTTTAAAACGTTTCTTATGCCTTTAACTGATTGTAAGATTGTTTTCAAAGTGCAAACTGCGCTGTGTTCTGGTGGCTCAGGTTCCCAAACCGAACGAGCCCTTGGCTTTGATTCACTGCTGTGTTTAAAGCAGACAGCGCACGTCGCTCTGTCAGCTGCTGGTCTGAGCTGTTGTTTGTTTTGCTGAACTCCCCTTCGATTGCATAATTGCATTTGCCAGGTGGAAGTGAGAGCTGTCTTTTTGAAATCATAATTAATAGTGTCTTGGGAGTTTCCTCCAACCGAATCCTGCTCCGGTTCGTTCATCTCTGCGCACCCAGGGCACATCAGTCACCCTCCCACGGCAGCCTTCAAGGTTAGCAGCCTGCACGCCCAAGGATAGATGGCCTACTTAGTTATTAAACAAAATTACTTTCGGTGAGTGACAATAGATTCAGTGACGCTGGGGCTTATGGAGAGGGAGAAAAAAATATTTTAATCTGTAAAAACAGGAGATAGTTTATACAGTGTTAGAAAACTGGAGCTACATCTGGGAAACTATGTCTGTGAAATAATTTCTTCTAAGTCCTATCAGGATGTAAATGTGATTTAAATTAAATCAAGGAAAGTGACCAACAATTATAAAATCCCATTTCTGAAAAATCGAGTTTAGGATTTGCACTATTTCTCCATCAGACCTTGGTGCTATCTCTGTAATAAAAGGTGAAAAGGTGACTCGCGCTATTTAAAAAGGAGGTTATTGCAAATTGAAGCTGGAGCTATAATTGGGTCTCCTGCTGATGCAAGTGAGGAAAAAACAATTAGTGGAACACTCGAAGAAAAAAAGGCTAATCTCCAGAAGTGGTGGAAAATAGCAAGTTCTTTCCCTGGCATGCTGACACGGATAATGACAGTCCAGGCTCTCCTGCAGAAGTTTCCAGGCTGGACAACTGGACAGTGTGAGTGACTTCCCTGGCACAAGGTGGTTTTTTGTGTGTATTTGCTGTACACCTCTGGCATTCCAAGGGTCTGTGGGTTTTATCTGCTGTATTTGCCTATTAGCAATATTGCCCTTTTGAATTGTGCTCTGTTTTTCCCTTCGGGGAGGGCATGTGGGGGTGGCTGAGCTGCAGCTGGCCGTTGCATTGCAGAACACACATGAGCATCCCAGACCCGCTGCAGTTCTCAGAAAAACCTCCCCTCTCCTGACTGGATTTATCCTTAACAATTGGCCTGATATTACTGAGTTTCTCTATGCTTTTGTAAGGCCTGCCTTATCAATAATGTATAGAAAATGTTCTTTCCTGGAGTCTCGTATGAGCAGCAAAGGTCAGGGATGATGGCAGCTTGAAAATCCAAATTTTTATTTGACCTCTCTGTGCTTAACAAGTGTTTAATTCTCTTCCTCCCCGATAGGAAGGGTGATGTGCTGGGGCTGTGACACCAAGGTGTCTCAAATTATCCCTCCTGCCTCAAACTCACTTTTGTGAAACGCTCCAACTCTGAGACTTGTCACTCTTGGGGCTGACATGTCCTTTTGCTGCTGCTGTTGTTGTTTGCAGGGTGGTGGCTGGGCAGAGGGGAATCCTCAGCATCCCCAGCTTCATTCTCATTTAGAACAACATTGTTTTTGAAATATGACCTTTCCTGTGGTCTGGAACCAGATGAAAGTTTAATATCGAATTAGTGCTTGTAGGAGTTGTCAGTGTCAGGGCCATTTGGCAAAGCCTGCGAGGCATTTCTGTCTCCTGTCAGGGCTGGGGAATTGCTGGGGTTTGACAGACAATGTGACAGCCACGTTCATCACCACGCACACAGCGGGGAGGGCATTTCCCCCCGGATAGGGAAGCAGAACCCTTATGAGCCCTGTGCGTCCTGTATGGAAAACAGAGCTTGCACCTTGGTATGGGGCGGGGGAAAGCAAAGCTGGAGCTCTGGGATGTGCTGTGGGAGCTCGGAATTGCCCTTCTCTGCAAGGTGTTCTGTGCCTGTGATTCACGGAAAATGACCTTATCACTAATTAAAGTGGCAAAGTAGGTATGTTATTTATTTGGTCGGCCGAGCGAGACGCAGGTGGGATAGTTCCACAAAGACTTGTGCCACTTCCTCAGCTCTCGTTTCTCTTCTTATTCTCTAAATTGTTACATATACATTAAGTTTCCCAATTCACCTATACATATTCATTACTTAGCCCCCCCTAGCCCCGCTTCGTATGGCAATGAGCCCAAAAGTCATTTCCACGTGCCTTGGCCTGCGCAGTGCTTCCTGGTGGTTGTGGGCAGGGGTCTTCATGATGAAGTCAACGCGTCTTCCTCGGGTTAAACTTTTCACCTTGCCTCTTTGCCCATACTCTCTGAGTCTTTGGCCCAAGTCCCAGCTCTAGGGCTGGTTCAAGCTGGTTTCAGGGTTTGAGACCAGGATCTTTGATCACGGTTTCTAACCCTTTTCAATGGTCTTGCATCCTCCCTTACATCCTTGGCAAATGCAAGAGTATCGAGCAGGCCGTATGCATTGTCTAATGAGCAGCTGCAAAATTTGGCAATATTCACAATCAGCAATTAACTCTTAAAACCCTAAAACCTTAAACCCGCTTGTTTCACCTGCAAGCCCAGAGTCCGCGGAGCCGTCAGAGGCAGTGCAGGGAACAGAACATCTGGGTTCCCCAGGGCACACACCCGTGGGAGCTGCGGCTCCAGCGGGGTCAGCGCAGCCTGGCAGGAGACTGCAGACCCTCAGGCATCCCTGGGGCCGGTTCTGTATCACCCCAGCAAGCGTTGATCCCCACACGGGTTCACCTTAGGTAGCGCTTTAGTTAGGCGGGTTCTGGGCCTGGCAGCTGATTGATCATTGATTGCAAAGTTTGGTTTGAAGGAGAAAAGCCTCAGAAAGACATAACTGTGTGAATGTGATTTTTTTTATTTATTTTTTTTTCCCCCTTTCCCTTTCTTTTACAGCAATGTGAGGTAACCTGTTAGGCTGTGGGCTTGGCTCTTTTGGGCTGCATGTTGTGACAAATACTAAACCAACTTTAAATCTGTTTATTTAGCTAACGTTGCTGTATTACAAACCTGCTGCAAGTTACGCTTTTGCCTTAGTTTCTAAGTTTCTAGTAGCTTCTTGCATGTATTTTTGGCCTTATAAATTTCAATCAGTTGGAAAAAAAAACTGTCAGTGCCAGAGTTCATTGTTGCACCCCCTTTAAACAACTGCTTTCTCATTCCTTCTCATACACATCCACATGTATTTCTAAAGTGAGGTAGGCAATAGCCATCACATTGAAAGAATGAACTAAAAAGCTTAGGATTGTTGGGGAGCCCTTTCCATGCGTTATTTCTTCAATACATGGGGGGGTTTTGTGGTTGAATTGGGTTTTCTGTCTGTGTGTGTGTCCCTTCACTGTTTTGTCCTGACTTTCGCTTCAGAAATAAAATTCTAGTTTTTCTTTTTTTGTGAAGATTCTTTGCAGAAGAAATTGCCTGACCATGATGAACAAATGAACGAGGTGTTTTATCCACTTAGTGGCTCTTGTTCATGATAAGGTGCCCAAATGGCTCATGGAATAGGGCAGGGCTGGGGCTGCTCTGCTGAAGGGGAGCCCTGCTTGGACACCAAACTGGGGATTTGCTCACAGATTTTTATGTCTCATCACTGGTTGATTTAGTGCAATTCAAAGCCTTATTTTCCTGGAATTTCTGAACCAACTTCAAGTGCAACTGTCCCTTACAGCAATTTTTAATAACAAGCTTAAATTACTAGTATATTGAAATTGAAAATTTTCTTAGCATTATCCTAATTCCCAGAATGCACTGTAATTAAGTTTCTCTTTTTTTTCTAATCCAAAGTACTTATAAAGTTAATAAAAAGATGCATTCCTACATGATCACTTAAAATGAGGATTTAACAAACATTAAACAGCACAGCATTGAAAGTAAAGATGGGTAGTGATACATTCCAGATAATGTCTCATCTTGAACTACAGAAAAACTAATAATAAAAAGAATCCCATAATAAATTCCATCTGCAATAGCATTAAACCTTGGACTAAAAGGTTCTTGTGGGGTTTTCCCATCAATAAAAACCTCAACACAGAAATCAAGTCCTTTCACTTGCCCAGGCTGACAAAACTCCAGCTTTTCTGTTGTTTCAGTGCTGTATTTATGGAGATAATCTCTCCTTAATAAGAAATTTTTGCAACTGGGATTTTCTCTCTGTGTACTAGAGATGTAAAACCTGGAAGTGTTGGGAAGCAAGAGCTAAGGTGTGGAGTGTGTGGGAGCAAAGAGGGATGGTTGAACTTTCTGGTCTGCTCCTTACAAGGCATTTTGTTGCCAAATCAGTTTTCAGCTTCTGACTGAACTGGTCATCACAGTGCTGTAGGAATTGTCCCAGGTATGCTGTTTGGAATTCATCCAGGTGTTTCCCTCCACATGTATTTTCCCTGGGCTTTGAAAATACAATAAATAAAATCCCAGATTCTCTCTCCATCATGTTGGATTTTTTTCTGAATTTCGGTGCGATGGGATGCACTGCATGCCTGGACACACACACAGGTGACAAGGATTGGGAGGGAAGGAGGAAGAGGGCAGGGAAATGGCCTCCTGCTCATTCTCCATTTTTGAGCAGCTGCAGCCACTCTCTGCTCACAAAAATTCCCTCTTTTTTTCCCCCCCGAGCCCTTCTTTCAAGAGGGTATTTTAAACCTAAAATATAAACTGGTGGTTTAAAATTCCTCTCCATGACTTTCTTGGATTTAGTATTGAGAAATTGGCTCATGAAGAGTTTCTCTAAGTTCACTTCTGCTTAGGATCTGTGTCACTCTCTTGTGAACTTGGGCTTCTGAAGGAGGTTTTTGTTAGATTTTAGGACTCTTGTGGGATAGATAGGTTTGATATATAGTTTCTAAACTGTACTAAAAGGAGAATGAAATAATTATTGCTAATATTTAAGGGCTGGTGATTATATGGTATTTACAATATATAGTATTTACAGAAAAACCCCACCAATCCCCAACTAAACCCAAACCAAAAGCAACCTCACAACACCTCTGCAAAAAGGTGCCTCAGGGCTCAGATCTGCATCTTGCCAACCTCCAATAAGTTGAGTTGCCAAAAAATGGTTTGAAGTTTTTGCAACGAAAACACAGCAAGGTGCCAGTGAAATGTTGTGTATTTGAACAGACATATGGGTCAGCAGAGCTATGTAGAGACCTGAAATTCTACTTTCTAGAGATCTTTCAGGCTTTCCAAAACTCATTCCCATTCAAAACTAGAACGTGAAGGTAACATTATTTGGGGGTTTTTTTACGGTTTAAAATTTGCCAAAACATTTGGTTTCACTTTATATAATTCAAACAGAAAAAAATAACAACAGAAGTAAATCTGTAATGCAACAGCTCCCTTCAGCTGTTTGCCCTCTCTTGTGTTTCTTTGGAGTGCATTTGCAGTGATATCTGTGCAATTTTATAATGCATCCTATAGACAGGCAGGTCATTAAATCTATTGTGTAACTGAAAGCTGAGGAATCCTCTTGAATGCTTTTACTCTAAAAGGCAAATAATGCTCTTTAGTTTTATGTACACATTGCATTAAAGGACCCCAGAGCTTGCTGACAATGTTTGAGTAGAGTTCCAAGGGAGGGATTTTTTTTGTTATTATTTTGTTCGTGATTTCAGACGTGCTGATGAACAACTCAGCAGCATGCACTGAAAAATCAGCCCTATGTGGGAAAATATGTTGAATGTGGTACAGATCCACACACACCTGGATGTGTGAGATATGAAATATCAACACGTATTTTCTGTCCTTAAAAACGGAATTAGACCTTTCTTGAAGTCTTGAAATACGGTACTTCTATCTAGATTTATAGGAGCTCTGTGACAGAATGTAATTTTAGAACAAGACATTTCATGTTTACAAAGTCATCTCTTCCTGAAGTTTGAAAGAAACTTTTAGTGCTCTTTTGCACTCGGGTTAAGAGGCTTAAAATATCTTTTCAAATAGCAGTAAATAAAGCTATGAGGTCCAATCCAAGTTGTAGACCATAAGATAGGAGAAAACAAGGCTGGTTAGTCGAAGATGAGGTCAGGATTAATTTTATTGTATTTATTATGTTTGCATTATATTGTATTATATTTATTCTTTTCTTAAGGTGGTGTTTTTGTTAAAAACATTGAGTTGGGCATATGGTTGATGCAGCAAGACTCCTCCTGGATAAATGTATCCATGAGCTGTGTTCCTGCATTCCATATGCTCTGCATTGATCCTGACGATCCTGATGTCTATGTATTTCATCCCCTGCGTGTGTATTTCTTTAAACAGTTTTTCTTTTGTGACAATCCCCATTCTCAGCACAGAATAACCACTTTTCCAGGGAGTTCTGCCTGGATTTGAACTCGGAGCTCAGCTGCCATTTCTTACAGTGATGAATGGTTGCTGCTTTTGACCGACGGACACGGGGTGTCAGGTCCAAATTCACATTTTTGTAGGATCAGATTAATAGTGCAACTCTTCTGGTGCTCAGCCTCATGTGAAATCCAATCTATTTATGCTCTTTCCAATTTTCATTGTATTACTGAGAATCATATTTGGTGAGCCTGACTAACGAGGACACTGCATGGGGAAGGTAATTCATATTCCTCAGGGTTAAGCTCAGCTCCCTGCTCGCTTGCAGACAGAGAGGCTCTTCATAATCAGTCCACCTGCCTGAGTGTTCCTGCAGGAACTGAGGAATTCTGTCAGAAGGGATAAATTCAGCAGGAGGACTCGCGATTAGGAAATACAACTCTGTATAGAGCAATGTGCTGGTGGGATTTCCAGAGCTGGGTGACCCCGACTGCTGCCTGCAGGGCTGGTCTGGGGGAGCAGGGCGCCTGGGAGAGGTCCCGGTGAGCTCGGGGGTGCCCCTGAGCTGCAGCCCGGCTGAGAGCAGGAGCTGGCCCTGCCACTGGAGCCTCCCTGTCCTGGGGATGCGCTGCAGGAAGGCAGAGCTGGGGCGGGGGGCTGGAAAATCTCGCTGCCGTTTGCAGGCAGGGTGGTGCCTCGCCCAAGGATGGGCTGAAGGGGCTGCGAGGGAGACAGGAAGGGAACTCACATCTCCAGGGCTCCCACTCGGGGCTTTCACGTGAAATCCCTCTTCCCTTGCAAGCGAGTTCTCAGCCTGATGTGCACCAACAAGGAACTTTGTTCCTCCCAGCCCCCCTGAGGCCCCCCGTGTTTGCTGCTGAGTGAACCCAGGAGCTGCTGGGGCAGCAGGTACCCGAATTTCCGACCAAAAATAACTGGGCACTGAGCAGCTTTCCCCCTCATTTCCAGGCTCTGGTGTAATACTTCTCTGGAATCTACTTGTATCCCCTTCAACTGTGGGGGTTTCATCCTTTAGGACCCCTTTTTGGGGAGCTTTCTATTTTTCTTTTTCCAAGAGCACATGCCAGTGGTGGCACGAGGGAGACTGGGAAAACACAAGAAGAATGTAATAATTCAGAAATTTAGGAAAGCTCTGAGGTACAGTGTGCAAGAAAGCATGTAAGGCTTTGGCTGGGTCAAACAGTTGAAATCTGGCAGCTGTTCTACTGCTGTAACTCTTCTAAGATGCTACAGTGTGTTTATTCTAACATTATTTCATTATATAAAATATATATTTCAGAGAAAACTTTCTTTTTTCTCAGAAAGCTTGTGGTAAAATTACAGTTTCCTCCTCTAAGTCCAAATTGGGGGTGGGACATAGAGGGGAGGGGGAAGAATTTTGATTAAGTGTTGGTTTTTTTCATAATCTGCATGTAAGATCTACTTTGAGCTCGTTATCTTGCCTCAGTTCCACTGCCTGAATCAGAGTGATGCTGCTTTGGGCTGGGTGTCAGATGGACCATTTCATATCATCGTTTGTCCAGAGCAAAATACAACCAATTTTTATTCCTTGTGTGTTCATTTGCTTTCTTAATCAAATATATTTCCACATTTTTTTCTGCACCAAAACTATGTGGCATAAATGTTTTATACTTGCCTTTCCTGCTGTACCTTTTAATCTCAGGAACAGTTCTTTTATCTTTTCAGGTGTGGGAACATCAGTTTAAAATGCAGCTACTAACCCTGCACACAAACTGAGTAACTCATACCAGCTGTTTAACCTTACCATCATTTTCTTGGTCTTAGCCTATGATCTTTAATTACCTGTAGCAAGCATTTTAATTTTCCTTTTTAAAAGTGGCTTGCCCTTGTTGCCAGGAGATGATATGGGGATGGTATGAGCAGTGGGGGCTGTCCAGTGCCCGAGGGGCCCTGGCTCTTTAATTCCACTTCTTTGGACTTGATGTTGTGCCAAGGTGTGTCATTTCTGTGTCATTTCTGTGTCACTTCTGCGTCATTTTGTGTCATTTATGCCTGTCAGCAGGGAAGCACGGGGCAGCCCTGGGTTTGCAGCACAACTGAAGAGGGACGAGATTTGTTAACACAATTAAAGGGGTGCAAAGGTTTATTAAAGCAACCAAAGAGGGACAAGGGTTTGTAGCAGGATTAAAGAGGTGCCAGGGTTTGTAACACAATGACAGAGGGACAGAGGTTTGTAAACACAACTGAAGAGGTGCAAGGGTTTGTTATCACAGTAAAAAGGGACAAGAGTTTGTAGCACAATTAACAAGGACAAGGGTTTGTTAACACAATTAAAGGGGTTCGAGGCTTTGTTAACACAATAAAGAGGGACAAAGATTTGTTAACACAACAAACGAGGTTCAAGGGTTTGTAGCATGATTAGAGAGGTGCAAGGGTTTGCAGCACGACTAAAGAGGGACAAGGGTTTGTTAACAGTAAAAAGGGACAAGAGTTTGTAGCACAATTAAGAAGGACAAGGGTTTGTTAACGCAATAAAGAGGTGCAAGGCTTTGTTAACACAACTAAAGAGGGACAAGGGTTTGTTGCACAATTGAAGAGGTGCAAAGGTTCTTAACACAACTGAAGGGGTGCAAGGGTTTGTTAACACAATAAAGAAGGACAAAGGTTTGTAGCACAATTGAAGAGGTGCAAGGGTTTGTAGCACAACTAAAGAGGGACAAACACCACTGTGCTTCATTCCTTGTGCCCTGTCCCTGTGTTCAGGGTGCAATGGCTGGTGCTGGAGAGGACCAGGCTGAGCCTGGAATCCCGGTTTTATTTTGCTGTGTGGGATGAGTTCAGTGAGCTTCCCTCGCTGAAAAGCAAGACGAGGGAGTGCGAGAGCCTGGTTGTTGTGAGCTGTGACTATTACAGGCTCTTACAGTATCTCCAGAGAAGGTTTCCAACAGCCTGTGATCCTCCGTGCTGCGATGAAGAGGCAGAGCACTCGTGTCACTTATCTCCCACATCTCCCACCACGTTAACACTCTGCAGAAATACAGGCTGCTCACTGAGGAAGTTATTAACCTTTGCATGCTGGGGGAAGCAGCCACTGTACTGCAGTCAGCTGAAATCTAAAAATTCATTGGGGTAATGCCAGCCTGGAACTTTTTTTATAGCACTGAGGTTACCTCTGCAAGCTTCTCATTGATAGAGAACTCCTGACTGGTACAAAACCCCTGGCTCCTCCTGTCTTCTGCCACTGTGATAGCTGATCTTTTGCTTGTTTTATTCTTATTTTCATGGTAGTTGCTGAAGGGTTTTACACACCCCCTGGTTTCCTGGGGAATATTTACACCTCTCACGAGATGCGGGAGCAGAGGTCGGGAGCATCCTGGGAAATGCTGGACGGAGGCAATAGGAAGCTGTATCTCCACGATAATGCATTTGTTTGTTAGGAAGTGATTTATGTATCTCCAAGATGTTTACTTTGGGGAGCTGAAGCTACCCTACAGAATTCTAAAGAGAAGGGAAAATGGAGTCTCTGCAAGGTTGGGTTGAGTTGGTATCAACACTTCAGTGCTACTTGAGAGAGAGATGGGGCTTAGTCTGTACAGGATTGGGTCTCCGGGGGGCAAAAAAATATTTAAAATAGAGTATTTTTAGAAGAGGGAGATTATTGAAACGATTTTTGCTGAAAATAATAAATTCTCAGTGTTGGGAAGAAGAGACTTGTATCTTTTTCTGGCAGCTAGTTTGTATGTAGGTCTGAATATCTTTCTGGCTTTTATTTAAGTTATTAATGCCTTGACTTCCCTGGAAGTGAGCTGAAATTAGCTTTTATGCTCAAGAACTTGCTCCTTAGACTAAGAAACAAATTGAGATAAATTTGAATGAAGATACATGGCCTATCATCCCTGTGAACAGAAAGTCAAAATCTTACTTAACACCTTTTTCGAGAAGTGTGAGGAAATGGGGTGGAAATGGGCTGTTTGAGGGGGTGCTGGTGGTTTATACAGAGCTGTCAGCCTCAAGCCTTGTCTCTCTGCAAAGATAAAGGTAGAAAATAATTATTTTCAGTTTCTTGAGGACTTATTTTTTGAGGGGAGAAAACATTTTTGATCTTCAGTTGCAGTGAAACTTCATTTAGGTACTGGTGTCTGGGTGAAAGGTCAGGATTTACCACAAAGCAAAAAAGGGAAAAACAATCCAACCATCGTCTTGAAGACACATGTTGGAAAAACACCTTTCAAGGAGAACAAAGCCTTCCCTACTCAGTTCTGCAGTGATCACAATCTCTGCAAGAACAGGAGTGAAGGGAGCTCTTTGGAGAGGCAGAACTGCTTGGATGTGGGAATGTTGTGTCACGCTGCAATTGACCTGTGGCGTTCTCAGCCTTCCATCCAATCCTTTGGGAACTTTCTACTCTTCTTTTAAATGCAATGAATATATAAACCAGAAATCAGGAAGAAGGCAAGTACACCTTTCTCACAGCCCCAGTGTACTTCTGGAATTTGTTTGCATTCACAGAAATAGTCTGAATGAATATTGTCAAAACTATCCATGCGCTTGAACGTTCCTGCCCTGGACTTGGATATTTTAGTCTTGAGGAAGCAAATGTTATTCCAAATGTATCAAAAAAGGAAATTAAGCCTTTGAAAGTAATAGTTTGCAAGTCTTTGTTAGCAGCCATCACATATCATTCCACCTCTGCCCCGCTCTGATTGATTCGGGAGTGTTAGGCATTTAGTGAGCGTGGGCTTATCATTCATTGAGATCCATCTCCCTCCTGCTTTCTCCTCCCTGGCAGCTCAGCTCTGCCCCACAGCCGGGCTGGAGGAGCCCAGCCTGGGCTGTGTAACACAGGGAGAGCCCCGAGCCCTGCTGCTCTGGGTTGCCAGTCCATTAGAGAAAAGAGCAGTGCCCCTGACAGCTCAGAAACGCAACCCCGGCACCGGGGCAGGGCCGGCTGGAAAACGGCGGAGCGCTTTCCCGGGATAATGGGTTCACAGGCTGGAGCACAAATATTTTGAATGCCCTCTAATGAACAGTTGTAATTAATATGCATATGGTTATGTTTTAATAATAGCCATGTCTCATAAAAATGCCACTCTGATATTCCTGTGCAGCTTGTAGGGTAATTAATGGAGTTCAGTGTACTTGGTCTGTTACGCATTAAAAAATCCCAACCGTGGGGCATCGTCTTTTCCATGATGTATTTTAAAGGAAACCTGGGGATTTAATGAAACCTGTCTGATGTCAGGGAAATTGCCATATTAGCTACAATTTATGGTTACCCAAGTAGCTTTTATGGCTGACAAACAAGGAATGTAAAACATACAAGGAAAGTTAAACAAACAAAAGCTGTGCTGCAGTGGATGAATGGGATTGTGACCTCTAAGGAAATGTCTGGAGCCTTCAGAGCTCTCTGAGGTCATAAATTGCAATCAGCTCCAGGCCCTGAGGAACTCAATCATGTTTTCCTTGTGTTCTGGGTGCAGCCATGGCAAAGGCCCACATCTCCTGTCAGAGTGAGCAGCAGGTCACAGGGCCACTGTGCTGCGTGTGCATGGTCAGGACAGGCTCCATGGCCAGGGTCTTGTGTCAGCATTAATTCTGGTGAGTGCTGTTAAAATATTGTCTAATTAGAGGAAAAGGGGAAATGAGAAAGGCCTCAGCATAGCATCACTCTGAATTCCTGGCATTATGCAGAGCAAGAACTGTATTCCAAGAACACACTGATGACTCTAAAGGGTTAAGGACAAATCACTGTTTTGTCCCTTTCTTCCCTCCTTTTTAATAAAATAAAAGTGAACATAGAAATACTGTAAATTCTACAGAAATACCGAAATCTTCCTAGCACTGCAGTTTTAGTTAATGTGCTGCCTTTGCACCTTCTCAAATTTGGGATCCCTTGTTCCATCAGGGTGGTCCCTTGAATGTCTGACTGCATTTCATTTAATTTCTGTCTGACCCTGAAATCCCTTCTGCAGTTCCCATGGGACAGGTGATGGTTGTCCCTCTTGCACCCCCAATAACCCAGTTCTGCACCAGCGCCCTTCTGTTCTTTAGGCTAGCTCTGCTCTCTTTTCCCAGGTTATGTTTGGGCTGAGTAACCCTTCTGGTTTTTCATGCTGATTCATCAGGTAGTGATTGATTTCTCTCAGCTCACAATACCCTTACCCATTTTCTGTAGAGTAGCTTTAACGAATTCCTTCTTATCAAATTACTGGATCTTTTCTGTCCTGCTGCTATAGGAGATCTCTGCATTCCTGGGTTGCCCATTTGCTGGCAGAAAAGAGAAATATCTGCTATTTGTTTCTGTTGGATTTGTCTCTCCTATCTAGACAGTGGCATGGGAAGTGACCCTTCACGCCTGCAAGGCTCTGTCAAATTAAATTCCTGGGGATTTTTTGTCTACTATGACACAGGTTATTAAAAAATTGTTTGCTTTTCTAGCTATTTAGAGAGGGAGAAAATGGCCCTGAAACCTTCAGAAATGTTTGGCAAAGGTAGCCTTAGATATTAAAAAATAAAATAAGAAGATCTATGGATGTCACTAAACGTACCAGCTGCACCTGGATTAAGACATTTCTGAGATGAAAATGTAGAAACATTCCTAAGATGTACTGTGAGGAATCACTGCTTGGTTTCACGTGCTCAGGCCAAGAGCTTTTTTTCCTTCCTAATCGTTGTTTGTGTTCCTTCACCTGAAATAGACTCTGAATTCCTTTAATGCACTTACAGATCTACTTTGCATTTCCCATCCTGCAGTTTCATTTTCTCCCTGCAATATGGACAGCTCATTACTCAGGCTATCAGGGAAAAAAGTTTCCTCCATCCCTTCATTCCAGGGGTTCTGTCTCTCAGTATTAACACTCAGAAATGTTTCTTTTGGTGTTTTAGTGGTCTTTCTGAAATGAAACGTCCAGGTGTAGGCTACTGATACCACATTTAAAAATTCCAACCTTTTCTAACGGGTGAGACTTTGTCACTTTTTTTAAAAAAAACCTCATCTTTGGAGAAAGTGGTGAAGAATTGGTCTCATTCTTAGTTTGGCTGCTGAGGAGAGCCCAAAGCACAGAGGTACTCTGACAGCAGCAGTGCCTGCCGGAGTCAGCGAGGAAGGATTGACAAAATTCTGTTGGCAAACAGCGCTGAGCAGATGCAGATGGAATTGTGAGGCTTGAACTGCACCTATAGCTCATTACAGGGTGCATTTTGGTGTTCTGTTTTGGAAATATGAAGTGCTTGGCTGTGGCTGGAGCCTGTCATTGGAAAGTACCCACCTGATGTGGGCCCTGTGCCAGGATGCACGAGGATGTCTCGTGCCCGGGGCAAGGATGTGGGACCTGGTGCTGCCCTGAGCCCAGGAGGGGCCAGGAGCCAGGTGCTTTTATCAGGGATAATGCAATTAGCTGGGATGTGCAGGAGCAAGGGAGGCTAAATTTGAACAAGGGATTTAACTTCAGTCAGGATTATAAAAGGGGAAATGGATCTTTATCCAATGATTCCTATTGACTGTTCTTATAGATTTATGCAGAGAGATTTGTTTCAACAGTGTCAAAGAGGTCACAGTGGCCTAATGTTGACTTATCTAGTGCTTGATTTGGGCTGGCTTCAGGGATTTAATTTTGTCTTAAGCACCTTTATAAGTCTCCCAAATCAGGAGTCCAATTGCTCTGTGAAGATGGTGGCAAAAATGAGTCTGGTCAGTAGTTCCCATGGCTTGAAGTACCTGTTTGAGATGATGGTTTCTCCTTTTTAGCTCTGCAGGGAGCCCAGAGTGATTGGCTTCTACCTTAGGCTCCAAGCACTTGAGGAATTATGCATGTGGCTCTGGAGCTGTGGCAGGCCTGCAGGGCAAACCCCGCTGTGAAGTGCAGTCAGGGCCAGGATGTGCTGCCCACGGGAGAAAATGCCAAGTTCAGCCTCTCTCTATTTCCCAGGCTGGATTTCCTTGGCTGAAAAACAAGCAGCTTTTATTTTACAGCAAATATTTCAAGAAAATGACATCAATCCCCATCTGAGACTGCCCTGGGGCATGAAAATAACATAAGGGAAATGTTTGACCAGCGTCTCTCATACTGAAATAAGCCGTGTCTAAGCAAATATTCCTGTATTGTTTCTAAGGCAGGCTCTGCCAGGCAAGGGCTGTGATTCCTGCTGGAATGGGACGGATCCATCCTGGTTCCTGGGCCTGCAGTGAACTCAGTGTGAGAGCTGCTCCCTTCTTCTGCCAAGGGCGTTGTCAGTCCACAGGGGCAGGGCTTGCTCCCACCAGCAGAACCCCTTTCCTGCAGTGGGGCCATTAAAAGCACGTGGCTGAGTTTCCAGCCTGGCTCTGAGTAGCTCAACCCTGTGTCCTTTGGATCTGAAACTGTTGCTAAAGCAAGAATTTAAAATATTTTTTTTCTCTTTTACAACTTTTGTCCTTTTAGGTGTTTTTTAGGAAAGTTGGCCCATGAAAAAATATTCTGTGTTTGCACAATGAATGGGATGTTTATCTTTTTCAAATGTTTTCTGCGAACAGCTTAAAAAATTGAAATCACTTTTGCAATTTAGAGGAAAAGTGAACTATTTATTTAAGTACTTAATCCGTTGTGCATCAAGGCACTTTAATGAATCAGACAAGAAACAGACCTGAAGCACGACAAATGTGGTGAGAATAATACGTGAGGAAAAACTTGATCTCATTTACTTTTATTTGTGAGGTGGAAGGGAAAAGTGGTTGAAATCTCCTCGTTTAATGGAATTCTGAGTGTTATCTTATGTGACCACGGTATCTTGAGGAGCAGATTAGCAGTTGGCTGGATCGGTTTGTTGGCAGAGCAGCAGAATTTTTGAACTTTGGGTATCTTTGGTCTCATACCCGGAGGAGCCACGTTCCAACTGCAGGCTGGAACTCAGCTGCCCCAGGCGGCTGTCCTGCCTCCACTCCAGCAGGCCAACTTCATTAGCAGGAACTGATGATGAAAAATCATTTTAAGGAGCAATATTAATCATCAGCCCCAGCAAACATTGTTTGGATCAGCAGGAGAAATGCTTTTGTCTGGGCTTTTGCAATTTCCTGCAGCCGCGCTCCCCGAGCTCGCTGTGCAACTCTCGTTTTTATTGAGAGGAGTTTGCTCCGAAAGCCTTGTCTGCTTGGTCACCCCTCAAGGAGAAAGAATGCCTCTCCATATGTCTTCAGCAGAAGGCAGCCTGGGCTGACAGATACCAGCGAGATGATGTATTCCAAGAAATGCTCAATCCATGGCACGAGAATGAGTTTGGGGGAAGGGGGGCAGCCAAACAAAACTCCAGACAGAGATGGATGCCAGCCAAGGACATGGTGCTGGGCAGCCACAGGTGAGGCTTGGCACACAGCACAGGACTGGAAAAAATCAAAACGTGAGGAACAAGAAGTTGAACGCTTTTACAAAGGAAGTTGTAGAAAGTTCAGATGTGTGAAAACCGACAGTGGTTTTTTTCATTTCCTGGGACAACAGCTCAGAAACATTCCGGAAGTGGTAGATGGAGTGGGAGAAGGAATCACTGGGAGTTAACGGGTGGGGCAAACAGAATTTGAGAGCTAAACCTAAGGAAAAATCTGTTGGGAAACACTTGTGCCAACTCAAGTGTCTGTGTGAATGTTAATGTATTGGCCTATTCTGTGCATAATAAAAACACTTCAGTTGATGAAATTCTCTCTGTGGTACAGGACTATAAAGGACAGGGTGCTCACTTGCAAATAACTGATCAGCTGTAAGGCCATGTGGAAAATCAACTTTGTCATTGGAGCTGTGGGACAGCGCAGAGCTGACACCTGCCCCGCTGTCACTGCACGGGTGAGAGCACCAGGGGAGAGCCTGGGCCTGTCTGCCAACGAGCAGGAGGCAAATCATCATTACTTCTCACTCTCCAGCATGTTGCAAAATGTATTGTAGCCGGCAATTTATCCCCAAAAGCTGCAGCTGATGTGGAGTTTCTGGCCCTCTGAGTCAGCAGCATAGAAAAACCAATATAAACTCTGATCTTTATGTAACAGAAAGGAGTCAGAATGAAGGTAGCCTGCTTCAGGCAGCCTCCTTCTTGAGGCAGCTGGATTTTGTTTTCTTGCTTTCCCTGTTTCCTACTGATAAACACTATTGCCCATTCTCCTCTCTCCTGTTTGTTTTCAGCCTCGTTCATGCTGCATCCCACTTTGTGCTGCAAAAAGAGCAGTCTCCTGCTTTGTGAGGAATTAAAAGTAGTTGCAAACTGTGTGTAATTCACTTGCAAGGCCGAATGCCTGTGTTTGGGTTCAGTCCGGCCGAGAGAAGCTCCAGCAGCGCCTTCTCCCCACCCTCTGCCGGGGTTTTCTCCCTCGGTGAAGCAGCTCACACCAAACTCCCTCCCCAGCAGCAGCAGCAGCATTTCCCAAGGCAGTGTTTTGCAGGGTTAATGAATGCAATTAGCTCAGTGCAGAGTGCAGGGAGCAAGAGGGCCTGTGAGGAGCAAAGGGTTTTCCAGAGGTGTTGGGAAGGCACCACAGCCCGAGGGATGGAGGAGACAGGGCTGTGCACGGTTCCAGCCACATCACTGAGCCCCTGCCCTTGCTCCTCACCAGCAGTGAACTCATTTTGCATTTAGCTGAAGTGGAGAAACCCACGACCCAACTGCTCTGCAACAGCAAATGGCATTTCCCAGGCATCGGTACGGACTGGGGCTGGCTGTGACAGTCCCTGCCGTGGTTCCCTGTGCTGGGATCACTCCAGCACAGTCAATACAAGCAGTCATTTCCTGCTGCAAATAGAGCATGGGCCACAACACAAGAGTTTTACTGTATTTGTCAGGTTAAAAAGACAGGACATGAGAATAAGGTTAAAATCCCATAAATCTAAGTGCTCGGGTATTGGAGAGGGAGGTATTGAACTGCTTTTACAGAGTGTAATCTGTCAGTCAGGAGCAGCTTTTCTGTCCTTCACTGTCTGGACCTGCCTTGGTCAGGGAGTGTAACTTGCAGAAGGGGCAAGAGATACTTTACAGAAGCACCAGCTTTTTTTATTACCCCCTGTCAATTGCTCTGCTGTTGTGGGTTTGGGGTTTTTTTCAGGGGTATTTTTACTGAAGGAATAAGGAAAAGGTCATTTTGCAGTTTCAGATCATTTGAGCATTCTCCAGGTTCCCTGATTAGCTGTACTAAACTCTCCTGGACTTTGCAAAAAGCAGGTGCTGAGGAATGCAAACTTTCCACAGCCCAAACAGATGTCTCCCCAAATCAGTGGGAATATCCCTGTGAAAAATGAATTGAATGTGGCAAGGTCTTGCTGTCCTGGGAAAAGTGAGTAAGAGGAATCCATCTTTTCCCATGAGTTCATCATTATTAAGACTTCCTTATATGTTTTTATACAGCAGTACTAACAAGCCAGTTGTGTTTTTATTCTGTCCCTCTCTGATTGCATTGAGCCCCTCAGGCAAATCTTTATACTCAGTAAGTCTTCTGTCAGACTACAGAAATCTTTGTAGCAATAGATTGTAATGAAGATTAAGTTGATGGATTCATGAGTGATTTATTATAAATTATTGTGCAGTGAGGGTTTTTTTTTCCCCTTGTGTAGTGAAAGAATATGTGAGTGTGGTCTCAGGGCAACCTTTCAGGAAAACGAGGAGGATAAAATAAGTCAAGAGTGTCCTCAGAGTGTCCTCTGCTCTTTGATACGTTTTTGGAAGGCTTTCTTGGAGATGGAGGGGTTCTCTGGTGGGAATTGTGTAGAAATGCTTTCCCGTGGCACTCCAGCACAGGGCGATGCAGACCTGGGGAGGAACTGTACATAAGCACAAGAATATAAATCAGCTTCAAGATGAAAGCTCTTAAATCTGTTCTCTGCTGCTCACGCTGATTATCATGGCCCCAAGGCATAGTTACAGAAGGATGCACTCAGGAGGGCTACTTCAGAATTTCCACAAGTCATTACTGATTATGGATCTGTACTTTAAAGTGTTTATAGGTGATGATTGATACACTGACGATGTACCTTTCAGAACTGCGCAAAGAGGAGCAAGACTTGATTTGCACTTGGATTTTCATTATTGTACCATTTAAAGTGGCTGCTATTTCATAAACAGTAGCTATGGTAATGCGTTTAGGACGGTTTTCATATTCATGGATACATATATATGCATATTTTTTACCAGATAGGCACCTAAAAATTTTCCAGTCATTATTATGAAATGCAATATAGCCTCTAAAGCTCATTCTGAAAGGATATCTATAATCAATTAACTGACTCTCTAGAGCAGCCTTAATATGGTGTTTTAATTAACACCGCCTTGGAAAGCAGAGCAGGCTCCTGCAGAACTCCTGCAGCAGGAGCTGGGGTTTGCAGCCCTGCTTTGCAGGCAGGGTCTCTCTCGAGGTCTGAGGAGGCTTTTACTATCCCACTGTTTCACTGCTCAAATCCTACCTGCAGGATCAAAAGGAAGAGGGAAAAGGGTTCTATTTCCAGGGGAAACAGGGAGTGCTCAGTAGCTTCCAAGTCGATGAGATGAGATGGTGTCAGAGCACAGCCAAGCAGAGCTGTGCTTCACCAGGGACTCGCAAGGTCTGTGCTGCAGCAGAAATGACCTCCTGCAAACCCCAAAACAGGAGACAGGCACAGGGGGGAGACAACAGCCAGCAGGACTGCAAAACAAAAGCACTACTGGCATGCGCTCCTTGCAGAGGTGTCTGCTTCAAGACCAAGCATCAGTGTAATCACTGCTGATATCCGTTTGTCAAAAATAGTAATTCTTCAGCTGCGATTTGATAAATCTATATTTATTGGTTAGCATTTCAGTGGGTCTCACTTGGCAGAATTTCATTACACTGAGTCTGCTCTGCAGCTGTTGGAGCTCTTCAGAGTCAATAATTTACACCAGGAGAAGCTCCAGTGTTTGTGTTTAAAACTTTACAGTGGGTTTTGTGCTTCTGGTCTTTTCCCTGGGAGACAGCTCAGGGCCATACCCCCAGCTCTGAGCTGAGTTTCTGTAGTTATTATCTATAGAACTTTCTCCCCTTTTAGTTGTGATGATAAACAGGAATGATTCAGTGTCGATAAATACTTTAGGTACAAATCCTCTTTGGCACTCTCATAATTTATTTTCATGTAATGAAGTATTTATCACACTGGAAGTTAATAATCCATTTTTAAACCCAGTTTTCTTTTTTTTTACTATTTCTGACTGTATAGGAAACTCTACATTTAGAAACACTGGAAATTTTCTGATTGTTTGGGGACCTCAGGGTGCTGAAAATACACATGCCTGCATGTGGTTCAGCACAGAAGACATGCAATGGTTTTAAGGGACAGTGATCTTTTCTCCATAAAACTTATGAGTTTCCTAAATCTCTTCTGGTGCTGAAGGATTGGAAACAAATCTGCTCTGAAAATGAGATCAGAACACTTGACTACTTAGCTGTTTAAGATGCATATTTTCATCAGTTATCTGGTGTTTGAGTTGCTCTTACAGGTGGATGTTTACTGAACAGATTTTTTGATAAATGAACTAAATGACACTCTTGTTCTTAGACCAAGGGTTCATTTCTATATTTTCTTTGTCTGCTGGTAGAGTAAAACTTGCCACACAAACGGCATGGGTGTGTTTGTCCATACTGAAATTTCCTTTTACTGGACTTTATAAAATAATTACAACCTTCCTGTGAACCTTGGTTGCCCCTTGGCTGCCCAGCTGAGCAGGCTGTGGAGGGGAGGGCCAGGACCCGTTCTCGGTGTGTAGCTGGGGTGGGATTCAGCCCAACAAGCGGGGGCCACAGCCCGAGAGTATCAGGAGAGTGATTAAATTCCTGCTGTGTGCAATAATTGCTGTGTGGATAGAACAAGGGGGTAAGTGAATTTGTGCTTAATCTGCTGTGTCAACCTGGAAAAAAATGTGCTTTGGGAGCGAGGGCATTTTTGTGCTTCTATTTAATTTGATACCACTCTTGGTAAATGGGTCAGTGATCTGAGGTATTGTATTTTTGGCATTAAGAGAAGTGCTGGGTGCTCTAAAATGCATTAGCTTTTCTTCCCCTCACTCCACCTTGTTTTCCTGGGCTTGGAGATGATGAGATCTGTTTGTGGCCTTTTATTTTTTTTTTGTATTATTATTTTATTTGAGAGATGGGCAAAATTTTTGTCTGGTGCAGGCAGGAAAGAAAGTGCAGTACCATCCAAACTGCTCTTTGAAAATACACAAATAAATTGAATAATAACAACATGCTAATCAAATAATTTGATCTTGGTGGGGCTCTAACACATCCAGCAGAACCTGGGATGTGCTGACAGGAGATTTCCAGCATCCTGTTCTGCTTCTGTGGAAAACATTGGCTGTTTCAAAGTGAAGCCTGTGGGAGGTGACTGAAGAATGCTGTTAGATTTTGGTGGGATGACAGAAAGTTCATGTAATGCTTCACACACTCTTATGCAGACCGAGGAGTTCAGGCATCTCAAAAATAATTTCCAGATCAGTACCAAAAAATATCAGCTCTGCTGAAATATCCAAGTGCTACCCTGAACTGAAACAGAGCTGGATAATTGTGAGCTGGATGCAACGAAAATTCCTTGCAGGCTATTAGAATTAACATGTTTGGTGGGAACAGAAATGCTGAGTTTAAATGATGTGGTTTCTTCCCCATTTGGGACTTCCAACTTCTTTGGGGTCAACGGGGTTTCAAAATCAGAAACAACACTTAAAATAGCACAGGGAAGGTGTGAAGAGCCAGAGCTGATGGAAACCAGCTCAAGGCAAAGCTGGTGAGGCTGAGGAGCTCCAGGAGGGGCTGGAAGAGGGGAGGCACAGGGAGCCAGGGAGTGTTCCAGGCGCGGCTGCCTCCAGCCCAGCCTCCCTCCTGGTTCCCCAGGAAAATGCCAGTTTCAGGGCAGGAAGGGCAGCTGGCAGAGAGGAGCCTCCCCGCTTTCCAGAGGCCGCTTTGCCAGCCTGACCCCGCGCTTTCCTGCCTGGAGTGGGAGCTGGGAGTGCACTAATTATGTGCGATGGCAGGCTCTGGATAATAGCGATTTTCACTCAATTACTCAGTGCACAGTGTCACTATTAGAACCCAATTAATATAAAAAAGCATTCCAATTTAAAAGAAGGCAATATGTTGCATTTCCACAAGTTATCCATAGCGTTGGGAGGGCCAGTTTAGCCAACTCTGTATTGCATGAGACAGTGATGCAAACAAAGCAGCAAAAAACAGCGTGAGGAGAAATAAATATCTGTCTTTGTGGTGCTGAAAGCTCCTGAGGCTGTGCATTGCAGGGCTCTCTCAGGGTCTGTCTCAACACATGCAGGACCACAGAGGAGTTTTAAGCCAAATTTAGTTGGAGGGTCATGGTCTGCTGTACTTATTGCTCAGGGTATGCACAGAAAGTAAGTACCAGCTAAGGTCAGTAGGTCATTAAATGAAAACTCAGTGTTGAATTTCCACTGTGATTTAGGATTGAATTTCACAGAATCAAAGAGTTGTAGAATGATCTGGGTGGGCGGGGACCTTGCCGACCTTGTCCCACCCCTGCCATGGGCAGGGACACCTCCCACTGTCCCAGGCTGCTCCAAGCCCCAATGTCCAGCCTGGCCTTGGGCACTGCCAGGGATCCAGGGGCAGCCACAGCTGCTCTGGGCACCCTGTGCCAGGGCCTGCCCACCCTCACAAGGAACAGTTGATTCCCAACTTCCTTCACTCATAATAAACAGGGTTTTACCTACAGGTCTTTCCTGAAGAGAGAACAGCACAGTTGTGGCAAATATTAACAGGAGGTTGCTAATTTGAGGCTTCATTTGGTCTATGGGAATTGTAAGCTTCTGGTGTAGCATTTAAGTAAATAAAACATATAGCTCAAAACAGTGGACTAGATTCTTCTTAAGTGGTAAAAGAAAAAAAAAGAATTGATTTTGGCCTGAGTGTGAGGCATGTTCTAAGACAGCTCCACTCTGTTTCCTGGCTCTTAACCCAGCTGGTGCCATGCACACCCAGGGAGCCCAGATACTCCCATGAGTGCGTTTGAAACAGCTGGGGAAAAAGGGAAATAAGTCTTGGTTTGGGGCAGGAGCTGTTCCTTCAGCCTTTGGTGGAAGCAGAGGATTCCCAGCCCTGGCAGCTGTGCTGTGTCTGTGCCTCTGACACGTGGCTTTGGGGGAACACAGCCACTGCCACGGCAGGAGTGCCTTCCCTCAGGAAGAAGCAAAGAGCACCTGACAGCCTGTGGCTATAAAAAAATTAATTGGGAAGTGAGAAAACTGCTAACCTTATGCCTGGCCTTGATGTAAGCAGCAATGACAGCCTCTTCATTCCCAGATTTTGCTGTCAGTTGGTGGTGAGGTTTCCATCTGGACTGCAAGAGATGTTTTAGATTTGAACCGACTGACTGGAAGAATGCAGTGGAACAACTCCATTTGCACTACTCCAAAATGCACAGGGCTGTTACCTGACAAACTATTTAAGAGATGCTTGTAAATGTGGGTTATTTGTCATTGTTTGTTTGAGTGGGAGGAGAACCTCACCTGCTTTCCACCAGCAGCATTTGCTTTCTGTTGTCATTTTTAAGTTATTTCCATGCTAAGGTTGCATGGTTTTTGTGTTGGGATGTGATGGGGCTGTGATCAGACTTCCCTGCAGGTGGGAAACACAAACCCACGGGATTTGATAGCTGCTATTCCATCCCCAGATGTCCCTTGGAAGGGTGTTCTGTAGCCCCAGCCTGGTGCTGGGATGATTTAGCCATTTGAAGAAAGAGGTGGAAGCAAACATGTTTGAAGCCCAGCCAATGCCCAGAGAGCCAGATCCTCATTAACAGTATCTCCCAGCCATAATCAGCTAGCCTTGGAGAGCATGTTTTATCTTGCTCTCCGCCAACCTTTCTGCCCACAAGTGATTTGCACTCTTATTGAGCAAACTTGGGAGCAGAATGGATAATAACAAGTCTGAAAATGCTCTGAAAGCAAAAAAATCCATGAGCTCAGGGACAGCAAACCTGGAATTCAGAGCACAAAGTAAAGAACATTAAAAGGTCAGGGCTATTGAAGCTACAACACTGCGATTATGTCACTGGATAATAAATCTTTATTGTAAGAGAAAAGGTAGGGAAATATTCCTGGGGCCTTTCTATGTGCTTCCTCTAGGGCAGGAACGTGTTTACCTTGATTAGCATTTCTTAATGGTGCAGGCACACCTCATTCATTACTGTGGGGAAAGAGTGATTAGAGGAGAGCACGATGCTCAGTGAGACTCTGCTGCTGCCACCCGCCCAGCCTGGCTCAGCACTCCTGCCCCGCTCGTGCTGGGGCAGATTTGCAGGGAGAAGCCGTGGGAGTGGGTGAAGATGGACTGGGCTGCTGGGGGACAGGCAGGTGGCTGGAGGATGGCATTGGGGTGGAGGACTGCGATGCTGCTCCTGCTTTATAAACCCCTCCTGGCCTGCACCCCTGCGCTTCTCAGGAGACAACTTCTGGTGTGTTTGAAAATGATTTATTTTTATAATTATCCTTCCAGCATCACAATGGCTTAATTAAGTGGTGAGTTCCCTAAATTTGTGGTGTAAGGGTGCACTGACACAGGGGATCCCTGTGTGAGGTGGGAGTGGGAGCAAGCTGAAGGGAAAGCTGGCCTCCTGGGCAAGGCAGAGCCCGCTCGCCACACTACAAACTGGCCAGAAGTGTTCTCCAGGCTCATTGCAAATTCACAGTCCTAATCTAAAAGGAACCACCCTGATCTCCTTTCCTCCCTGTTGCTCTCAGTGCAGATTTGGTGTTTGTTTAATTATATTTACTCATTTATATGTTTTAATAACATGCTAACCATCTCATTTATATCTGAATTTATTAGATATAATAGGGTTTCTGTGGGAAATTTACTACAGCCACCACTGGATGTTTCTCTTTCCATAAGTTTAGAATTTACCTCCAGTATATTACACTTCCATGAGAAACCTAATGATGGCACAACATACCCTTAACAACAAAAAATTCCTTTATTTTGCTATTTAAATTTATATTTTAAGAATTCTATTACCCCCTCTTTAAATAAGGAACTGCAGATGAGGGCATGTGCATCTTTCTCCTGTGATGTTTAACTGGCATGGTTATCAAGTTATCTTTAAAGATTGTTTGTTGCAGAGCATGAATTGGAGCCAAACTTAGTAAGCAGGAGGTGGATTTGTGCTTGGAACAGTTATTGAGGGAGAAAAAGTATCCAGAGTGGAGCTGCACTGTCAGTGAGCAAAAGCTGAAGGGTTTCCTAAAGGATATATTTGGATTTCACCAAAGGAAGACTGACTCAGGGCAACTTAAACACAAGATGTAAGCATCCTGTGCCTAAAGCATGTAGTCAGTGCTCCTTTGGAGAAATCCAAATATATCCTTTATTGGAGGATGTTCAGTGCTCCTTTGGGGAAGTCCTGCACTGCCTCGGGAGGTGCAGGGTGGAGTGCTGGGGGTGTGGTGGGGTTAGGGCTGGTTTCATTTTTCATTTCAATCTGGCAGCTCAAGCACACCCCAGTGCCCTGGAGAGGAGACCCCGGGGTGGGGGCTGTGTCTGCCCAAGCTGCTCCTCTGTGGCTTCAGCACTGATTGATGAACTGGCTGGGCTTGCTGGCTGACTCTGTTGGTTAAAGTCAAGTTTAACAGAGCTCAGTTTACGTGCACAGGTACTGTGCTTCACCTAAGATTTCTTTAAAGAGGACTGAACACTGCTTTTGAATTTAGTGAAAGCCTCTTTAAAAACACTGCATCAGTCCTGTCCCCTTTAACCAGTGCTGTTGAAACGTCAGTGTTGATAGACACGTCTAGTTTTGTTCTGTGCCTGAATCTGAACTGGAAGATGACAGTTATAGACTTTAATATGACTTATCTCTCTCTTCAATCCCAAGCTTTAGGTATTCACGTTAATTAAAATGCATGGTAATGTCAAGCTGGTGAATAGTTACAATGTAAAATGTCAATTATCCTGTTTTTGAATGCATCTGAAATAATAAACGAATTCATCAAGCCATGAGTCTCCAACTAAACAGATGTCTGGGATGTAAATGGATGGGAAGGCCCAGTGCCATAAATCCTACAGACATTTGTCAGGCCTCTGAAGCTGTCTGTCCCTTTGCTGTTAAATCTGCTGAGGCTGAAGGTTTGCCCACAGCAAGAGGGGGTTTGGCTGTGCCTGTGCCAGCCCTGCCAGGTGCCAGCCCTGGTGCAGAGCTGCAGGAGAGGCTGCCTTGGAACCTCCAGCTGCTCCTGGGGGATGGAGAGGCACCAAAACTGGCTGTCACTCGTAAGCTCAGGCCCCCACGCTGGAGTGGGATATGTGAGGTTTGTGGGAGATTTCGTTTTGTTGTTGTTTTTTTTTTTTTTCCTTTAAACTACTGTTCCATCTAAAGCACTCGGCAGTGCTAATGTTTCTTTTTTCCCAGTCAGAACTGAAGAGGTTTAAGCTAAAACTGAGTATCTGCAGGAGTGATTTCTGCAGGGAGGAGTTCTCTCTGTTGGTCAGTCTCCACCAGCAGGCAGGTGGGAAACAGGCTTTGAGCAAATTGGGCTGCATTTACAGGCATTTGATCTCTGCTGAACTGGTGTAACCATATGAAACCTCTTCTATTATTCACTCTGTCTGCTTCAAATAATTCAGGACCCGTGGTCTCCAGCCACTTTGTGATACAGCTTGCCTACAACATTAAATTTTCAGCAGCTGCATTTGAATCAGTTGACAGTTCAAAAGCATGGTGCTGGTTTGTGTTTAAGAAATCCAGGTTTAGCTTTAGAACTACCTTGTGCCTGGAAATGCACCAGCACATCCAGGCTGGGAGCAGAGAGGCATTTTCTGGCTCAGCTGATGCATTCCACAGCTTCAGCAAAGAAGGGATGGATGCTCCTGAGCTGAGGCAAGCATACACACGGATGGACATGATTATTTGAAGTGCTGTGCCACTAATACCAGAGTTTTGTGGGAGTTAGGGATGGGTGAGATGATGTCAGAAGCAACTTTCAGCTAAGGAAATGGGTATTTCCATGCTGAATTCTTTTTAGGAGGATTCCGTTTCCAAATTGGTGAATGCTTTCAAGTGTCTGAACTGCTGCTTTTGCTTTCCTCCAGAGACTTTCACACACACTCCTATGCATTCAGCACTTGGGAAATACTAAAAATACAAGGCGTAACAGAAGACTGGCTCTTTATGAAAAGAGGCAGAATTTTGGCTAGTGTCTCTCTACAGAGCAGGCTGGAACCACAAGGAGGTCTCATTATAAGGTCTAAGCAAAGTTTGGAAAGCCTGGTCTGCTCTGGTGATGGGAAGCACTGCAGGTGCCATAAAGGGAATAGAATGCACCTCACAGTGAGGAACACTGGACAGGAAAGAGAGCAGCATTTTGTTCTCTTCTGACCCCACATCTGATACCTGCAAACCTGGGATCAAACCGTAATTCAGAATAACTTCAAGGCAAAGGTGCAGGTGTGCACCCACAAAAAATCAATCTTTGGCTAAAATTAAGATCCATTAACATTTGTCCTGTTTTGTCCTTAGCACTTGAAGGGCGTTATGTGCACAGTGGGCACAGGTGCTGCTGCTCTTAGTTAAACATTCGGTTAATGAGGGAGGTAACTGTTGTTTAGAAACTTTGTCTTTGGAGCAGCAGTGGTGCATTTACAGTTCTTTGTGAGGGGAATCTTTGCTCAGCACTGAAAATGTCCCTCCTGTCTCATGCTGTGCTCTGAGCAGTGGTGGGAACACAGCTGAATCATTAATTTGCTGCTGCAGTGAGGGTGATGGAGAGCTGAGAACCAGGGGGAGGAAGGGGACATCTGGAGACACTGGGAAGAGAAAGTAGAAGTGTTTGCTCTCTGAGAAAAGGATCCTGCCAGGAATGTAAAAATTACATATGGGTGGCTCTCAGCTAAGCTGTAGAAATGTTCTTGATCTCTGAGGTTTTCTTCTGCCCTGTTTCTGTGCTGTGTCTGCACTTGTCTGGTGTCTGAGAAAGAGCAACTGGCAGAAGTCAGAGAAGGCAAGAGAAGTTTTGTGGGGTCTGGGAAGCCTCTGCTTTGTGTTAAAGGATCCCTGCTGATTAACCCCCTCTATGTGATGTGTGAGAGTGAAATCCAGACCATGTAACCCATCTGTCCTTACCTACTTGCACAAAAAGGTTCACTGTCTCCTTCCATGGGAAGTTATAGCAAGAATAAATTTTACCCATTCCTTAAAAAACCCCACAAACCCAAAGCCACAGACAAACAGCAGAAAAGAACCACCAGACAGACATAAAAGAAAAACCAGAAAAAGTTAAATTAGAGCATGGCATTAATAACACCAAGGTTGTGGGTTCAAGCCCTGTGTGGGCCATTTACTTCAGCACTGGACTCGATGATGCTTGTGGGTCCCTTCCAATCGGAAAGGTCTGTGACTGTGATCTGTGACTGTGACTAACTTTAACTAATTGACCTTTACCAGGACTAGAGCAGAGTGCCCCCAGCACTCTGTGGGACACAGAAAGAGTGCAAGGACTGTTCTGCATTAAAAATGGATGAACACAACTTATTCTGCATATAAGGTCAAAACCTACTGTTCAGTGAATAACTAGGATTTTACACACTGAATGCTTGGATAGACAAGCATTTCTGTACATTTTATGTACTGACAGAAATGTGTATCTCCTCAAGGAAGCCACGGGCACACCTGTGCTGTGTTATGAGTTGTTACTGACCCCAGACTGTCTGTGCCCCCGCAGGGCTAATCCTGTTCTTGTCCTTGGACCACCCCTCGGTGCCAGGTTCTGTGACCACCTGACATCGCTGTCTGCAAACAGAGTCCAGCTCTGCTCCAAGCACTGCAGGGGGTCAATGGATCGAACCTTCTCTCAAAGAGGTTCTCTTAACAAAGTTGGTCTTCCAAGCACCCCAAGTGCCCAGCAATAAACCAGGAGCCAGGGAACTCCTGAGGCCACAGCGGGATGTGCTTACATCAGTCATCCTCCTCCTGCTCACTGAAATGTCTCTGTGCCTCCAGCAGCAGCTCTGAAGTTCAGGAGCTGGGGTTTGTGCTTGGCAGGTGAGCGGTGCTGGCTCGGACTGCTCTGGTCTCACAGGATTTTACCAACTTGCCTTTTCCTTCACCAGGAAAGGAGCATCTTCCTGCTGCAGCACCATCATTCAGGGTTCTGTTGGCCAGACGTGATGCAGGGACTTGTCAGAAAATAATGAACACGTGGGTATTCAACTCTCAGTTTAAAGAGCTGCAGTTCTGGGTCGGAGTGGCCAGAGGTGGGAACTGTCCTGGAATTTAGGGGTGCTGGAGAAAGCCCTGCTGGGACTGTCTGTGGAGGGGTTACCTCAATTCCCAGTTCAAGGGTCAAAACTGTTCCACTCTCAACCAGCTCAAGAGCTCTGTGCCATCTGCCTTCAGCCCCCAAGAGGTGGTCCTGGCTGGTGGTGTTGGACATCCCTGGGATCCCCCTGGAGAGGGTTTTTCGTTACATCTCTCACGTTGTTCTAACCCAGACACCTGTGCTTGACCAGAAACCAGTGCAGAGCTGAAAGAGAGTTTAGAACAGTGAATAAAACACACACTGAGTGTAAAAACCAAAATGTTCCAGGGCTGTTGGCCCCTGAGTTGGGTGAGGCCATTTATTTATGGACAAACTATTGTGTCCCTTTTCCTTTTACAGCAAGAGGACTTTGGCTTTTTCTTTTCAGCTCTAATAAGAAAATGTTCTGGATGTTCAATATTATTTATTGCCTGCATGTTAGTGACAAAATGAATGAATTCTAAAGCGATAACTGATGGTTATAAACTTGCTCATGGAGTAAGAGATTAAAATTAATTTGTGACTAAATGAAGGTGTTTTGGTCAATTCTCATTGTATTGAAGACATGTAAAGGACTGAATTATATTCATAAAATGAAATAAAATAGATTCTTTAGATCTCAGAGCTCTTAAAGGTTCTTGAAAACAAGGTGTAGAGTCTTGCCCCTGCACATTTTGGGTCAGCTTATAACACTCCGTGTTTATGATAGGATAGTTAGCACAAACCCCTTACTGTNTTTGCTTTTTTTTGTTTGTTTTTATACTTTTTTTTTTAATCAAAGGAGTAAAGTGTTCTTCTTTTCCTTTCCAGTCTTTTAAATTAAACACCTTAACAGTTCTTCTCACTGCTCACTATCTCAGAAAAGGATTTAATCTTTGAGAAAAAAAGGAATTTATTATCCTTGTGTGTTGTTGGGTAGTGGCAGCTGATCCCACCCACATTCCTCAGGAAAACTCCGAGCAGTGAAACTTTGGCTCCTGAGTTTTGCTGTTCACTCACTTGACTGGTGCAGCCAAACACCAGCTGGAGGTGATTTCAAAGTATCCCATTCAGCAGTTGCCCTGAAATCAAATGAACATGCTTGTCTATTTTAGTCCATGTTGCACTTCCAATTTAAATTGGGGAGAAGGGAACTATTCAGAACTTGAGGTACAACAGCTTGATCACACTCTCCCCCTTGGGTCATCCAGACTGGTCTGTACCTGGAGCAGACCATTTCATTGGGAGTCTGAGTTTAACAGCAAAAACCATTTACAGCAGCAGGGTTTGGTCAGTGTTCTGTCAGCAGTTCACACTTCAGTTACCTCTTATTGCTGTCTAAACAAAGAAACTTAATTTTCCTTAAAATCTGGCTAACTGCTTTGTCATAATAAACCAACTGATCTCTTGATGCATTAAGAAACACAAATGTTGAGTTTGAATAGCATTGTTTATTTTCACATAAGAGATACAGATGAGAGAGTAAGAAAATGTGTGTGAGAAACCTTTCCTTACCTATTTCATTTCTTGTTATCTTGAAAGTAGGGGATGCAAACCAAAAATTTCCTCAATCATCATGATGTTTCTGCCTCAGTAATCTCTCCTAATAAACCTTCCTCTGCACTAGCTGTCTCTGAACAAGGAATTGCTTTGAGCTATTAATTATACATGTATTTCTCTTTTTTATCCAATTCTCTCTCGTTGGCCTATTATCTCTGTGGAGCAGCAAATAGCAATTCAGATAGATGTGTATCATTACCATCCAAAATGTTGTGGGATTGAGGGTTTGTTGTAACCATCTCTTTTGTTAAGGTATGTCGGGTTTTTAGATTTTTTGGTGTTGTCCAGCAGCTTGGGAAGGCATAGGGAAGGGAGGTGCTGGCATTGTGATTCTGTAAAGTCTTAAACAACTGGACAAAGTGCTGGCCTGCCACCTTGGTCTGCAACATCCTCTGGGAAGCCTCACTGATGTGCTTTAAAACATCTCCAGCCAATTATCACCTCCACCATTCACTTCCTGCTGCAGGGTGGGCGTTAGGGACCATCCCCTCCCCAGTTTTCATGGGATTTCATCAAGGTGGATGCCAGATTTAGAGAGCAGAGGTACAGGGGCACCTACAATTGCGAATGTCCACTCTCTTCAGCCCAGGAATGTCAAAGCTCTCAGATATTTTGCTCCAAGCTGGCTGTGCCTCCAGACTCTTACCTCAAACCCCCATGCTTTAGTTGTGCCTCCAGTGATGCAAACTTGTCTGTGTTTGCTCTTTGTGCACAGTGCTTCCCAGGGGCAACCTCTGCTTCTCTTGGGTTCAGTGTGGGGTGTTTTGCCCCATTTTTAAATCTGAAAATTGATTCCGGATGTCAGCATGCCAAGGGAGGGAAGGCACAGCTGTGCTTGGGGGTTCTGAGGATGATGTACCTAGGAAAAATCTCTGGTAGAAAGGTGAGAACAGATAAGGCCATACCTAGAGGGATCTCTTGTCGATTTTGGGACTGAAGTTCCCTCTCACCACTGCCTGTGATATAATTTGCCTTGAATTCATTGTAGCTGCAGTTTCTCTATGGCTGGCGAGTCCCTAGGGAGATACAAAGCTGTGTGGTCAGCTTTGAATTGTTCAATTACAGTATCTGAGAGCACTGGGCACAAGCACTCAAGAGTTGTCCTTGACGAGCAGGGTCCCGAGTTGTGATGGCTGCAGCCAATTCCCCTTTGGAATTTTGCTCACATTGCGAAGCAGCTGTAAAATTTCAGCCTTAATGTGTGCTACCTGGAGAATTTCAGTCTGAAAATACAGTACATGGTTATCAAAAAATGGTTTCAGGAACCATAAATTTCTTTTGCTGTGTCCTGACAAAAATGATAAAATTTCCAGATGCGTCAGTGCTTTCCAAATTGAGATCTTCATCTGGCAATATTATAAAGATGATTTAAAAAAAAAGAAAAGATTTAGTAACAAATACATTTCCCTGGATTTATCTCCTATTTAATATTGTAGCAGCCAAGACTTTTATGTCAGAGGATCCTAAAACTAAGTTATTGTTAGAATTAATCACAAAAGAGGTTGTCATGCCTACCAAGCACCCAGAACCAACCAGTAGCGCTTCAACCCTTCTCATGTTTAAATCTCATCAATTTCTCAGCTTTTCATGCTTAATATCCTGCACCCTGTTAGCAGTGCTGTGGTGCCAGCACTGCTCCTCCTGCACCTCAGCAGGGAAACAAGTCCTGGGAGTGGGAATGACTCTTGTTTGAGGGGGCATTTGCTCAGGAAGGTGTTGTACGAGCAGCAGGTCTCCTGCCAGGCCCCACCCAGCAGGAGCTTGTGTAGGAATGGAGGGGGTTTGGCTTTCCCTCTGCCTTTTGAGATCCTGGTTTCTAAGGGGGTCAGTTGTCCCTGCAGGGAATCAGCACCCAGGCAAGAGGCTGCAGGGGGTGAGTGCAGCACTGACCCCGCAGGTCAGGGGACCTCGGAGGTGACAGGGACACATCTGAGGGGGCTGAGGGGTGCAGGGAGTGGGGATGGCAAAGGGAAAGGGCAGCAGCTGGACTGAGATCCAAGGAAATCCACAGCAGTGAGGGAGGAAGCAGTGCAGTGCCAGGGCTGTGGTTTGTGTGTGTGGCTGCCTACCCAGGCATGAAGGGAAGCAAGAGGAGGAATTAGCAGCTGTTTTGTATATTTGTACATTTTCCCACTGCTTGCAACAGTCGCTACAGGAAACACCTTGAGCAGGTTGATCACGATGTCAGATGTGTGTAGATTCTTCCTGTCTACCAGAATCCCTTCACGCAGCTTTAAGCGTTATCTGCTTTGTCTGCAACTTTTTACCTGCTGCCTTGCTGAGGGTTTGCTGGTCCAAAGCTCCCAGCAAAGAGCTGCTAGCACTGAGGTGTACTGGATCCCTGTTCCTGTGTGTTCTCCCATCCATGCAGAATTCTCCTTCTTGGCATCTGCTGAGACTCTGATTAACTTTCCTCAACTCCTTTCAAATCTGGTCCTGAAAGAGCTTCTGACTGGATAGGTACAGCATCCCACAATCTCCCATTCCTGCTGCTTCCTTTATCAAAGTTGGTAGTGTCTGCTCTAAAAATAAAAATATTTGGAAATGTTTGTTATGGAATATAACCCACTGCACACTATCTGTTGTGTTAGACTTCCTGGCAATGGAATTGCTGAAAATTAAACCCACAAACATTATCCCCCAAACCCACAACCTCCTGAAATCTCTCTCAGAAAAATTCTGTCAATAATTATTTTGTGCTTATGTTTCTTTAATATGTGCTCAGTCCCAGGATTGCTCAGGGATCGACCCTAGTGAACATAATTTGGAACCTCACAGAGCTTTTAAGCTGTACATGGCATGTATAGAATGTACTAGAATGTGCTGAGCACCTCCTGGTTTTTGTAGTCTCTGTTCTGCCAAATTTTTCTCTTTCTTTATTTTTCCCATCTATTTTATCTTTATGGATGGCAAGTTCAGATGCAATTCTCATCAGTGTTCCAGTGGGAAAATGCAGCTGATGCTGCAGAGCTCACAGAGATCCCGAGTGGATGCAGGGAGGGTGCCAGGAGGCTCCTTCCTGCTCGGAAGAGATTCCCACGAGGGGTGGTGGCTCACCACTGAAGGGAATAGATCTGAAAGGGTCAATGTGCTCAGAGCATCCCAGAGAGTCTGCAGAGATGCTCCTTGGCCAGCAGTGTCAAAGTGGCCCCGAGACACTGTGCAGGTTTGTCCCTTTGGTTATTCCCGGCTGGAGCAGCAGATCCCACCCGTTAAAGCAGAGCAGCCCTTGCTGCAGGGGCTGAGCAGTGCCCCAAGTTCTGGTTTGGTGGGCAGCACAGAAAATTATCTGCTGGGAAACTGCAACAGCTGCCTGAAAATTAGGAAAAAAAGTATAAATTAAATAAAATGAAGTCCTCATTTTGTTACGGGGATGCAAAGATCTTACTGCTCCAAAATTCACTAAATCCATCAAGTGGAGAGTGAATCCACCACGAATTGTGAGGTGGGAGTCTCCAGGGCTGCTGCTAACCAGAGACAGGGATTTGTGGAAGTGGTTTCCATCTTTCCATGGCATTTTACAGTTAAAAGGTGTTTCTGTCTTCCCTCCTGCCAGGTTTTCTGAGCAGACCTGAGCAGCTGCTGTACTGATGTCTCTGTACTTGCAGCACCCTCCTTTGAGCTTTGCTTTTCTCCTCAGGGCTTTGAGTGACAGGTGGAACAACTGAAAACAACGCATTTCAAGACCTTTTTGGCCTCCTTCAGAGCTCTGTTAAAATACTTTGTTATTTATATTTAATCTGCCTTCTTGGGGTTTGATTTAATGCAATGGCTTTTTGAAATCCAAAGGGAATGGGATCACACACTTGCACTTGGGCAGAAATTGAAAATGCAGTAGTACTGTGAAGTCCTGGCTCTGACTGATTCTTCCTGGGCAGGGGTTCCTCACCTCCTGAGTGGTTCCAGGGAGCAGCCAGCCCGTGCACAACCTGGATCTGTGAGGCTGCCACTCGGTGCAACCTAAAAATTAGGCTTTAAACTTGGCACCCGTGACATGTCCAAACGTAGCTGCCTTTCACCATTGTGGCCCATCTCACTTTCTGCTGTTTCAACACACATTCATTGACTTAATACAACATTGATAACAGGAAAAAACAAAATCACACAGGTTTTTCTAGCTTGGGATATGCCTTTTTCTGCTGGATTGCTCCTTTTTGTGTTTTCCCCTATTTGCAGCCAATGGTTTTCCAGTTCCTCACATCTGAGAAGCTCATTCCAAACTGTTGAAATATCCCATTTGGCCTACAGAGATTAGGGCTCCTCAAGTACAACAAGGAGCTTCCTTGTTATTGAAAACAATTTTGGAAAGATTTTTTGGGATAAATCTGTGATTAGTTTGGGTTTGGTTTCTTTGGTGTGGGTTTTTTTTTGTTGTTCGTTTGTTTGGTTGGTTTGGGGTTTTTTTTAATAATTTGTTTTGTTTTTGTTTGTTGATGTGTTTTGAGTTGTTCTTTTTTTTTTAAAGGTAAGTTTATTTCTAAGCTTTTTCTTAAGGAGCACTTAGCATAGACACAGTACACTACAAAATATGTAAAATTTTTCAAGAGAACTTTCCAAGAAATTTCTGATATACAAAAAAAAAAAAAAAAAAAAGCTACTGAAATATTCATCATATGTTACCTGGAATATCTTGTGAATAATGGGCAGATACTGTACCAGCAGGTAATCTTTAAAATAACTTAATCAAGTAGCAACTGGTAACATTGTGTGATGTTGCTTCTGGGAATAGTAGCAAGCAGCAGAAATGCTGATTACTTGGCCCTTTGCCTTTCTGATGCTGAATTACTGAAATCACAGTGAAACTTTTGCATAAATGCACATAATTCTCATTTTTATTCTTAGATGTTAATATTTTTTGACTGGAGAAAACGCAAGTCAAACTTTGCCCACATTTTCACGGAGGTTTCTGTCTGGTTTGGATCTGTACGGGTCCTCTGTGTAGGAATATGTTGCTAATTTGCAGCAGACTGAAAAATGTGTAAGCAAAATATCCATGATACACGCACGCGCACAGGTAAGATGGTTCTTAAAAGTAAAATGTGTGCTGCTGCAAAAGACAGCACAAATCTAAGCTGCATCTCAGAATCTTAATAATCGAGATTTTGCTTTTGATCTTGCCAGATTTATCAGAAGACTTGATTTAGTTATACTCCTGCTTATTATAGGGAAGATGTTTATGGATAATAAATTGTAAAGTTTTAATTTGGTGGTAAAAATAAAATAATGAAATATATATTTCCTTGGATCCAAGCCTTTGGTTTTGCACTTGAAATGTTAAAGGAGCTGTGAAATTGCTAATTTGCATCCCCAGGAAACGTGGAACACCTGTTTTTGGCAAAGGTCTTTTCAGTAAAGGAGAAAATCGTTTCATGAGAAGTGTTCTCCAGGACTGATCACAGCTAGGAGGCCTCGGTCAGCTTTAGCTTAAAATGGAGTTAATTCCAATCTTGAACACTCTATGAACAGGATTATGGGAGAGTTTTAAACACAGATTTCCCTTTTAAGTGTATTTTTCAGGTTTAAAGGTGGGACTTCTTATTCTGTCCCTCAGTCACTTGGGGACATGAGCTGTGGGTTTTGAGCCTGTCACACTGTAGGTATAAATCGAGAGGCAGATCCTCTGAATTGTACCTTCATGAATACAGAATATTGCCACCAGGATCCTTGGGCCTTGTCCCAGAACTGCTCCAAAAGACAAGTCAGAGTATCCTGTCTCTGAATGTCGAAGCTGCAGGCAGCAGCGGGGACCAGCAGCACTGACTGACGGGGGAGCAGTGCTCCGGCCTCTGGGAGCGTGGGACGCCCTTTCCCGACTTTTGTGCTCACGAATGCGGGTTAAAGGAATCTCTGCAAAGAAAACAAACCCGTCTGTTGTGCTCTTTTCATAGCGCAGCCATGTGCTGGAGGCACGGCAGGAGCTGGGAAGAGCTGCTTGTCCCGGCCTTATGTGACGAAGAGAGGGCCGGGCTTTGGGGCTCGGACCTTGCGGCCGGAGCAGCCCCGGTGTGGCCCGGGCCGGGGAGCGGAGCACGTCCGGACGGGCTGGGCCCTCCGCCTCGGCCTGCTCGGCCGGCTGCGTGAGCGAGCGGCTGCCTGACAAGCACACTGATTTAGCACTGCTAATTAATGTCCCACTGGTGGGGGGCCAATTGGAGTCTGCACAAAACAAACAGAGAGTACTTTCTGAAGTGCTGAGAAAAGGTGTAACCAACTGCAGCCCCTCGAGTTCCAGTGAAGCAGCAAAGTACGGCCACGGAGGAGTTTCCATGGGTTTGCACATATCCTAAAGTAGCCCCTTATTATGACACAATGCCTTCTGTGTCGTCACTACTGTATAAATAATGTAATTTCTCATCCTTACCTGGGGAAATAGGTGTTTTGCTTGTGCTCTGGCAGCACTGTGCCCTCCGGTACCTCCTCATTGCACGCAGGCAGCAAATCGCAGCAGGGAGAGGGGGCAGCCGGGGCTCCTGTGCTGGGATTTGGTGCTGGGCTTGTGTGTGTTTGGAGACAGCTGCTGTTTATTCCCACCCTGCATATTGCAGTGTTCTCAGTGTGCCTCCCACACCAAGCTGTATTCCTGTATTCAGCTGAAAGGGCACTTAAAAAGCAGTGTGTCACTTCCCTGTGCTTGCAGTCAGGGTAACAAAGACTCTATATTTTCCAGACCTGCAGCACAGCATCAAATACATTTTTAATTTGGGTTAGTAAGTATTGAGGCCAGAAGGATGCAGAAAATTTATTATCACTTCTTATATCTGTAAGTTATTGCTGTGTTGAGGCTGGCTGGACATTTGTATGTGAGTTTGCAGCTCTGCCTGAGGGGAAAAAAGAAGGAAATCATATCTTGAAGTCCTCTACTCATCTCTCTTAGTAGTTTGCTGTGCTGGTTGCTTGCCCTGACTCTTAAAATGTGTGCCTTAATGCAGCCTGATTTTTGTTTGGATTCAGTGTCCTGTTTGCCTCCTCCCACCTCATCAGAAAGTTCCTTTTTGCACATCACTTTATTCCTGGGAAGGAGCCTCTCTCTGCTTCACTGTGCAGTGAAGCTCTGCAGAGTGAAAGTATTGACATGCCAGTGGGATGCTGCTCCTGATCTCATTAGTCTGTCTTGGAGCCCTCCCTCCTGTTTTATTGTATTTAATTATCAGGGCTGCAGCTGGGAGCGGGCAGGGCTCTGAGGGGGGTTTGGGGTGGCCCCGAGTTGCGGCTTTAAGGGGTGAAATACACCAAAATTGTTAAGGGTAAATGTAAAACTCCGTTCTTCCAGCACTCAAATATTGCCCTGCCATAATGGGCCTGTTCTTTCTGGAGATTCAAAAATGAGCTCAGAGGAGTTTTAAACTTCTCTGGTTTTGTAAATCTTAAAAACCTGGGAAGCATAACAGAGAGAAGGAAACTCCAGCTGGGAAGGGGCTGGAGCCCCAGGAGGGGCTGAGGGAGCTGGGAAAGGGGCTCAGCCTGGAGAAAAGGAGGCTCAGGGGGGCCCTTGTGGCTCTGCACAACTCCCTGACAGGAGGGGGCAGCCGGGGGGGTCAGGCTCTGCTCCCAGGGAACAGGGACAGGAGGAGAGGGAACGGCCTCAGGCTGGGCCAGGGGAGGCTCAGGTTGAATTTTATGGAAAAACTTCTTCACAGAAATGGTTGCCCAGCCTGGAACAGCTGCCCAGGGCAGGGGTGGACTCCCCATCCTGAAGGGATTAAAGCCATGTGGATGTGGCTCTTGGGGACATGGGTTAAGGGGTGGCCTTGGCAGTTCTGGGTTAATGGTTGAACTTGATGGTCTTGTTTGGTCTTTTCCAACCTAAATGATTCTGTGATTTTAAAGTGGAGAGAGGTTAGGAGGCTCCAGTCCACTACACTTGGTATTCTGTAGCATTACTCCCAGAGAAATGCTGTGTTGCTCCATCTGTATCACTGGTGGATTGGATGGGAAAGGAGAGATTAACACCAAGGAGTCCTAATGTACAGGTTTACAACTGAAGTGCAATAGCTTGGGCAGTAAATGAATATTATTAGTGTTACATATTTTCCTGCATGGCACGAGTGACTTTTTAAGCCAGAAATGGTTTAGAAAATAATTTTTTATCAAGTTGAACCCTGACAGCTTTGTTGCAGCAACTTCCTTACTTTTTCCCATTTAGAGTCTTTGTAAAGTTTCCTTAACATGTGGTGTTTTCTCAGAGCACAGTTTTTATTTTCCAAAGCTTTTATCATCTGAGATGCTTTTCTCTGAGGTCCCTCTGATCTGTCCATCTCCCAAGCCTGCTGCTCCCAAACACGGGCGCTCCGGCTGAGATCTAATGGGACGCGGATAATCGTGCTCATTTTACATACTCAGTGCTGTGACCTAAATAGCATCACTTTTTATGTGAGAGGGTTTCATTGTTAGCTTGCACTCAGTGCATTATCCAGCCTGACACCAGCTCTGTCTCTGGGCTGCTCCTGTATGGAATCTATTCACGGGGAAAATCCTCCTGGCCTCGCTCAATTTAAACTCCTCGCATCCCCCAGCAAAGTCAGTGGATCTCAGTGGGAGTTGCCAGATTAAGACTGAACAAAGACCTCAGGATTTGGTTCCCTGTCGGTGCATTTGTTTGTTTCTGTCAGCTGAGACTAGTTGTCATTTGTTTCTATTGAATCATAGGACAAATTGATTTAATTATTTTGGTCCCTCAGGGCCTTTGACATCTTGCATACTGTTTCGGGGAGGTGTAAAGCTTGGCAGTTTTCTCTCTGGTTTCTTATATTTAATAATAAGCAATAATCAGGTTGCTGTATTTGTATTCTAAATGCATATATTGGATATTTTGAAGAGTCTACTTTGTAGCTTCTTCATCACAAAAACTTGCTGGAAAACCTGCCTTTTTCAGGGAGGTAGGGAGAAAACCTTCCAAAGAAAACAAAACAAGTAAAAAAAACCCTGTATCACACAGATGTACTTGTGGGGGGAAGAACAAAATAACCTCAAAACTCCAAAACCAATCCATGCTCTTAAAGACTCTTTATGTTTGCATGTTTAGAAATAAAGGTATTAAGTGAAAGAGGAAAGAGTTAGAAAAGAGGTACTTTGTGCTTCTATTTCTGGGTACGATGACACATAGAATTATGTTATATAGAACCCATTTCCTCTCCATATTTACATGAAATCTGCAAATATTTGAAGTAAATGTATCTCCTGGCATACATATGTGCACTGGTGAATCATGTTGTGAGCTGATATTTAAATCAGTTGCAAAATACTGGTGTTTTGCAAAATCCATGTCTTAAAAATTGAATTTATCACTGATTCTTTTTTTCTTGAGGTAAAATCAGCAGCTTTGTCTCTTTCCATTATATAGAATCACCTGTTCAAAGAGAATCACAGAATGGTTTGGGTTTGGGAGGGATCTTAAACTCACCTTGTTCCCACCCCCTGCCATGGGCAGGGACACCTTCCACTGTCCCAGGGTGCCCAGTTTGATTATTTTCATGATGTGTATCCCACAGCAGTGAGTTTGGGACCCTCAGGCTGTGTTTGCATGCTTAGATATCCACCCTAAGACCTGGTTTTAGCAGAGTTTGTGGAGGAGAGGGGAAACGACTAAAATGACTTTGAAAGGGACTGATCCTCAGCTGTTGAGGCTGGAGCGAGCTGTGGAGTGGCATCCTTGAAATGCACCTTTGAAAAGTGACATTTTTCTTTATTCATCGAGTTCATTGAGTGGAACACTGACCTGTTGGAAGAAGAGCTGTGAGGGTCTGGTGCTGTGACTCTTGTGTGAGTATCTCCCATCACAGCCATTCCTGCAGTGCAATATCAGTGCAGAGAAACAGCATGAATTTTATCAACTTTGCTGCTCTGGATGTCCATGAATATGAAAGAAAAATGCTGAAAGTTTGAAGCTTGTTCTGCAGTGTTCTTTGTTACTGTCCTGTCCTTTACTGTCCCTTTTTGTCCATTCCTCCCATTCATAATTAAAAGGGAGGAAAAAATAGGAGGAGGAGAAAGAAGGAAAAAAAGAAAAAGAACAAAATCTTTCCAAGACTTTTGGCTCTAATTAGATTTTCATTAAGGTTTTATAAAATCTATTACACAAATCCTCGTAAGAAATGAGAGCACAGTTCATGGAGATGATTAACAAATTGGCTTAATGAACTTATCTTGAACTTCTCAGACCCACTGCGGAGTTCTCGCTCCCCTGAAGTGTTGGAAGGAAACATGTCCAGAGTGTCAGTTCGGAGCAGGGGAAGGAGGAGAAATGAGATCAGATGGGCCCCGCGCTGGCTGTACGTTTCTGGGAGAGCACATCCACTAGCCACATGGAGCTGTCACTGATTTGACAGCTGCAGCAGTGAAAAGCCCCATAAAGCCAGACTCAGACCGTGGGTTTGTGGCACCTGAAGGCAGTTTTGTCTTGAACAGACCTGTCGCTGTTGTACCAGGGACGGAAAGAAACGACCCGAGTCCGATCCAGGAAGAAAAGGAATTATTTATTAATTTCCAGACTCATTTATATATCTTAGTTCGCTTGAATGGCACAAGGCCATTGGTCTTTGATCAGCTACTTCTCAGAGTGATTGGTTAAATCTTACAACACCCATTTCAAAATATTTCTCTGGTCAGTATCACAACAATACTGCACAACAATCTTGCACCTGCAAGATAAAGGGAGTGGTTTACAGAAACTTCTGACTGTTTTCAACCAGTGTCTGTGAGAAAGCAAGGCCTCTCACACAGACACCAGCAGAAAGCTGGAAAAATCTCCCTGCGACCAAGCAGGTCAACACAGATCCACTGGGGTTGTGCTGTGGAACGAGGAGTGCCCAAGTCCTTATCTCTGTTTGCACGGGGAGGGAAGGGAGAGCAGCCCTTGCTCCTGTTTGTTTGCACTGCTGTAAATCCCAGCACTGTAATCCTGGAGTGACCTGCTCAAGGGCTGCCAGCAGACACCCCAATCGAGACTGGAACTGCCAAAATAGAGGGTGCTTCCAAAAATTATGTCTGAGAGAGGGGAATTAAGAAATTGCTTTAACTTCCACATCTCTAGGATGGTCAGATGACAATTCCTAAAACTCCTCTATGGTTTATGCAGTGATATATATATATATATA